>CM077451.1:23738645-24286145 GCA_039654765.1 Mylopharyngodon piceus
TAGTTAGCTAGAAAAAACAATACCTAGAAGGGAGTATTTTGCTAAATATATACACTATATTACATATTTATTATATTTTTACTCATATCATTAAAAAATATAATGTTATTACATTATATTTCAGTTGTTAATTTTAACCTTAAATAATAATACCAGCTGACAGGAATCCCTGTTTGTTTACAGCATTAGTTGAGACATTTTCTCCTTGAGAAAAATTAACATGTAGCTACCGTACCTGATATTTATCCAAATGAATTGATATTGAATCAGAATCGGAGCTTATGAAATTTGTGTCAAGCACTAATAAAAACAGTAGCCTACCTAAAACCTAAAAAATGCTGGGTTAAAAATGGACAAACCCAGTGATTGGGTTGTTTTAACCCAGCGGTTGGGTTAAATATTTGACCAACCTGCTGGACAGTTTTATTTAACCCAACTATTGTTTAAAAATGACTATATGATTGGCTTAAAATGAACCCAAAATAGGTTGGAAATGAAAAATCAGACATAATTACTAGAGGCAACAATAATAATCAAAAGGTGAACATTTATTTATAAGCAATTTAATTAATGTTTATTGTTTAATTATTATCCATTGACTTTATTAATAAATGTTCATTTATTAAACATATTAATAACTGTTAATTTCCAACATATTTTGGGTTCATTTTAAGCAAGCAATACAGTAATTTTTAAACAATAGTTGGGTTAAATGAAACATCAAACATTTAACCCAACCGCTGGGTTAAAACAACCTAATTGCTGGGTTTGTCCTTTTTCAACCCAACTTGGGTTGTTTTTAACCCAGCATTTTTTAGTGTATCAGTCATTGTACCATGTAAACACTGTAACATGTTGTCACTAAACTTAATGAAATTCTGTTTAGTTACCAAATGTTTTGACAGTCACAATACACTTATTGTGATTCAATGTTGTTTTTTACAACCCCCTCCCCTTTCCATAACTCTCACTCCAAGCTAAACTCAGCCATGTACAGTATGTAATTTTGTCCTGCTGACTTTTGCTTACATTACCAAGCTGTGTGATTTTGAAACTCCTCCCCTTTAGGTTCCAGCCAGTGGACTGCAAACAATTGCTTGTCTGAAGGCTGTAATTGTGTCGTCATGACTGGATTTAAAATAACCATATTCCCCAGACTGTTCCGTGTGTCTCTGTACCCACCTTCCTGTTTTTCGCACTAGTTCTGAGGTGTTTATTTCAGCACAGCTTGCAACCCTTACAAACACCTGGTCTCCACAGAATCTCCTGCCAGTGGGATGCGGTCACGACCTTTAAACCCAAAGAGACCTCACACTCGAGTTCTTCTTTTGAGCACCTGTACGTGTGTGTGTGTGTGTGTCTGCATTTGCTCACTTGTGTTAACAAGGAGCTTGCCAGGTGTTAGGAAGCAGCGTGTGCTGTGATCCTGTGTGAATTTTGCCAGGTAATTAGGGAAAGATTTTTAAAAATCCTTTTTTTCTTTCTGTTAAACAAGGATGTTTGTGCTGTTTATCTTTTGAGGTGGTTGCATGAGCAATCGTGTATGTGCGCAAATCATCTTTAAATTAAATCATTCCTCTGCTAAATCAAATCAACCCAGAGGTACAGAGAGACAGTGAATCCCTCCCATTTCCAGTTCATTTTGAGGTTGATGGCATAAAAATAAAGTTATAAAAAAATCCCTTTTTTTGAACTACAGCCCCTCTGAGGAAGAACTTTTCTTCAGTTTTCACTATTTAGTTTGTTTTTTTGTTTGTTTTTTTTCTTGCTAAGTCGTTTATTCACTGATTCCTGGAAACTGTATGTAAATACAGTAGTATAATATGAACTATTGATTTGTAGTTGTGTTACACACTAACAAGACTGACATTTGCTTGTTTTAGAGATACTTTTCAAAATTAGATGGTTTATTCAGCCGGTTGTACGACCTTTGTCTCATGCAAACATTTTGTGCATTTCCTTTTTTTTTTTTTTTTTTTTGCTTATTATTGCTTCACTCCTGGCTCAGCCTCTTTGTTGACCTTCTCATGGTTGTTAACTAAGACGGTCTGTGGCTGTTACATCCTACATTCATTTACCGTCCACAGTCCTTGTCCTGAGACACAGAGCCAGAAGGGGAAAAAAGTAGTTTTCCAACGCTGTGTTGGTGAAAACGGCAAGGATGAATGAACAGAAATGCAAACAACGAGAGCCGCTGTCATTACATTTACAGAAATGTTGTTGTTGTTGTGGCTTTTTGGAACTGTAAACTTAAAGTCTTTGTGTCCAATTGACCTTTTCTACTCTAGAAACAAAAGTTGGGGATATGGTAAAAGTTAGAGCTAGATTGGATCAGCTTAAATGCAATATGTGCTCATCAAATCAGCAGATATTAAATGCAAAATAATCCCATGCTCAGTCTCAATCTCTCATACTGAAGACCGTGGAAACAATATTTTATCTTGCTGTACAAATGTTACAGCAAGCAGGAGAATGTGTGCATGTTCTGATATTATGTGTACACAATTCTGCATGAAATGGTAAAATAAACAGATTTGTATGGAAAATACTCACATATTCTTGAGAAGCATATGGCTGTATGCATAAATGCATATGTTATTGGAGCACAGTCTTCACAACACCTATATACAGGGCTTGACATTAACTTTTTTGCTCACCAGTCACTGTGGCTAGTGGTTTTTCAAAGTTACTAGCCACTCAGCATTTTCACTGGACACAATTTTGACATTGATACATGGGGGAAAACTACCATATAGATATTATTAATATTATCTCATAATTTGGCAGCAGGTTTATTAGGCTGCTGTCACTTTAAGACCTGACGCACTGATCCATTATATTGTTACACATGCGTTTTCTTTCTAAACTGTTTACGTTCACTTCAAACATGACTGACTGTGTTTACGTGAATACTCGACAAGACCGACATTTTGACATTATTTCGTGTGTATTTGACTGTTTAAGCGCAATAAGCAGCGAAAAAATAACTCAATTTAGTACTCATAGGTGGCTTTATGTGGCACACTTTGGGTTTGAGCACAAAATCTGCAAGAATGAGTAAAATTATGTGCAATACGCGCAATCCCACGCCGAAATTCAAGCCCTGTAACGCCAACAATATTCATCCAGAGCAAATGAAATGAGTGAGGGGAGACGGGTTTGTTTGTCAGAGAGATGAGAGAGAGAAAAAGAGCATCTGGTATCATATTTCAGGATTGATGTGTATTGAAAAATCGATATTTTTGACAACACTGTATTGCGCTTAGTTTATTATTTCAGATGCCTTTTCAAAAGACTACAATCCAACCTGCCAAAGTTGCTAGTAAGACTTACTGCATTACACACCACCGCTGAAATCCACCCGCATTTGGCAGGTTGGCGGGTGTTAATGTCAAGCCCTGGCTATAACCATTATAGACACATCTGACTGTATACTGTAGCTCACTGTAGAAGTTATCTATGAAATAGTATTGTAAGTGTACACAAGCTAAACAAATATAGTTTGGTTTGTGCACAAACAACACAGGGGTTTTCTTGGGGCACAGCTTTAAAGTCACCATGAAATCAAAATTGACCATTTTTATTTGTTTATGGACTATTGCAGTGTTTGTTATAATGACTTATCAGTGCACATCATTATTTTTAATTCATGTGCCCTTGTAATCTTTAATCAAATACATTTTACTCCACCTCAAAACAGTCTTTTTTCTGACAATGTGTGCAGTGGCATGAGGGCGGGACAATGACCTGTCACTCACATTGCAGCAATAGCTAATGACAACAATCCAATCAGTTCCTAATGGGGAAAACCAAGTCCCGCCCTACTTGCTTTTCATCTGAGAAGCCGTTTAATTAACGTCACATTACACTGTGAAACTCAATAAGTTCAGAATACTCAAAACATTTGAGGAAACTTATTAACTCAAAACATTTAAGTAAATTAACAATTTTTTTTTTAAGTTAGTAGAACTTAACATTTTTGTGACAAGTGAGATGGAGCCGAGAGCTGTGAAAGCGGAGCAAGGCCAGTGTGGTGCACAGGTGTCTCTCATTAATAATCACGTCATCCCTTCACTCCCACAGTTCTCAGCCTCGCCCCAACTCATCATAATGTTAATTACATGGTTAATTTACATAAACATCACATTCAGATCTTGGTTAAAAGTTTGATAGCAAATAACACATGCTATTATAACTATCAAAGAGACTGTCATTCTATACTTGCATGTATATAATCAAAAAACATACAGTATATGTGGTCTTAAAAGTTTCACAGCCCATCCTCAACCTAACCACAGGCTCTACTCTTCACCACAATGGTAAACCTACAAAACTAACATAACAGAACCCCCTGTAAATCCCAACATACAACATTAAACACTAACTTATGTCTTACAGAAACACAAAATACACTGTAATTTCAACATTTATTTATACAGTCTGACACAAAGCATGCTGGGAATTAAAAATCTGCTTCAACTCAATCATATTAAGTTTAGCTTACTACAATGAAATTTTGAGTTCACGCAACTTTTTTTATTAAGTACAATGAACTTTCATTATTATTTGAGTGAAACAAACTCATTTCATTTAAAGGGGGGGATCACACACAGTTTCTGCCAATCTCATGTTAATCTTGAGTACATATAGAGTAACAATGCATCCTTCATATCTCCGAAAACTCTTTAGTTTCATCATATTTATAAAAGATAGATACGCTAAACCGAGTCTTTCTGAAAAAAGCCGAGCTCCTGGAGGCGTGTCTGCCGTCAGTCCCGTGGGCGGAGCTAAAGAGTCATGAGCGCGGGCAGCTTTTGTGTAGAGATCGTCTGCTAGCTGCGACATCATTACAAATACAAAGGAAACAAAAGCGTTCGTGTTGTTTACATTTTATGCACTTGCGCACCGATTGCCAACAAAACACAGACATCTGATGCAATTTTACTCACCACCCGCGATCTGCAAATCCAGCGCCGAACTGCCCTTGTTTACAAAGCATTCATCACCAAAATCCCGGGAACAAACAAACGCACAACTCCGTTGCTGCCCCGGAAAAACAAACTTCATCCACTGTTCCCTTAACGCTGGGTTCTTTGGGAAGCTGAAAAAGGTAATCTTTCCCTCACAACCAAAAACACACTCCTTCGGTGACAGGAGCTGCGTTTCATTTCGGAGGCTGCGTCCTCCGGAGGTCGCATTTGAAGGCTGCATACGTCATCAAGGATGTCATATTTAAGAAAAGTAACCGTAATAAAATTGACTGATATTCATTGTGAGGTGTAAAATACTGTAATTTCTTTCTTACGTTGCAATCTAACGCTTATTTTTCTTAAATGAGACCGATGTATGCAGCCTTCAAAGGGTGCAGCCCCTGAATTGGGACACAGCCATTGTTGAAAAATCTTTCGGCTTCCGTATCCCGAACGAAGCGCGTTGATGGGCGTGCTCTTGCTCTGGGTGATGTGTGTGTGCACGCTTATCAGGGAGAAGTGCCTATACAAGGAATTCCTCTCTCTTTTGACGTCATACAGGACACACTCGAAAAAAACTCTCCGAAACCCGGTCTGAAACCGGAAGTAGTGTATTTGGCACAGAAATACTCCGTCAACTTTTGAAACTTTTAGCAAAAACATTTTACTTGTTTAGCATGAGAATCCAACTCTTTAACAGTGTAAATAAGTCAGAATGCATGAAATAGCATTACACCTCCCCCCCTTTAATTAATTTAACTGTTCGGTTTTACAGTGTAGGGAAGAAAAGACCATCACAACTTCTGTTTCACTCTTATTTTACAATTCCAGTAGTAGAAAAAATAATTAGATTTTTGTCCTTTTGGGCGTTCCAACACATTGTATATAGGTGACAGTTTTATTTGATTTGCTCATAGTGTTTTAAAGTGTTATTTAAAAGTTAGCAGGCTTTTGAGAAAAAAAAAAAGGTTGATGGATTTGGTTCATGGCATCAAGCCTTAATAAAAGAGCAAAACATCTGCATAATCTTTTTTTTTTGGTGCTTATTGCATCTGGATGGAGTCAACAGTTTCCTCTATCATCATCTGTGTTGTCTGCTGAACAGAACGCTGTGCAGTAATTTTAAATGAGCGTTCATTTTGTGGCAGGAATACAACAATATGAACCAGATTTTATGCTAAATAGACCAAAATGTTCTTTGTGAGACTACATGTAATGTACATAGAGCAGAACTGCTTTTTTTGTTGTTGACAAAAACAGCTAAGCATGTGATGAAATGCCAGTAAGAAGCCTATTCCTGTTGGTTTCACCATAACATGTTTAAAAATTAAATGCATGTTTGTGTGTGTGAAGAAATAAGTAATACATCTCTCGGAGACCCATGTTTGCCTGCTCCAACAACAAAACACAGCTCGTCTTTCTGTTTTTGTGTGGAGTAAAAGTTCTCAAAGGCTGTTGTGTGGTGGACTCTGGCCGTCAGGTGCTGATCTGGTGATTTAATATGGCGCTGGTGGGCTATGATTAGTGACGATGACAGTCCATGTATCTCGGCTGCGACCATCCCTCTCTCTTTCGTGTAACCTTTCTCTCTCTGCCACTCTTCCTCAGCAGGCAGCATTCCCTACAATTTATAGTCCATCAGGGCTGCTCTCTCTCCAGCTTGCTTCCATGAGAGAGCGAGAGGTGCTAATGGAGCCTCGCTCTTATCACAGCCTGGGAGAGGGATGATGTGGAGGGGAAGATGAAAGATGAGCACGAGAGAAAGGAGGATGGTGCCGTGGCTTGCTGCAACTTTGCCGATATGAGCGTTTGAATGGAAAAATCCCTCCAGATGCTACGGGGGCGGCTCATCAAGTCTCATCTTGGCTCGTGCGCCGAACCGCACGCTTTCAGTCATTCATTCACGGGCTCGCACGGACCGGTACGCTCGCTCTCGCTACCCCCCACCGGCAAAGTTTTGTCACCGCACTTCCACGGTTATCAGCTTTGGACCTTGTAGCGGCGATATCAGTGTAATGCAGGAGTTTGGAGTTCACACCTGTAATCTGTTTCAGAGCTGATCTTTTAGACTGAGGGAATCCCTATGTAAATAGCGCTCTGTTTACACGGTATGTCCAAGGCTTTTCCTTTGAAATTACCTCTGTGAAGCGGCCAGGCTGTTTTGGCAATGCAGTCAAAACAGTGAGCGGCCCTTCGCAATTCTCCCTAACCCTCTCCTCCTCCTCGTTTTTCGCCTTAATGCCCGTCTCCGCGTGGCCCCGCGGCTCTGTGACTAACACAGACAGAGTCTTTTTAAATCAAAATCAAAATAAACTCTCCTCTGAGGAGGGCGAGTGGCCTTTGCCTGTCTGTTTTTATTAGTTAGGCGAAAAATGAAGGCGAGCTTGACTGTGCTTTCCTGTGCGCGGAGAGATTCTGCCGCTTTATTCACGCGCCGTATCGAGGAAGATGTCATGAAGTGTGAGGTTATCTAATCCTCGCTGTGCGTGTGGACGCACGTCTCTGCATGTTAATGAACTCCACTATAAGAGCAATAAAAAAGATATTAAGCTGTATAAAAGAAACGCTGAAGGGGAGAAAAGAAGCCTGCATGGCAGAGATCACATCCACCGGTGGTTTTTCAGATTTGAGGATCTGCGTGTTCTGTGCTCTCTTTACTACGGCTGATTTGTCGGAAGATTCTGCATTGATGCACAAATATTCTAATAATTTTAAATAATTTAGAATGTTTGCATTTGTTTAAATGTAATATTAAAGATTATTAATGAATTTATTTACATTTATAATACATTATTGATTATTGTGTTTACTGAAAAAGCATATATTGGGTTGGAATAAAACTTTTTGGGAATTAGGAAATCATGCTAAATGTCGTCATAAAAGACCTCAGAAACGAACTCTCTCTTGGCGCAGTGGGTAGTATTCATGCTTATAATGCACAAAAGCTGTTGACACGGGGAAAAAAAGGTGTTGACTCACTCACCTGGAGCTACATGCTAAGAAAAGTCCATAAAAACATGGCTCAATGTACCATGATTATATGAAGAAATGTTCTCTAATGGTTTTTCACAAGTGTTTAAACCCGTATTTTGAATTGCACATTGCATTGTGTTGTCCAAATATTTAACGGAAAAGGTACTGGTAATTTTCTGCCAGGTCGTTATCCAGATTTCTATAGTGTAGAGGCCGGTTCTTGTGGCTGTTAATATAGATAAATTCTGTGTGAGTATGAGTTCTGCCATATAATTCAATGTTTTATTTTAATGTAATTGCATGTGACTCCCAAAATCCATTTGAATGTGGTGTCTAAACATTCCCACCAGAGTGGGATATGATCCGATTGGAAACGACATTAAATTCTCTTTCTCATCCAGCACTGCCCCCGTCCGGCGGTAGATTTTGGGTCATACAGCTGGGTGTAAAAGAGCAAGCTGTCAGACTCGTGCTGGAAACATCCTCTCACAGGAAGGGCTTGTGATTTTGTGATGTTGCTGTGAGCGCAGGTGAGAAGACGGCCTTGAAAAAGAGGCCTGGGTGAATGTTACTGCTCTCCTGCATTCATGTGGTTCTCATCTGCCCAGGTGGAGGTCTCCTTCACCCCTGCCCGTCCTCTGTGCCCCTGCTGTCGGAGCTTCAGGGTACGGTTGTGCCCTGAGGCTGCTCTCCGTTGTCTGTCATATAGAGTAATCTTCCTTTGGGTTAAGAAAAGAATGAAATATGGGAGAGAGGAATAAACCAACGGTCCGATAAATCCAAAATAAACCCTCAGCCTTGTAAATGGATATGTTTTAATTTATTTTCAGCTGATTTGTGCGCTATAATACAATTGCACAATGAGGTCCAAATGTCTGAAAATCACAATTTTCTTTGCAAATTACACCACTGTTCTAAAGTTTGGGGTCAGTAATTTTTTTTAAATGAATAATTTGATTCAGCAAGTATGCATTAAAGGATTAGTTCACTTCAGAATTAAAATTTCCTGATAATTTACTCACCCCCATGTCATCCAAGATGTTTATGTCTTTCTTTCTTCAGTCAAAAAGAAATAAAGGTTTTTGAGGAAATCATTCCAGGATTTTTCTCCATATAGTGGAATTCAGTGGGGTTGAACGGGTTGAAGGTCCAAATGTCAGTTTCAGTGCAGCTTCAAAGAGCTCTACACGATCCCAGACGAGGAATAAGAGTCTTATCTAGTGAAATGATCAGTCATTTTCTAAAAAAAAAAAAAAATATATACTTTTTAACTACAAATGCTTGTCTTGCGCTAGCACGATGCGTCACGCATTACGTAATCATGTTGGAAAGGTCATGCGGTAGGCGGAAGTACTCCGGAAGTACTCGGAATCTCATTTTCTCCTCCAACTTCAAAAAAACGTTTTTACCTTTTTTTTTGTAAAGGCCGTTTAACTTGATCTTTGCACATTTGCTTTGTAAACACTTGCTCGGTACTTCTGCTTACGTCACGTGTGACCTTTCCAACGTGATTATGTAATGCATGGCGCATCGCAGAGCTAGTGCAAGACGAGTATTTGTTCTTAAAGTATATAAATTTTTATTTTTTTAGAAAATGACCGATTGTTTGGCTAGATAAGACCCTTATTCCTCATCTGGGATCGTATAGAGCCCTTTGAAGCTGCAATTTCGACCTTCAACCTGTTTAACCCCACTGAAGTCCACTATATGGAGAAAAATCCTGGAATGTTTTCCTCAAAAACCTTTCGAATTTCTTTTCGACTGAAGAAAGAAAGACATAAACATCTTGGATATCATGGGGGTGAGTAAATTATCAGGAAATTTTAATTCTGAAGTGAAATAATCCTTTAAATTGATCAAAAGTGACAGTAAAGACAATTTCTATTTAAAATAAATGCTGTTCTTATGAACGTTGTATTCATATATAGTATCTGAAAAAAAGGGCAGCACAACTGTTTTTATAATAATAAGAAATGTTTCTTGCAAATCAGCATATTAGAATGATTTCTGAAGGATCATGTGACACTGAAGACTGAAGTAATAAAATACATTTTTTAAAATATATAATATAGAAAAGTTATTTTACAAATCAAAGGAGACTTTTCCCTCAACTTCCGCCAACTTTTGTATATTGCCAGCAAAATTGTTTGAGTAAAGAATTTGATAATTAACCCTTTTTGTTGCTTTAAAGACATCAGCACTTGAACTCCATGAAATCCACAAGATCGTGTTCTCCAGCATGATTTGAGAAAGATCTAAAAGAGAATCTCCTGCTGCAAAGTAAGCAAGAGTTTCTAGTTCACAGTCAGAAATTTACCTATTTGATTAGTGACCATAGTGGAGAATCCCAAAAATTCAAAACCCAAATTCAACACGGCCTTCCCGTGAGTCAACAGCTTTTGTGCATTATAAGCATGAATACTACCCACTGCGCCAAGAGAGTTCGTTTTTGAGGTCTTTTATGATATAGACCGACATTTAGAGAATGAGTTGCTTTAAAGTGCCCTCATAGTTCTCAGTGTTACGGTCTCAGTGAGGGGCTCTTTGCGAGTGATTTATTGGTCTAAAGTGCTCCTTCGTGATTCCATCCCCGTTCTTTTAACTCAACTCATCATCCTCTCACTGCACTTTGGCTTTGTTGTTTTGCTCGGTTCCTTCCCTCTTTCTCCCTCATTTCTTTTAACCCCTTTACTGGCTTGCTTCCATCCATACTCAATTTTTTTTTTTTTTTCAGAAATCCCTTTCTTTCCACCCTCTTCTTCTTCTCTGCCAGTCTCTGTCACTCTCTCTGTGTGTGTGTGTGTGTGTGTGTGTGTGTGTGTGTGTGTTTCTCTCTCACTACTGATTTGATTTGGTTGTGTGCCGGTGTGTTTTGAAGCCCCTCGGGGCCAGCAGTTTTGGGTCTGCAGTCTGTGTGGGTTTGATTCCTCTCGCAATCGTGTCCAGAGTCACTCTCCCTTAAGCAGACAAACCAGATTAGAGTCGGCTTCCCTTTTCTGCCAACGCTGTAAACTGACAGTGAATTATCCTGGTTAGTTTACACGCAAAACAGTCTTACTGGATTCCAGGAGCCGGGGATGTATTTTGTTTAGACAAGTTCTCAGCGGCGTGCCATAATCCCATCTACAATGCAGATGAAGTGTGTGGAAAGAAGAGGAGTGTTAGAGGGAAAGCGGGCATGACTGGGCATGAGGCGAGAGGATAACTCCGGACAGCTGCTCTTAGGATTAACGGCACACTTTGAACTGACACTGGGATGAGATGCCACGTATCTGTGGGCTTCAGCTCATAGACCGCTCTTCTGAAAAGACCAGCTTAAATCAGCATGAGTCCAGGTCGGTTTGTGCTGGAAAAACTATTCATCATAAGAAGAGGGTTAATAAAGTTAATAAAAGCTTAAATGAGGCAAAGACAATGACATTCAGTGTGAACAAATATTTAGTGTAGTTTGTTACTTCATGATTGAAATTGTGTTGAATTGTGCTAACTAACTTCAACACTGGTATTTTTGGCACATTGTTTAAATGCTATCACTTTAGGTAAAATATAATTTTTTTTTTATGTTTTATTTTAAATCAAATCAAATGAACCCCATTAAAACAGTTTTATATAAATTAAATAAATTGAACCAACTGAACATTTAGTTCTGTTAAAGTCATCATGAAATCAAAGTGGACAATTTTTATAATTGACAATTCAATTTTTGTTCAAGAAGCCATTTCACTTGGATATACATCAACTTCCGTTCAATGCCGACTTTAAAGGTGCAGTAAGTGATTTCTGAGAAATGCTCTTGAAAGGGGATCAGACCGAGCAGCACAACACACTTGTAGCCTATCAGCAGTAGGGGATGTGTCCACTCATGATGGGGAGGAGAGGGAGTGAGCCAGTCAGCAGTAGGGGGCGTGTCCACTCATGATGGGGGAGGAGAGAGAGTGAGCCAGTCAGCAGTAGGGGGTGTGTCCACTCATGATGGGGAGGAGAGGGAGTGAGCCAGTCAGCAGTAGGGGGCGTGTCCACTCATGATGGGGGAGGAGAGAGAGTGAGCCAGTCAGCAGTAGGGGGTGTGTCCACTCATGATGGGGAGGAGAGGGAGTGAGCCAGTCAGCAGTAGGGGGCGTGTCCACTCATGATGGGGGAGGAGAGAGAGTGAGCCAGTCAGCAGTAGGGGGTGTGTCCACTCATGATGGGGAAAGAAAGAGAGTGAGCCAATTAGCAGTAGGGGGCGTGTCCACTCATGATGGGGAAAGAGAGTGAGCCAATCAGCAGTAGTGTCGTGTCCACTCATGATGGGGAGGAGATAGAGTGAGCCAATCAGCAGTAGGGGCGTGTCCACTCAAGATGGAGAAGAGAGTGAGCCAATCAGCAGTAGGGGGTGTGTCCACTCATGATGGGGGAGGAGAGAGACTGAGCCAGTCAGCAGTAGGGGGCGTGCCCACTCATGATGGGGGAGGAGAGAGACTGAGCCAGTCAGCAGTAGGGGGCGTGTCCACTCATGATGGAGGAGAGTGAGCCAATCAGCAGTAGGGGCGTGTCCACTCAAGATGGAGAAGAGAGTGAGCCAATCAGCAGTAGGGGGCGTGTCCACTCATGATGGGGGAGGAGAGAGACTGAGCCAGTCAGCAGTAGGGGTCGTGTCCACTCATGATGGGGAGGAGATAGAGTGAGCCAATCAGCAGTAGGGGCGTGTCCACTCAAGATGGAGAAGAGAGTGAGCCAATCAGCAGTAGGGGGTGTGTCCACTCATGATTGGCTCACTCTCTCTCCTCCCCTATCAGCAGTAGGGGGTGTGTCCACTCATGATGGGGGAGGAGAGAGACTGAGCCAGTCAGCAGTAGGGGGCGTGCCCACTCATGATGGGGGAGGAGAGAGACTGAGCCAATCAGCAGTAGGGGGCGTGTCCACTCATGATGGAGGAGAGAGAGTGAGCCAATCAGCAGTAGGGGCGTGTCCACTCATGATGGGGGAGGAGAGAGAGTGAGCCAATCAGCAGTAGGGGGCGTGTCCACTCATGATGGGGAGGAGAGGGAGTGAGCCAGTCAGCAGTAGGGGGCGTGCCCACTCATGATGGGGGAGGAGAGAGACTGAGCCAATCAGCAGTAGGGGGCGTGTCCACTCATGATGGAGGAGAGAGAGTGAGCCAATCAGCAGTAGGGGCGTGTCCACTCATGATGGGGGAGGAGAGCGAGCCAATCAGCAGTAGGGGGCATGTCACTCATTATGGGGGAGGAGAGAAAGTGAGCAAAAGGGGGATTTAAAGAAACACTGTAGAAAGAGAGATGGCTGAGAGACATTACAAAAGAGAAAAGCTCAGAGGAATATCACTGGAAAAAGAAGGGTTATGATCAGGCAAGAGCTTTAGGACCCGCGTTAATATTAGAAAAGCTTTCCAGCGCTGGAGAGACCTGAGTCGGAAGGCCTGAAAGCGGACACTGAGGTTGTGTTGTTTCTGATCCATATGTGAGTAACACTGGTTTTGCTGTTTCAGAGAACCAAGATAAGCTGTTGTTGTAATGTTAGCTGTAGTAACAGGAGAGTTTTGTTTGAGTTATTGTTTGTCTGGAGCTGCTGGCGACTAACAACCAACTCTTTATTTACTCTGGTGTACTGTATGTTCATTTTTTGTTCTTTCTTGTCATTCATTTGCCATCTTCGCATTATTTTTCACAAAGCATTATTTTGCTCTGCTTCAGCTGTGATAAAGAGACCTCCACTCTTGCATTGCACGTTTGTGGCGGAGCAATGAAGGGAGGGGTGTTTTTGTTTAGGCTGAGTTCAAATATCTCAAAGTGTTTCTCAGAAATCACTTACTGCACCATTAACGGTTCATGTACTGAAATACTCTGACAAGTGACAAGATATCTATTAGTGTACATTTATTTTTGCAAAAATGTAGTCAAAATGATCAAAAAACTGATAAAGTTAACATTTTTTTCAATCAGTTCCCCCATTAATGTGCACAATATGTATACATGCAATTTCTCTCCTTCTGAATATCTAACCAATCCATAATCAGAGGTAACCATTCAAACCAATCAGCTTTCAGTCTCACATTAGTACATCATCATCCTTTTTTCAAAATAGTTATTCCTCAAAAGTACAAAAAGAAATTGTTAAAGAAACCGTTAAGGAACCAGAATTGTTACATTCATGATGATTCTCATACCTAGATAATAAGTCTCATGGGTACACTAGCATTCACTGCAGACAATCAACACTCAAAACACAACATATGCTGGTCTTTTCAGCAGTATGCTACTAGCACACATGCTCGCATGAAAACACAGGCAGTGCGATTCATTAACACACGGCTACGACTTTATTATCTTCCCTTCTGCCGCTAACAATGTGCTGTTAAGCAAACAAAAAGCCGCGCGTCGTGAAATGTGCGCCGTTTACATCTGCCCACATGCGTGACTCAGTAACATAAAACAAAGGACTATTTTACAGCCTCTGTATTTGGCTGAGATGTAATTTGTGTAGTTTTTGTGACAACAATGCCATGTTTACGTGTCCAGCATGTATCATTTGTCAAACATCATTTGTCAGGGATATGTCGGAGCTGAGAGGCAGTAAATCTGTCCTTGTGTGAAGGAATCATGGCTTCAGGACATGGGATAAACACCTGTCTAAAGGTTTCTCCTCCTGCTTTCGTTTTTTCCCTCCTCTGGTGAGCTGTTACAAAGTTGTCAAGCGGTACTGCCACTGTCAATGAGGACTGTAAAGAGGATTTTGAGTGGACCAGCGCTTCTGTCCTTCTCTCAGCTGAGAAAATCCCCTCTGTATTCCAGCCCCTCTTGGAGGATGTGGAAGGAAATCCCTGCCATTTTCCCCACACCAAAAACCTCTCTCTGTGGGAGCTTAGCTCCGTTCCAATCCCACCCAGCAACAGCATTTGTCTAACAGTGATGGCTTGGGCTTGAATTCAGATGGGATGTGTTGGAGAACTCAGTTCAATCAACATATGTAGCAACTCAATTGGTAGTTTGCTGGTGAAACATATAATCCGTTGTGTTTTAGGAGTCATAAGTATACATGTCACATCTGAATGTGTTGATTGTTGATTACAGGGCAGATATTCATTGTAAATTTGAATCAAAGGTTGTACCTTCACTGGCAGGTGGTGCAAATTGCCTGCAATAGATAATAATAGATTGTGAAGTCACTTGCGAGTCGCTTTGGAAAAAAATGTCACCTAAATGAATAGATATAATGCAAATGTAGATAACACTCCATTTCATTTCAGCCTATGCAAGGACACGCACATACTTGCACTTCTCACATCGACAGGAAGACTCAGGGCACATGCAGCTTCACCATCAGAAACAATGATAAACAATTAAATCACTTTACACTGATTTCATGTAGTATTAAAATTATATGATTTTACATATCACTGTAAAAAAATAAATCTGTGAAAATAACAGAAAAAGTACTGGCAGCTCATTACCTTGAAATTATCCAGTAATTTTATGGACATTTCCGTTAACCGTAAAACACAATGGAATGAAGTGCAAAATTCTAAATACAAGTAAAACACCTGGAAAAAATAAATATGGAAAATTCAGTTAAACTAATACAGTAAATTGTGCCCTATTTTTATGGATTTTTTTTTTAGAATGTATAACATAAATCAGTCAGTTCAATAATAGCTGTGTAAATATATCTATTGCAGTATAAACAAGCATTTTTGCACTGTATTTACTGTACCATCATACCATACACCCAACCTTAAAGGATTAGTTCACTTCTGAATGAAAATTTCCTGATAATTTACTCACCCCCATGTCATCCAAGATGTTCATGTTTTTCTTACTTCAGTCGAAAAGTAATGAAGGTTTTTGAGGAAAACATTCCAGGATTTTTCTCCATATAGTGGACTTCAACAGGGACCAACAGTTTGAAGGTCCAAATGTCAGTTTCAGTGCAGCTTTAAAGGGCTCTACACGATCCCAGATGAGGAATAAGGGTCTTATCTAGAGAAACGAATGGTAATTAAAAAAAAAAATAAATAAATAAATAATATATATATATATACTTTTTAACCACAAATGCTCATCTTGTACTGCTCTATGATCCGCACCCATGACGTAATCACGTTACAAAGGTCACGCGTGACGCAGGCGGAAGTACGCGAACATGCAAAGATTAAGCTAAACGCCCTTTATATAAAGAAAAAGGTAAAACAGCAATGTCAGATGATTTTGAAGAAGGTTTTTCGCCCTACTGTTGTACTTCCACCTATGTCATGCGTGATCTTTCAATGTAATTTCTTTTCGACTGAAGAAAGAAAGACATGAACATCTTGGATGACATGGGGGTGAGTAAATGATCAGGAAATTTTAATTCAGAAGTGAACTAATCCATTAATGTGTATAAACACTACTGTTCAAAAGTTTGGGTTCGTTAATATTTATTTATTTATTTAAAAGCAGTCTCTTATGATAAGACTGCATTAATATTATGAAGTATATTTAAAATTTTTAATTAAACTAATTTAATAGCTGAATTTTCAGCATCATTACTCCAGTCTCCAGTGTCACATGATCCTTCAGAAATCATTATAATATGCTGATTTGGTGCTCAAGAACAGTTCTTATTACCATCATCAATGTTGCACTGCATATGTTTGTGGAAACTTAATATATTTGTTTTTTTTTTTTTTTTTCTTTCAGGATTCCTTGATGAATAGAAATTTAAAAAGAACAGCATTAATTTCAAATAGAAATATAACATTATACATGTCTTTACTGTCACATTGGATTAATTTTACACATTCTTGCTGGATAAAAGTTTTTTTATTTTTTTTATTTTAAAGTAATCTTACTGTCCCCAATCTTATAAACGGCAGTGCATGTCTTTCTTAACCTGTTCATAACACATATTTCACATGCAGAGAAGTGTAAGAAATCTTCCAGGCTAGAGAAACTTCAGATCTGTCTAAGCTTTACAGGCATTTTTCATCAGACCGCTAAATTAATTGAATACAACAGTGAGTACTTTTGTCTCAGAGTTTCAGAAAGGATTTTTAGCTTTGCTCAGCCTCTTTTTCCCCCGGAGTGTTTCTTTCCAACCCTAATAGGAAGATTTTATGATAAAGTTTCTAGTCACTTGAAAGCTTTAGTTCCCATAGTGATTTCAAAGATGCACGTTTAAGTTTGCTTTGTACTTCACAGCCTTGAAGGATGTTTTTCAGGAGGACTCCTGTTTGTCGCTCTGAGAGTTTCTTTTTGTCTCTGTCTTTTCTGCCTTCAGGTTAAAATGTTTTTTTTTTAGATGTAGCTCGCTGGTAATTGGGATGTGCGAGATGGTCAACAAGTCATCCGACTGTGAGAAGTGAGGTCAACTATGTATGCTTTTTTTTTTTTTTATTTAGATTAACTGTATTATTTTTTGCAGCAGTACTTCAAAGGGGATTAATTTAGAATCTTTATAAATGCAACCTCTTATAGAGGGTTTTAGTGAGTTGCAATTCTTTTCCAGCCATCAAAACACCACTTGTGTAACAAATGCAACACCCTCAATTATAAATAAGACAATTACAGACTTCACATTGCCTGCTGTGAGCATTGTTTCCGTTATTATGCGTGATCCACAGGTCTCGCTTTTTTATAGACTGTTATGGCAGTGTTTCCAAACCTGTTCCTGGAGGCACACCAACAGTACACTTTTTGGATGTCTCTCTTATCTGACTCATCTATTTCAGGCCTTGAGCTGCTTTCAAAATCACATACTGTTTATTAGGTTCTTCATTTGATTTGAAACTTTCCTCACAAGCATTAAAGAAGTATGTACAATTTAGTTTGAATATGGGTAGTATGAATGAAATTCATGAGGTGAATACTTGATTGTATCCATCGTTTGCTGATTGAATGGAGGCAGATCAGCTTGCAGTCAACTGTAAGAAAGGGACGAGATTTAAGTTGACTAAATGATTCTTCAATCATTTAGTCAACTTAAATCTGCAGCATCTTGTATTGTATTCTAATTATACAGTACTAAGTGTTCCTGAAGCTCACACAGTAACAGCATGATGCTAGCAATGCCAAGGTCATGGACTGATTCTGAGAAAATGCATGAACTGATTAAAATGCAATGCAAGAAAGTCCAGTCAAGTCAAATTTATTTGTATAGCACTTTTGACAATATATTAATGTTTATAATACATTAATATCCTCATGCCTTATAGTCAAATCTAGCAGATTATACCTGGGCGACAATATAGTTTACATTTTGTGACTACAAGCAATCAAGAGGTTGAGATATGCTATATATTATGTATCGCCTTACGTGAGTATATTGTATTTATGTGAATATACTTATTTCTATCATGACAACTCTCTGAAGATTTTTGCATGATAATGAATATGATAATGTTAATGTATTTGATCTTGGTGGAATAGATCTGCTACGCTGCTGTTGATTATTGCTGTTGCTGCTGCAGAGCAAGTACAGGAACTACTGCCAATACATACGCTGATATGCTGCTGTTAACATGTAAGACATACTGCTGCTGCACAAATAGCATATATCAACTACACATAGCAGATTTATACAGGTGGAGCTGGGGAAGGTGGAGGGTTTTAGATGAACATTGAAAGCGCGCTGCAACTGCTATAGTGAATGATAACTAGCCATTTAAATGTTGAGCAGCAAGCTTACTGGCTGCATATGTGACATAAACCAGTCAGCTTGTGCTAAGTAGTTAACGCTGTAAATATCATCCGCTTGCGTTAAGGACCCATCAGCCTGCGCCATCTAGAGTTTCATGACAGAACTAGGCATATATCTAACTTTGTATAAAGGGCTGGACGATATATAGTATAGCTGCATAATCAAAATCAGCCATTTGAGATTAAGTATTTATCGCTTTACGTACATGTATGAGGATAAAGTTGGATATAATATACTGTATATCAAACTTTATATATAAAGCAGTGAGATGATATAAACAATCACACTGCCGAGATTTGCTGTATAGTGTTTTTTGTTTTAAGTGAGTATACTATATGTATGCAAGTAAAGTAGGATGTACTATCTATCTATCTATCTATCTATCTATATATATATATATATATATATATATATATATATATATATATACAGCTTTTAATATTTCACTGGGCTAAAATATAGTTTACATACATGTGCTGTATGTATCTGGGTAAGGTTAGATATACTTATAGTAGTTAATTCGTTAATTTGGATAATGGTTAAATGTAATGTAATGTCAAAGACTTCTTTAAAGGGATAGTTCATCACTATCATCATTTACTTCCCCTCATGTCGTTTCAAACTGTATTCTTTATTCTGTGAAACACAAAAAATATTTTGAGGGGTTATTTTTTTTTTTTTTTTTGGTCTATACTGTACAATGAAAGTCAGTGTCAGTCCAAAACAACATTTTGTATGGACAAAAACATTCTTCAATATGTCATCTTTTGTGTTCAGCATAAGAAACAAGGGGATGCAGGTGTGGAATTTTTGGCTGAAATATCCCTTTAAGACTTGTTGTTAAGACACTGACTAGCAGTGTTGGGGGTAACAAATTACAAGTAACACAAGTTACGTAATCAGATTACTTTTAAGTAACTAGTAAAGTCCCTCTACTGTACAGACATGAATTTGCATTTCCTTCAGTCTGAGGCTTATTCATTTCACTTTACATTTGCCAAAAATAGAACTTTTTTGTTGTTATAGTAGTCCAGCCCAGATGAGAAAAAGTAACACAAAGTAATGTAACGCATTACTTTCCATAAAAAGTAACACAATTAGTTACTTTTTTAGGGAGTAACGCAATATTGTAATGCATTACTTTTAAAAGTATTTTCCCCAACACTGCTGACTAGTCATTAAAAATATGTAGTTTTAGCACATCCTCACTTGCTCAGGTAGATAAAAGGTGACCGGTATGTGGGCACAGCAGACGTCCAGGGAGGGAGGCATGGAGCTGTAGCCCCAGTATCAATTTTCATTTTCATCTCCTCAAAACGCCAAAAGGTGCTGAGAGCCACTCGAGCGTCCAGATCTCCCACAGACAGAAGATAAACTAGCAGACCCTTTTAATTTTAATCCAGAGTAGATGGAGAGTTGAGCCCTGCCCTCTCTTTTTCTCAGCCTCTGGCGCTCGTGTCAGCAAGGAGATCATTGTTCTCTTCGCTCCTTGCTTTCATTCGACTCCCTCTCAAGTCCCCCTAAAACCCTTCATCCCTCCACCTCAATCAGTTCTCTGTGTTTCTAACAATGACTCGTAATTTAAGCGACTTCACACAGTGTGTAATCAAACCGGCTCTTTTCGTAAGGGTTGACTGTGTCTCAGGCGGTATAGACACACACATAAGGCTGATAAACAATATGGCTAATGAAAAGACCATAAGGACCCACATTCCGTGACGAGGAAACAAAGCCTCGTGAATGAATATGCCAGCTTTCTAATTACAGACAATTGACATTTCCGAGTCCTCTGGGGTATCGATGCCGGGCTGACAGTAGCAAATGCCAGCGCGGAGAACTTCTCCGTCACAAAAGATATTCGCTTCGATGTTTGTCGAGAGTCTAATCAAACAAATTTATATTCATGGCTGGTGACCTAAGTAAGTTGATTCGCAGAATTTATGTACACAAGGGATCGAGTCGTTTATATCAGCGCGCTTGTACTACCAAGGACATTTATAAGCCTCTGCCGTCTCTCAGCCATTTGTGTCAGGAATTATTAATGCTTATTATGGAGAAATTTAGCTGTAAATCAGCCCACAGCGATGGCAGATTCAAGACACGTCACCTGCGTCGATTGTCTTCATCATGAACGTTTGTTTTGTGCCAGATTGGGTTATGAAGATGTCCATGAATTCCTATGAGGATTTTTAAATATGTTAAGTGATACACTAGAGATGGAGGATTTGCTTTTAAAAATAGTTGCTAAAGTTGTCAAGTGTGAGAACCAGACCCAGACCCCTCAGTGCTTGATTGACAGATGAGTAGGTGGTTTGTTGTTTGAACATTTTGAACGCATTAACGTTTGCACTACAAACATAATGTGATCAAATGTGTGTGTGTTTATTATAACTGCCTCCACTGTGGTTGAAGTGGTTGAATATCACGTTTTGGACCCATTTGCACCTGTATTTAGCGCCAATAGATTGCTTGAAATGGAGGTCAATATCAGGGATAAATAGAACCTAAAACTACATTTACACCGTTCATCTTTGATATTATGCATGTTATGCGCTGATTCCATTTAAATAACATCATTTTCCTTCAGAATGTTTGTTTTTAGCTGCAATAAAAAGGATTTGATCTCAATAACACTGAATGCTAATGTCATTCATAAATGTTACTTGACAACCAACAGTGAGAACACCTACAGGCATCCCAACTGCCAGAGACTAATTACATGCAACTAGCAGTGTGAACAGTTTATATAATAGTAGTAGTTTATATCTATTTTTGGCCTTTTTCATCACTTGTATTGTGACAGTGATCATGTAGAGTTGACAGGGAACTTGGCAAATGACACAAGATGGTCTCACACTCGAGCATCTTGGAGAATGTGATGCACATCACTAGGCAACAGATGACATTTTAACCACAGAAAATTGCAGGAGGAGTTGCTGCCACAGCCTACAATATATTGCCTTTAATGGAGACCATGCAGGTTATCCAAAGCTACTGAAACCACTGCTGAACGTTTGAGGCCTTAAAACCCATTCGACTCTTTCACCCCCTTTATAGAGGTCACCGTAAAATCGACTCCCCATCCTACACCCTTTTACGATGCTTTCCAGGTGCCCAAGAATGACGCCATACAATCTGTTCATTCATTAATGAACTCAAGCAGCCCTCAATATGCAAACATTTCTCTTTTTTTTAATGGCTGTGCTATAAAATAGGATGATAAAACGGTAATTTTGTCAACTGGGCCCCTTATATGAGAACTCTCTGAAGACCAACAAATCTTGAAAGCTCGCCATAGAAAAAGCAGAGATTATGACCTCATTAATAAGCATTAAAGACGAGCAATGCAAGCTTAAGAAGTGTGTCTCTGTGGACATGTGGGATGCGCCTTCGTTGAGTTCAACGTATCTGAAAATTACCCTTCGGCCCCTACCAGCAAACTCCTTCCTGCTAGTATTGGATTAAGCTAAGTCATTGTGGCTAATTACTCTCTTCCTGATAGTCATTTCTGTATTTTTCCAATACAGAGAGCTATGTTCTGGTCATTTGCACAGTGCAAGGGACGTTAATTAACCATTTTCTACTAATACCCCCATTGGCTATAGCAGATGATGCTAGCTGGACTGGGATTGATCTTTGACTCTTGACTTTGAGTTGAATTCTTTGGACTTTAGACAACACCCATCACAGAGCCATTTGGCTAATGGCTTCTTTATCCCCTAGCATAGCGGAGGCTTGTTATGAACAGGATGCTCTTATTGAAGAGGGTGAATAAACCTAGAAGGCTTGTTTTTCCGCTAAGGTCCATTAGCTGGCCTTAACCGCAATATTTGTTGTTTACACCATGAATACAAAAACACTACATGCAAAATAGTCACCGTAATGCAAGCTGCATTACATATTCCTGAATATCGTTGGTCTTCTCTCTCTCTTTTAGTCATTCACTGTCGGCCTCTGACTCTAGCACTTTCTTTTTCTTCTGGGTCCCGCATGCATGTTTCAATCATTGTTTAATTCCAATGTTATGAGCCGCATGTAATGTTACGGTGTTGACCGGTCAGAAATTAATAGCTTGTTGCGTGACACTGGGAGAGCGGTAAAATTCACCATCAATTCCGCTGGCTGTCCCCAAGTTTAATTACCGTTGGAATGCTGACTGGGATTTTCATTATAGCAGGTTGAAGAAGGGTCAAAGTAGATTTGCAAACGTTCACTTTCTCCCCCGGCAACATTTTATCAGGTGCTTGAAATGCTGGAATAATTATACATCAAGCTGAATAAATAATTGATTCTGTAATAGTCCCTTTCTTGTCCTCTTGTGAGACCCGTCCTGAATTTTCCACCTCCCTCACTCTGGGCTCACCTGCTTTATTTCAATTCAGTTTATTTGGATAGCGCTCACAGGCAAATGGGAGAACTATCTGTCTGTCTGTCTGTCTGTCCGTCTGTCATACCAAAAGCTGCATTAAATTAAATATTATAACAGAATTTTCACTTATATTTATAAAAAGTTGCAGTCGCAGAGTTGGAATCATATAAGCTTAATGTTCCACCGCTGTAAGATTTTAGCTGATCTTTTTCATTGTTTAAGGTATGAGGGATTTGCGCCAAATGCGAGTTGGCGAGCATGTGAAATGGTGTCAATCACCAGTTGGCCGGTAATATTTTTATGAAATCTAACAATACAATGTTGTGAGAACAACATTGCGCTGCATTGTCACGAAAGTTTAAGCCTTGGCAATTTAAATATTCAAGCACAAGAAGATGCAAAAGGGAACTCGATATGTTGCGCGCTGCGTTAACCGTAGAGAAAGATGTGTACCAGTATCAGTGTATTGAATCTGTGCATTAGCTCTTAAAGTGACAGCAGCCTAATATTCCTGCTGCTGTCTGTGTTTTTAAAGTTAAACAACAAAGTGCAAAGAAAAAAAATCATTCACTACTCTTTACTTTTGTAACTTTAATAAGAATTAATCTGTTTAATTTATACAGTGAAGACTATCCAGTGTTATTTTACATTTGATTACTTTATTCAATGTCTCTACCTGAAAACTGCTGTCTTTAATAATGTTTTAAATGTATATTAGTTAGGCTAGTAGTTTTAGCTGTGGTATAGAAATTGGAATAGAGAATTGTGGATTTTCACTGGTATCTAAAGTTTTGGTGTCATAACTGCCTGTTTTTGCATTGCCGGTAAGAAATATTTATGGCCGGTAAATCTTCTTAAAGGGGACCTATAATGCCCCTTTCACAAGATGTAATATAAGTCTCTGGTTTCCCACAGATCATTTATTAAAGCTTGTCAAATTTGCCTCTATTTGGGTATGAGCAAAAACCACACCGTTTTTGTGTGTGTCCCTTTAAATGCAAATGAGCTGCTGCTCCCGGCCCCCTTTCCAGAAGAGGGCGGAGCTTTAACAGCTCGCGCTTCGGTTGCTCAACAACAACAAAGCTGGAGAATCTCACGCAGCCAAAATGAGGATTGTCAGTAACGGTGTTCAGCCTTACATTGTTCAAACCGCAGTCGGACACTGATGGAGAGACTCAGGAAGAAGTTACAACTTTTAGAATGAAACTGGACGTTTCTGAATGGTTAGTGGATAAATTTATGTAGTTGCTGTGGAGTTGATTCAACTCATCAACTAGCATGTGCCCTCATGTTAATCTTTTGTGCAAATCCAGCGTTGAATTGATCCTCGTTTGTGAAGCAGTCCAGCGTAAAATGACGGCATGTCAACAACACTCTACTACAACAACTCTTCCTCTTCTCTAAAGCAGCCCAACATGGCCTCACGCCCTTTGTTGCGTGTTCTCGGGGGCGGGGTTTATGTAAATTTTAGGGTTAGTGATGTCACTAACCCGGGAAGAAGCTCGTTGTAGTCCCTACCAGCCATTTGTTTGCACTGAACTTTGAGCGTCGTAACTTTGCAGATATTGTTTATGCTCAAACAGCAACATTACACACTAACTAAAGTTAAAAAAGTGAAATCATAATCAAGGTCAATCATTAAGTCACCGGCCATTGTTGTTAGTTTTAGGCCCTGTTTCTTAATAAACTCTCTAAGTTCATCAAGGTTTAATGGCTGTTTAGATGTTCTGTTCTGTTCAAAAAGTTATAACAAGTATCTTTGCTAACACTGTAACACTGTCTTGATGTTTTTAACACAATTTTCAGGGGTTGTGTTCCTTAATGGTGAATGTGAGGTAAATTTGTGTGTTCACACATGCATCTGCCATTATGCATTGTGTTTTTCTAGCTGTGTGTGTGGCCGAGCTTTCTAGTGCAGGGGAGCGGATGGAAGAGAAAAGTCCACATTGAATTAGCTTCCATCACTGCGCTCTAATGCTGTATAATGGCTGCAGACATCTCATGGGTAATAGCTCAGGGATTACAGAGAAGGCATATTGCTCTTAGTGACACCACTAACCTTATTAGAGAGAGAGAGAGTGAGAACGAGAGAGTTCAATGTGAATTTGCACTGACTGGAGCCTGAAGAGATGTATTATTATTATAATAGAAAGTACCTGATCCAAATTACAGTTATTTACTGTATCTTGTGTACATGATGACAGCCATGTTTTTTTCCCCCAGTCTGTGACATTTCACACATGAAACGCACAACTAAATATTTACCTAATGAATTGGACTTTTAATAGTGTATCGAGGAGTTGCGTAACCTACATGAAAGCCTTATTGCACGCGTTGTTATTCCTACACAATGGGAAAAACGGACTGCAGTGTGTCTGACCTCTCAGTCTGTACATCTGCAACACACACATTGTTTGCCTCTCTAGAGCTTGTAGTACTTTGTATGTATAACACAGCTAGATAGATACAACCCAGCTATTCATCTGTGTCTGTTCAAATAGGCACTTTCAAGTGAGGCAAAACACTCTGAGATGTTTGCAAGTGGTTGTGGTTTTTAAAAAGTGGGTTTTGCATTGGTGTACATTTTAAAAAAACAACAACCAAAAAACAAACAAACATGTTTTGTCCCTATAAGTTTGTCTGAGTTTAATAGTGAGTGAGAGAAAGAGATATAAATGGCACAGACTTGTTGAAAGCAAGATTGTAGTCTTTGAAAACGACATTGCCAGCTGGTTTAATCGTCTGGTCATCTGAATCGGATGATTTGTTCCCTGCCTGAGATTGCTTATGGGTTATGAGGACACTCTTTCACCCTTTCTTTTCTCTGAGACTTGAGTAGACTGTCCTCCACAAGTGTGAAATGGTTTAATTTACTCTTTCATTAATTGCTTTGGTGGATCTCGAACTGAGCCACGCGAGGGGTTACTGAATAGCCAGTACTAATCTAAAACTCCATTAACTCGTGCCGGGGGAGGATTTCTGAACACATGAGGGGCGAATCAAATAAAAAATTTTTTTGTCAACGTATTGCTTGGGATTGACAATTGTATTTATGGTAAAATCAAGTTTTTAATGTTGTTTATATGTCTTTGTGGTGTTTTTAATATGCTTTAAGACAAACCCATGTGCAAATTCATCAGTCAACACCATTGCTCAGTCTCAAAAAACGCGATTTGAAATCACCCTTGTTCTCTACGTCACAAACATGTTGTAACCAATCATGTCAACATGTGGGCGGGCTTTAGCATATCATTAACTGTGCTCTGAAGCAGGGAGTCTCAAGAGAAGCCAGGTTATCCTGGTATATTTTTCTGTTGATAAGAAAAATCGGGTACATTTAGCAATATAGCGGGTGAATTATGTATATTACTATGAACAGTATGCCTTTCTCCACTGAGTTGTTCAAAGGATACTGATTTTTAGAACAGACTGAGATGGCGAACGGGAACATGTTTTGAGTAACATTAGCAACACATTATTAGCTGTTTAATAACATAGTCAAGCAAAAGGCTAATCATATTAATTACCGCTATGTGTCCGACGCTGTAGAGAGCGATACATAAAACTTGTAGACGAGTCTGTATAATTCACTCTTCCACTTCTTCTTCTGAATCAGTTTCTGGTTCAAACATATATGGCTGATTAAACCAGTATTTCCACTTGCCATCATGTAGCGTTTACTACAGTAAAGTTGAGCGAGTGGATCAGATATTCTGAGCTGGTGCGAGTGAGTGGAGGCGGGGCTAATTTGCATATTCATGGTCCGCGTATACTAAATGAATCAAGGGTGTAGAGTTACATTCAAGCTATTTTAAGGCATGAAGAATTTTTTTTTCACAGAAAAAAAGTTTAAATATGTCATTTTGGTGATCAAAGATGAGTTTTAAGGGATAAAATTATTGACTACAGGGGGACTTTAAAACATTAACATTCTTGAAAATAACAAAAACAAAGTTCTTACATCCTACCCAATACCTAAGCTTAACAACTATCTTACTAACTATTAATAAGCAGTAAATTAAGAGTTCACTGAGGGAAAAGTTGTAGTTAATAGTTTGTATGTGTTCCCTATACTAAAGTGTTACGGAAGATTTAAAACTATATTACATTTAATGAACCTTTTTTTTTTTTTTTTAATCTTCAGCTGCTTATTAACAAAATACTCCTCTAAAGTGTTTTGGCAAAATCGTCTTTCCTTAGGTCTGTCTGTGCTACAGGGCACACTGGGCAGCAAGCATATTCATATGTTTGGCAAAATAAGCTCACTAAAAATCAGATTTTTAATTAACCTTAAAAATGTTACACTTACCAAACATGGCATTAGATGTGTACAGGGGGTTTGGTAAACACTGCTTCTGTACAAGCTGTTTAATGCACAATGAGTCTTGCAGGGATGTTTTCCTTTCACTGGGTAGAAGATTGCATTTGTGTCATCCATTGATTAGCATCTTGTTTTGGTATCTCTTGTTATACAGCAGCCACGAAAAAAATGAGGAACAACAGAGCACGCTAGGACAGATAAATGAGGGTGTTTCCCTGGATACGTGTTGTTGGAGACAGGGATGTGGCCATTTGGGGAATTGGACAAACAGCCTGTGCTTATTGGACTTGTATCGATCGCCATTATTAGCCATTCTTTGCATGAACACACTGAATTTGTTGTGTTTTTTATTCTTATTTAGGAGATGATTTGAACAGTCTGAACAGTTCAGAATATTAATTCTCCTCCTTTTCTCTCTCCATTGCAGTGAATAAGCACAAACCATGGATCGAGACGTCTTATCATGGTGTCATCAGTGAGAATATGGACACTGTACTGCTAGACCCTCCCCTGGTCGCACTGGACAAAGACGCTCCTGTCCCTTATGCAGGTATACGACTTACCTAACTTATTACACAGCGCTCTGGAATACTTGATTCTGATTGGTCAATCGTGGCATTCGAGGCGTACAGGCATGTGTGGCTGTTGTCCCTGACAACCAATGTCTTGCACTGTGCTTGTTTCATGTCTCGTTTCCTTTTTCTTCTCATGAACAAATCATTTTAACTGGGATCAATATTTCATGTCTATTATTAAAGTAGCATTGTAATAAGTGAAATAATGTACATTCAGCTGGTCAATATATTAAAGGGGACCTATAATGCCCCTGTTCACAAGATGTAATATAAGTCTCTGGTGTCTCCAGAATGTGTCTGTGAAGTTTCAGCTCAAAATACCCCACAGATCATTTATTATAGCTTGTCAAATTTGCCCCTATTTGGGTGTGAGCAAAAACACTGTGTCCCTTTAAATGCAAATGAGCTACTGCTTTCCAGAAGAGGGCGGAGCTTTAACAGCTCGCGCTTCGGTTGCTCAACAACAACAAAGCCGGAGAATCTCACGCAGCCAAAATGAGGATTGTCAGTAACGGTGTTCAGCCTTACATTGTCCAAACCGGAGTCGACACTGATGGAGAGACTCAGGAAGAAGTTTCAACTTTTAGAATGAAACTGGACATTTCTGAATGGTTACTGGATAAATTTATGTAGTTGCTGTTTAGTTGATTCAACTGATTGACTAGCATGTGCCGTCATGTTAATCTTTTGTGCAAATCCAGCGTTGAATTGATCCTCGTTTGTGAAACAGTCCGGCGTAAAATGATATGCGCAAATATATAACACTTTACCGACTTTCTTCGCCACATTTCTTTCATAAATGAAATTCGACCACGGTCTCATCAGTGGCTCAGATGCCGGGAATCTATGGAGACTCTAATGTTCATTGGTACATCCAATAACAGAACATTTGTAATGTTGGTGCAGACATTATACATCTCCAGCTGCTACAGTGAGGAAACCGAAATGGCGGACTGCTACGGCTCACTCAGGGCGGGATCTATGCTAATAGAGCAGATCGTGACAAGTTGTGGGCGGGGCTTATCCCTAATCTTATGTAAGAGTCACTGTTTATGATTTATGGGGATTATAAAAAAGGAGTGGGTGGATTTTTACCATCATAGGCTGGGTGTTTACACACACTGTGGACATACCAGTGTTTATAAAAGTAAATTTTGCATAATAGGACCGCTTTAAAATAAACACACCCCTCAACCTGACTTTACATTTTTCCCTTTCTAATTAAATAGTACTTTTTTTCCTATCGCTGTATGATTGTTTTATGATTTTAGACAAGATCTTTGTCTAGTTTAGACATGATTGGATCATATAATTGTACTTTTATTTGTATACTATTATAAGTATTTATATATATGTTTTGGAACATTATAATTATTTTTATATAATACTGATTAATAATTATTAAATATGAAAAACTATATTATTTAAAAAATAATTTATTAATAGTACTTTTAATGTTCATTTTAAAGCAATCTCTTTTAAGACAAAGTCTTCAATACAGCATGCTTCATTTTGAAGTATACAGCACATGCAGAATATATATCTTTTTAATTAAATCGCAGCCTTTTGCTGTTTAATCACGATTGTGATCATTTTGATTAACGTTGCAGCCTGTTTTTCCCCATATCTAATCTATTCCAATGAGACATACAAGCTCACTCCAGAACATCCAGGATTATTCTGAAATTTATAGCATTGGATGGCAACAATAGCTTGGTTCTTCAGTGTAGTGTTCCTCTATTCCTTTGTGTGTAAGTGAGGGCGGTTGAGTGTGAGATTTTATGTGTATTGCAGCATAGTGCTCATATAAAAGAGATTTAGTCAACGCTTTCCTCACTGTTATGGAGACAGATCCGCCTGACCTTCCTGCTATTTCAGAGTGCATTTCCTGCCTCTATCTCCATTGTTGTGGTGACACACAGCCCTTGTATAAGTAGATCTTGTCGGCCTTTCCATGGCCGCGCGTTCAATAAACCAACCGGCCTTGAAAAACAACTCGTACAACGTGCGTTTTGGCTTTCGAGGAGGAATGGCCAACACTTCGAGCGTCAATCACCTCTCACGGAGCAATGAATGACAGCACAGCTTTATGACTTGCGTGGTGTTTATGAAAGACAGATTCCGACTCGCTGGTTTTCAAGTGCAGGTTGTTCAGATGGGGTGGTGGCTGACAGATGCAAAGTAATTAAATAAAGTGATTTTTTTTACAAAAAGAGGAATGTGTGGAAGCATTATGACAGGTAACTCTCTACAGCTCATTAAATGACAATGCCTAGAATTAATCTCTTCTCTGACAGCCTTGGCAAAAAGCACTTTTCAAGCTTTTTATATATTTATTTTTGCAGCTTGCGCTTGAAAAGCATGCTGTGTGTGGTGCACTTGATAAAGATTTGTTGTTCATACCTTGGAGAATCTTTTAGCTGACAGCATGCCTCTTTCTTTACAGTACTACCATCAACCACTGGTGAGGACTGATTATCTTTGCAGTACGTTAATTCATACTGTAGTGTGTTTTTGTTCTTGTAATATCACACTTTTAATTCCAGATTTTTTAAAGTCGACGTTTATGTGATTAAAGTCGATGTTGAGTAGTCGCTGATGACGTCATTAATGATAAGCCTGAACCTTGAGCTGAGACTGAACGCGGGTTGCTTTGTGCACAGCTATGGCGTATGACACAGTGCTGCCCACAAGGCTATTGTCCTACATAACAGCTTACTTTTATCAGTTCTTTTGTCTTTGGGTAATTATATTTCTTACAGATTTCTGCTCGTTCTAAATCAGATACAGATAAAGTAGCACAGTAAAGATTACATTTATATGAATGCATTAGTGAGAGAGCGATTGCGTGTGAATTAATTCTACCTGCCAGCGTCTCTCTACTAATAGTGAAGCTGATATAAAAAATATATGCAAGAACTTTTCAGTTTCTAAGCTATTGTATTGATAAATCACAGAACAGTGTTGACAATACATTTCTGTGCTACTGAATGTTTTTGTGTGCGCACGTTATGTGCGAGCTATACTGTTTAAAACGTGCATTTACCCGATCAGTATTGAGCATCCAGATAGTATAATCAAACACATCTTGTGGAGCGCTCTGGAAATGGAGCGTAAAAGTAGACCATGTAGAAGTAGACCATGATCAGCGACTAGTTGGCGTCAAGCTTAAAGGATTAGTTCACTCCAGAATTAAAATTTCCTGATAATTTACTCACCCCCATGTCATCCAAGATGTTCATGTCTTTCTTTCTTGTGTCGAAGAGAAATTAAGGTTTTTGAGGAAAACATTCCAGGATTTTTCTCCATATAGTGGACTTCACTGGGGTTCAGCGCGTTGAAGGTCAAAATTGCAGTTTCAGTGCAGCTTCAAAGAGCTCTACACGATCCCAGAGGAATAAGGGTCTTATCTAGTGAAACGATCGGTCATTTTCTAAAAAAAAATAAAAATGTATGTACTTTTTAACCACAAATGCACTCTGCGATGCACCAGGCATTACGTAATCATGTTGGAAAGGTCACGCGTGACGTAGGCAGAAGTACCGATCCATTGTCTACAAAACGAATGTGCAAAGACTAAGTCAAACACCCTTTACAAAAAAAAAAAGTTAAAACAATGATGTCGGACGATTTTGAAGTTAGAGGAGAAAATGAGATGGAGTTTTTCGCCCTACCGCGGTACTTCCGCCTACATCACGTGTGACCTTTCTATGTGACTACGTAATGCGTGAAGTCATGGATGCGCATCGCAAAGCAGTACAAGATGAGCATTTGTGGTTAAAAAGTATAAAAAAATTTTTTTTTTCTTTTAGAAAATGGCCAATCATTTCTCTAGATAAGACCCTTATTCCTCGTCTGGGATCGTGTAGAGCTCTTTGAAGCTGCACTGAAACTGACATTTGGACCTTCAACCCATTGAACCCCAGTGCAGCCCACTATATGGAGAAAAATCCTGGAATGTTTTCCTCAAAAACCTTGATTTTTTTTTAGACTGAAGAAAGAAAGACATGAACATCTTGGATGACATGGGGGTGAGTAAATTATCAGGGAATTGAAATCTGCGTCATGGCAGAGCTTTAAAGTCGACTAGTCTGTGCAACCCCTAGTATGAAATGAAAATCCATTCTACATGCATGTTATTGATCTTTTATTGTGAATCATTCATCCATGCATACGCTTAATTTTGTTTACATTTATTGAAAATATCATAACTCGATCTTCTGGTGAAAGTTATTATTTCTATTTCTTACCATTTTAATATGCTAATTTGGTGCTCAAGAATCATTTCTTATTAATATCAATATTGTGCTGCTTAATATTTTTCCAGGATTCTTTGATGAATATAAAATTTAAAAGAACAGCGTTTACTTTAAATAGAAATCTTTTGTAACACTACAAATGTCTTTACTGTCCCCTTTGTTGAGTTGAATGTGTCCGCATTACATTTCCTTCTTACTGACCCCAAACTTGACCGCAAAGTAATGAGAATAACTTTAAAGCTCAGGATCTTTTTCCTGCATAATCCACATTTTTTGGGAAACTTGTGCACAAGTCTTGTGCACTTATTACTTTGATTTATCAGTGACAGATTAATGGTGGACGGCTTCTGTTGTTAAAGCGTCACCGGGAAATGAGTGTTGCGCTCTAATTTAGTGACAGGTGATATTTCACTGCCTTTTCACGTGGAGCCAATGGATACACACGAAAGATTGCTGCCAGGGAGACTCAGAGAAAAACGGGCCCTCCATCTCAATCCGTCATTCTCCCTAATTCTCTTCGCTCCCATTCTCTCCGTCTTTCTTTCTCTGTCCCGTTCTCCTCTTCCACGTCAGACCGTGAGTTATGAGCGAAAGGCTTTGTCATCAATCCTGTTTTCGTCTGTTTAGAGAATGGAATGCGGGCGTCCTTCTGGCACCGCATTAATTGGGGTGTGGGAACACGACCCGGGACTGTTAAGTGCTTCGCCTCGCCCTCCTTCGTCTTTTTCTCCTGCCTCGCTCACTGTCTCCCATGTATCAGCTTGCTTTGATGTAAAATAACGATGATGAGCCTCAAGTCGATGATATATGCTGAGGCAGGGATCCTGAAGATGAATTGTTATTTCTGGGAACAAGACTTTCCCCTGTAGAGCAGATAGCGTAGGTCTTGTAGTATGCACAGAGCATTCTCAATCAAATTACCGTGAAGGATGAGCCGGAGTCAGTAGAGGAAGGAAAAAAAAAGAAAAACGGCAGCTTCATTTGCTAATTCTTTATCTCGGTTGTGGCTTCACCAGCCTCTTTCTCATTAATCTCTCCTCTCAGATGATGTACAATGCCGTATTGTTCTGCTAAACTTTGCCTTCCTCGCACCAGATTAGCTAACAAAACCCAAGCTAGGATGCGGTCCAGGGAAACTATGGATGGATTGCAAAAACCACACATGAGAATGAAAATAGAAGGATGTAGTGAAAGAGAATCGCAGCGCCTGCAGTTCAGACACTTTGCAATTGTATTGTGTTCCTTTTATAGAAGCAGGACCTGAATTGAACGATGAAAATGTTTTTGATCGTGTTTGGACGGTTCTGTCTAAAATCACCAGTAGACTTTGCAGTTGGATACGCTAGTGGATCTTGCTGTTAAATTATTAAAAATAACGTGTTAAAAAAAAAGAAATTTGGCAGTATTTTGATCTTGCTAGTGGATGAAGAGAGTGTTGATTATGTGCTGGTCAGAATCCTCTCTAAGGTGTGACAGGCTGTCATTTAAAATTAAGGGTGTAGTACATGATGCAAAAAATCACACATGTATTATCAGCTCAGTCTATTTCCCACAAGGTCGCTTGCTTGATGTGAATAAGAGCTGATTGGAGTGTCATTTATATCATATTTTGTGACAAACAATTTAAGAGGTGCATGGTAGGCTATTATAAACAATACAAAGTACATTAAATGTTCCAAAAATGGCAAAACTATGTAAATTTACTTGCTTTGGACCTACAATTCTACACACATTCATCAGTAAGTAAATAATGAAAGTTGATTCGTTTTTTTATGTGGGCTTTCTAAATGATAAATGCAATTAGTTTCTATGCTTTCGGTTAATTAATCTGAGATATAGATGCTTAGAGGATGCTTAATAAAGCAGATTAGGGGGCGGTTTAAACAGGCAGCATGAGAAAAAAAGCGAGCAGTGGAACATTTAACCAAATGCTTTTCATATAAACAGCCCTGCCGGGTGATCCTCAGACTTGTAGATTTTATTTGTTTTTAGTCCTGTTTGACTGTATTTGGCGAACTTAAAAAAGAAAAAAAAGTCCGATTTGCCCTGAAAATTTAACCATGGTAACTCGACCACCTATATTTTGAACTGTGAAATTGTTCATTCCAGCTGTGGATGAAAGTCTAGGAATTACTCAGAAGTGAGTTTTGTTATGATGTGTGCGAATGAGAGTGTGCCCTAGATTTCACCTACATGAAGTGAATGAACAATGTGCCCTATCTCTGTCCTCCTTTGGAATTACATTCAGTGATCCCTGAGGGTCGAGAACCATGCCTGAGGAACTCTTTTACTAACTTATGATTCTCTTACTCGTATAGTTTCATCATAGTTTATTCAGTTGGGGAGACAATTCCCACTGGAAAAAAATCACATTCAGTCTCCGCTAATCAGTTTAGGAAGTCTTGAGTTTTTGGGCGATGCTGTATATGCATTTTCATGTTTCTAATTTTTCCCTTTTGTTTTCTTATTTTTAGTATGGAACCGAACCGAATCGGCTGAGCCTAGCATTGTCATGATTTCCCATGATGCTTTGCGAGCGCTGAAAATGCAGTGCCTGTTATGAGTGTGAACTATTGTTCTGCACATACTCTGAGGCCCGCTGGGATGTATCCAAAAGATGTCCCCAGATGTTTTTCAAGAAATTCACAAGCAGCGTCCATTCTTCCCAGGTTGTCAGCGTTATATGTGGCGGAAAAGAAACCATGCGAATCATACGGTTGAGCGATAATTGAAAGAAAGAAAGCTGAGAGACTTCTTGTTTTGAATCCATCCGTGCTGTCGGCGAGGTGACGTGTTCAATTTCGCTGCCAATACCTCTCGTTTTGTCTCGAATGTTTGTGTTTGAAAATTGAGAAGTGTTACCAGAGACTCGAGGTGAAAGTCAAATTAGAATTCTGAGAATGTGTTAGATCCGCAGGGATCCATGCTGCCGATTCTCTCATGCCTTCTCTTTCTGAAGTGAAGTTTTTTAATAAATATATCTCTTGCATGGTGTACCACCACTACCACTGAGATATATTTTGATATATAGATGTTGTTTCAGTCAGCCGTGGGTCTTTGTTTATGCTACCTTTGCAGAATTTAAAGGGGACCTATAATGCAAAATTTTTGAACACCGGTGTGTCCACAGTGTGTGAGAACAACCAGCCTATAATGGTAAAAATCCACTCATTCATTCTTTTATAATTCCCATAAATCAAAAGCAGTTTCTTCAAACGAGCTGATTCAGATTCAGGAGAAGCCCCGCCCACAGCCGATGAAAATCTGCCCTATTAGCATAGACACAGCCCTGAGTGAGAAGCACAGAGTCCACCATTTCTGTATCCTCACTGTAGCAGCTGGAATTGTACAATATCTGCGCCAAAGAGGCTTTACAAGTGTTGTGTTTTCGGATGTACCAATGAACATAAGAGTCTCCATAGACTCCCACCATCTGAGTCACAGTTTGACATTTTCAGTGCATGAGATTGTCCTGTTTTGTTGTTGCCGGTATGCCGGAGCATGAGCTCTTGAAGCTTCACCCTTTTCTGGAAAGGGGGCTGGAAGCAGCAGATCATTTGAGATGTTTTGGGATATACCAATGCACATAAGAGTCTCCATAGACTCCCGCCATCTGAGCCACAGTTTCTGACATTTTTAGTGTGTGAGATTGTCCTGTTTTGTTGTTGCCGGTATGCCGGAGCATGAGCTCTTGAAGCTTCACCCTTTTCTGGAAAGGGGGCTGGAAGCAGCAGCTCATTTGAGATGTTTTGGGATGTACCAATGCACATAAGAGTCTCCATAGACTCCTGCCATCTGAGTACATTGAGGTTAAATTTCATTTTTGAAGGAAATGTCCCAAAGAAATTAGGTAAAGTCTTGTACTTTTGTGCCAATCATTTTACATTGAACTGCTTCACAAACGAGGGTCTGTTCAACGCTGGTTTTTCACAAAGGTTGATTCTAAAAGATGAGTCAATACCAACGCTTCGTGCTCAAACTTCATATCCAGAACTGATGCTGCCCTCACAAGCTATCAGAATTATCATAAACAAGAGTTTCCTAGTTAAAAATTGCGCACGAACACCCTTTTTGACATTTTTGATGCTTGAGATTGTCCTGTTTTGTTGTTGCCATTATGCCATGAATTCTTGAAACTCCGCCCTCTTCTGGAAAGGGGGCCAGGAGAAACAGCTCATTTGATTTAAAGGGAACCACACAAAAATGCTGTGGTTTTGCTTACACACAAAAAGTGGCAACTTTAACATACTATAATAAATGATCTGTGGGGTATTTTGAGCTTAAACTTCACATACACACTATGGAGACGCCAGAGACTTATATTACATCTTGTGAAAAGGGCATTATAGGTCCCCTTTAAGAAGCTGGCCTACCCTGCAGTAGCTAGTGTTCTCGAAGCTGATTATGATAGTATGTTATCGGTTCGGTTATTGAAATAATAATAATAATAAAAAAAAAACTATTTTACATGCTAATTAAATGGTTAAGTACGGAAATATTCCTGTGAGGTCTCTTTTAATAACTGAAGGAATTCATTACGAGGGTTCATATGCCACACTCTCAAAGTATTATCTTTGACTTACACCTGAGAGAATTGAAATGAGTGCTTCAAGAGGTAATTGGTAATTATAACGACACATGCTTATAATACTGAATATTTAGACTAGCATTTGCAGCTGCGGTAGCCAAATGGAATAAGATCTGACAACATTTTCCGATTAGTGCCGATGGCACCTAAAAGCCCCTTCTAACTGGAAAATGTCCACCACTGTAGCCTTAGCGCTGATTAAAATGACACATCCACCTCCATGAGAGACTGGGAATTCAGCCAGACATCATTTGCGAGCATAATTTAATAACATCTTAAGGTGTGTGGATGAGAACGAACTAAACATTGCTGGTTTGAGGATCTCTTTAGAGATCCCCCGGCTCTGTTTAATTAGCTCCTGACTGATGGCATGATTGTAAAGAGCCTGGCGTTACATTTCATTTAGCAATTTTTATGGTTTAGTATTGTGCGTTTTCAGTTTGGTCCCTGAATCCCCAAAGTTTCCACTGAAATGCATAACTTGTTATTTGGCTGACCTGGTACTTTCACAGACTTCATCTCGCAGGAGGGTTCCTTAAAAGAGCTCTTAGAAGTACATTAGCAGCAGACTTATTATGATGCCTGATTCCTTTGAAATAACAAAGAAGGTTTATAATACCTGGAGAAAGCGATCTGTTAGCATTCCCTCTCATCACAATGGCAGTTGCTCAGCTGGTGCAGGCCTTCTCGTAATTATGCGACCTGCTTGCAGCCATCTGTGCTTATGAGCACTCTATTTTTGGGCACAAGTGTTTTTGAGCCAATGTTGTTATCATGTTATTATACTTTTTAAATGTAGTCTTTGTGTTGGCTTGCTGTAATCAAAATAACAGATTGCACATGTGTCCCTGCATAAGTTTTGGAGTAAAAACACACTTTAGGTATGCTAGATAAATGTCTAATATGATGCATCTATCACTAAACAGGCTCACTTTAGGGGCACAGAGAAGATCCATGCATGTATGCATATAAAAATATTTCTATCGTTATTAGAAAGACACTTTAGAAGACCACTTGAATATATCTTTGAATTAATTCATTTAGATCGCTTACAGAAGGGTCAGGGTATGGTTATTGCAGTTTAAACCATGCATTTTATAGCAGATACACTATTTTCCTCAGTTCTCTTAAAAAATAATTACTGATTAACTTCTGATCTTGGCAAAACATCTTCTTTAATATAATGTAATATGAGTGATTAGGCTTTTTGTTGCTTGCAAAAAAAATCTTTTGTGAGAATACATTGCTACTTTTGAATGGCTGTCAATGGAGAAAGATACTTTTTGCCCCCTTATTGATATATTCTTTATGCAACACAAAATGAGAAAGATTATCAGTTAAAAACAGCATTTGGTCTGTTCCTTACATATATATACAGTGCTCAGCGTAAATGAGTAAACCCCCTTTGAAAAGTAACATTTTAAACAATATCTCAATGAACACAAAAACAATTTCCAAAATGTTGACAAGGCTAAGTTTTATATAACATCTGTTTAACTTATAACATGAAAGTAAGGTTAATAATATAACTTAGAGAACAAAATTTTCAGTTTTACTCAAATTAGGGTGATGCAAAAATAAGTACACCCCACTGAAAGTCTCTGGAGCAAAGCTACATTTTAGACTACACATGTCTAATTTAACAAGAATTCAACCACAGGTGAGTCTAATTATTCATTACACAGGTGTCCAGCAGACAGCTGACTATAAAAGGGTGTTAAAACCCCTTCCCATTTCATGCTGTCAGCAATGGCACCACATGGAAGAGAAATGTCACAAGACCTGAGAAAGAAAATAATTTCTTTACACCAGAAAGGTGAAGGCTACAAGAAGATCAGCAAAGCTTTACTTATCAGTCAGAATACTGTAGCAAAAGTGGTACAAAAATTTAAAAAAGATGGAACTGCAACCATCTCACAGAGACGTCCAGGTCGTCCACGGAAGTTAACACCTTGACAGGAGCGTCTTCTGATGAGAAGGGTTGAAGAAAATCGGCATGCAAGTTCACTGCAGTTATCTAAAGAAGTAGAAAGCCAAACTGGGGTGACTATTTTCCTTGACACAATATGGCGTACACTGCAGAGGAATGGCGTGCATGGGTGCCGTCCTCCTAAAGCCCAGGCACAAAAAAGCTCGCCTAGAGTTTTCCAGGGCCCATGCTGACAAAGATGAAGACTACTGGGACTCTATACTCTGGAGTGATGAGACCAAGATAAATGTTTTTGGAACTGATGGCTTCAAAACTGTATGGCGTCGCAAAGGTGAGGAATACAAAGAAAAATGCATGGTGCCTACAGTGAAACATGGTGGTGGCAGTGTCCTTATGTGGGGCTGCATGAGTGCTGCTGGTGTCGGGGAGCTGCATTTCATTGATGGCATCATGAATTCACAGATGTACTGCTCTATACTGAAAGAGAAGATGCTACCATCACTCCGTGCCCTTGGTTGTCATGCATTTTTCCAACATGACAATGATCCTAAACACCCATCTAAGGCCACTGTTGGATTTCTGAAGAAGAACAGGGTGAAAGTGATTCAGTGGCTCCTGATCTGAACCCAATCGAACACCTATGGGGAATTCTGAAGAGACAAGTTGAGCATCACTCTCCATCCAGCATCCAGTCTCTAAAAGAGGTCATTCTTGAAGAATGGAAAAAGATAGATGTTGCAAAATGTCGCCAACTTGTTCATTCCATGCCTAGAAGACTTGGTGCTGTCATTAAAAATCATGGAGGCCATACAAAGTACTAGATGTAGTAGTTTTTGTTGTGGAGTGTACTCATTTTTGCATCACCCTAATTTGAGTAAAACTGAAAAATGTGTAATCTAAGTTATATTATTAACCTTACTTTCATGTTATAAGTTAAACAGATGTTATATTAAACTTAGTCTTGTCAACATTTTGGAAATAGTTTTTGTGTTCATTGAGATATTGTTTAAAATGTTACTTTTCAAAGGGGGTGTACTCATTTACGCTGAGCACTGTATTTTAAGACTTGAAATATTGTGCACAAGTCATAAAGACAACTGTTTTGACACTTTTATGGTGCGCCTTTTGGCTTTTTGGAGCTTGGCAGTAAAAATCAGCACAATTTTTTATTTTTTATTTTTTTTGTTCGGGGAAAAAAGCAACTACCCCTGACACCTCATTTTGTGTTTCACAGAAGAAGGAAAATAAAATGAGAGAAGGAATGACATGAGGATGAGTAAATGATTGTCCTTTAATTAAAATGTTTTACTCATACTTCCCTTGGACAAATTCAAGCTGTAAGCAGGAATTTATATCACACAAGGAGCGATAACCTTCCAGCTAAATGACTAACATTGATTTAGATTTTTAGCACATCATACTGTCTATAACTTTGAAGTACCAGTCCATATTCTGCAGACACTATGGAAATCCATATTGGCTCTTCACCCTCCTTCCTCCAAAATTACATTCGCTAAAAGTGCCTGGTGCCAAGTTCTGTGATGAGAAAACTAATTTTCCTCCAGTGAAAAATGATTTCCCGAGCACAGGAAAGGATCTGAATGGAGGGGGCTCTTGGAGAGCAAGTGTTAGGGCGTTGATCAAACCTCTCAGGTTCTGCTCGTGATGAAGGTACAGGAGAAAGGAGAAAAGCCTCCCTTTCCCCTCCCATCCTCCCTTTTCTTTTGCGCGTCATTTAATCTTTTTGCTGCTTTCTCTTTCTGTAAAGTTGAGATGGGTCTGGATATAAAGGAAGGTAGTGCACATCAAAGGATGTTGTCTTCAGGGGCCACTAAGATCCAGACACTGATCCATTCTCATGTGAGAGTGAGAGTCGATGAGTACAGCATCTTCCCACTTCCTTTCTTGTCTCTGGGTCTTTTGAGATGATTTGGCCTGAAAGCAGCTGAGATGAGGAAAGGAATGAGACAGCGGATTGGAGAGGGTCACTAGGGCCTTCTGATTGTTGGCAAAAATGAAGGAATGATTTGGGTTTGCTGTTCAGGCTGTGAGATTGCACAGAGCAGGAACCGAAAGTAAGATTGCGCATTCCCTTCGGCTCACGGAGAGAGCGCCTTGTCAAACTTTCAAGTGCTTATGGCAAACTCCTCTCTGAGGGGTGAATTCACTAAACAGCTGCGCCAATTTTGCAGGCAGTGTTCAGCGCAAAACGTTATTCACTAACCACCCACAATCCAATTTAACTAGACACTATCTGTAGTGTTGTAGTCATTCTTGTCAGCTGTTACTTCATGGGGAAACCAGGCACATCTTGATTTTTCGGAGTAAGGCATTCCTTGGTCAAGCATGTTTTGATGGTCCAGTAAAAGTTCTTACCCTAACCAAAACCTAACCTAACCCTTAATCTAGAGGGAAATGATAGATTGATAAGAATGGTGTATAAACCATTAAAGCCCTAAAATTAGCACTGAACCTAAGGGTGTTTTCACACTTGAGTCCTCTTTAGAAGAACCGAACTCAATCCCCTTTAAGTGGACCAAGAAGTGAACCAAGTGAAAAAGGACCCAGTTCTCTTTACGTTCACACTGTCCCTGTCCCCGAAAGAGGACTCGGATTCTTTTTTGGTCCACTTAAGTAGGAATGTGGTCTCAGACCTCTTTGTGTTCATACTGTTACTTTTTGGATCTAGTCCAGTTCAGTGTTTGATGGCTTGGCTCTATGGCCTTCAAAATTTGATCCCATTCACTTACATTGTATGTGCCTCACTAACTAAGAAATTTGTTTGTAAAGATTATTATTAATTATTATTTTGTAAAATGACATTGCTACAAATGCTCTTGAATGAGCTTAAGTTGTTTATCTTTTGCACAAAAATATACATTTTGTTGCAATATTACATCTGTATTCTTGCATCACACATCCATCTTTGTAAATAACATTTATTTTGAATTGTTTTCCTTGAATCATGTTTTTTTTTTTACAGAAGGCAATGATAACATCAGCATAGAAAAAAAAAATAATAATACAATAAAAGAAAGATGCAAATGAAGTAAACTGCTTTAAATTTTCCATGTACAGTAGATGCACCTAAAAGCAGCATTCAAGTAAAAAATTTAATAATCCAATAAAAAAATAAAACGGCATATTCTTCACTATATGAATAAAACGCTACAGATAATTCAGTTTAGTACACATGCTGTGACAGCTGTTTTTTGTGCATGCACTAGGTGTGTGCGCTCGTGTATAAAAAATTAAACTGGCAAGGCATGCAGGCGCGTCTCTCTTACACAGTTTGGAAGCAGTTAAAATCACAATAAACAAGTGCATGTTGTGAACGAATAATTTGTAGAGATCTGAGAGAAGCAGCAGCCATGATGAACAGCTGATCTGTACGGAGGCATCTGATGACCAAACTACATTGGAATTCGTGAACAGAAAAATCAAGTGAGCCCAGATCGGTTTGTGTTCAGATTGCGTGTTTTTAGCGAACCGTACCGTAAGATGATATCACACCATAAGAGTGTTTTCACACTTGGTCCTTTTCAGGGGTTTGAGGGGTTTTACGATCTCAGACCCCTTAATGACGAAAAATAGGTCTGAGTAGGGTTCACTTTCAGCTAACGGTACGATTTGCTAAAAATGTCCATCGTGAACACGAATTCGCGAATTCCAATGTAGTTTGGTCATCAGATGCCTCCGTACAAATCAGCTGTTCATCATGGCTGCTTCTTCTGGCAGATCTTTACAAATTATTTGTTCACAATATACACTTGTTTATTGTAATTTCAACCGCTTCCAAACTATGTAAGAGAGATGCAACTGCGCACCTTGCCAGTTTAAAGTTTTTGATATATGGATATATGGTTTTGCGCATAGAAAGGCAGCTGTCACACCGCAGGTACTAAACTAAATTATCTTTAGCATCTTATTGTGTTTAAAGTGTCAAAAACACACAAGGTTCACATAAACAGATGGTTTTGTCTTAAGTGAATGTAAACATTTGAGAAAGAAATCATGTATGTGTATTAGTATATTACTGTAGTTATTAAAGTGACAGCAGCCTAATATCAAATCCTAATATCGAAACAGTTTATGTTTTATTCATACAGTAAAGAATTTGCAGTTTTATTTTTTCATTTGATCATCCCATGAATGCTGCTTTTAGGTATACCTACTGTACCTGGAAAATTTAAAGCAGTTTATTTAATTTGCATCTTTCTTTTATTATATTTGTCCAATTGTTTTTTGTTTTTTTTTTTGTTTTTTTTGTATGTTGATGAAAAAACATGACTAAAAACGCTGTATTCTGCTGGCAGGCCATTAGATGGCGATGAAACACTATAGACTGAACATGTAATGCGCATGTGCATGACATCATCGTTTTCACAGATTCGCGTTTTTGTTGTTTTCAAAAACTTGCACTTTGAAACCCGTTTTTTTCAGAAGTTTGCATTTTCAGACCACCAAAACACCGTTGTCGTGTAAATGAATGGCCAAAATACATAAAAATGTTCCCGTTTTTAGTTGAAAACGGTGTTGTGTAAAGGCCCCTTAGAGTTAAGCTCAGTTAACAGCATTTAGCAATGTCGTTTTACAAAATAATAATAATTAATAATAATCTTTACAAACAAATATCCTGGTTAGTGAGGCACATAATGGGATCAAACAGAGTCATCAAACCATCAAACACTGATCCAAAAAGAAAACAGTATGAACACAAAGAGGTCTGAGACCACATCCCTACTTAAGTGGACCAAAAAAGGATCTGAATCCTCTTTCAGGGACAGTGTGAAAGTGAAGAGAACTGGGTCCTTTTTCACTTGGTTCACCTCTTGGTCCACTTTAAGGAGTCTGATTTCGGTTCATTTAAAGAGGACTCAAGTGTGAAAACACCCTAACTCTAAAGTCTGATTGGTTGTCAGAAATGCTGTTCTTAACTTATCTTTCATGCAAAGCTGGTTTATGGTTGCTAGCTAGTGTTTGGTGCTGCTTTAGTTGATGGAGCTGCGTAACAATGCTGTTTTTTTTTTAAACACAGTACTACATTGTCTGATGATAAGTAATTCATCAAATGATTAATGATTAAATGATGGGAAAGGGTATTATAACCAAGTATATTCACACACACACACACACACACACACACACGCACTTTCAGCTTTTTACTTTTTTTTTCACCAGCACTTTCAGCATCCTCCAAAACAAGCACTCAAAATCGGCTTGTAAAAAGGGAAATTTGCAGTTTGCAAACAGCATTCAGCACAGATTTTTTTTTGGCAGCGTTTATGCATTTAACCTGATTTGCATAATTCCTTTAGTGATTCAAGGCCTAAAACAGTGCATGTGCAAATGAACTGCAATATCTATGGGCACAATCCATTCTTAGTTAACTAGTCCGGACGTTTCCATTGATCTGTTTTATTCAATTCATACATACATATAATATGCAAATATTTCTGTATATTATGCCCTGGATATAAAGCACTTATTATTCACAGGAATCCTCAGCTGGCCAGTTTTATCATTTAAGCTTTGTTAACCTTTTACTTTCATTTTATATCCTCTACACATTTTTACAGTCAGATACATTCTAAAAAGACATATCAGCTATTAGCTTAAATCAGTCTACTAAATAATTATCATTTGGCTCCATTTGCATATATTATTAATCATGAGCTATGAGTCATCATGAGCTAAAATTCAGCCATAAAAGCACTGCAGAAATAAAAGGTTATTTGTTGGAAATGTGATCCAGATTACACTGTGATTTGTGTGTGTGTGTGAATCATAAAGTGTTTATGACTGTATATGACTGGCAGCATTCAAACTAAGCCGATTAGAAAGTCATAACCTCAAAACATCAGTAGTACTTGTTAATGGGAGCAAGCTGTGTAATGATGTAAACTATAAAGCAATTTTAACAGGATTTTATGCCTGGTATATAATTTTAGGGCTATATGATAAAGACCTGGGCCTTTGATAAAACAAAACCAAAAACAAGCGTATAATGAACAAGTAAAAAAAAGGTTAATGTGGCAGATCTAATGAGATTGAAAGGCTCTGTAGTTCCTAGAAAGGTTCGGAGTTCAAAGCACTCGTAATAAAAAGCGGAGCGTCGGCTGATGCAGGTAATCCGCTACCCGCCGAGCTGATGCCATTGTTACAAATCTTCAATCACAGTGGTCTGTGACTGGATTCATACAGCAAGCTGCCTTTCATCTCCTGTGGATGGAGAATAAAGAGAAAAATTGTGTATATTTTCTCCTATATGCTTTTTTCCTGTTGCCCATCATCTTTAGATTGTGATTGGGTTGCATTTGGGAGGGTTTATTTCTGTGGCAACAGATTGACATGATCCCAGAAATGTTACGATCAGATCACTGTTTTAGCTGATTTACTGGTTTTGGTTCCAGTCTAGTATTAGCATGATCAAGTAATTTGCATTTGTTATTGAGGTGTAAGCTAGGCTTTGTCAGACTTGATTATTTATGCTTTTTTCTTCTTCAGCAATTTATACACAATGAAGTTGGAAAATTATGGCAGAAAATGCAGCCATAAATTAATAACAGAATTTGGGCTACAACAGAAGCAAACAATAAAAGTGATTTCTGCTGCTTGCTCAATTTGCTTAATTACAAAAAGCTAATGCAAGATAATTCTTTAACATTTTGTCGCAACTTCATTTATTAAATTTAAACAACCTAAATTAATTGATTGCAATAGGGACGACATTAAGAAAAAAAGTACATACTCTTTCACAGAGAGGACTTTCCTCGCGTTTTTGCTTAATGATGCATTTAAAGGGGTCATATGATACTTTTTAATGTTTTTTTTTTTTCTTTTTTTTTTTTTCATTTAGTGTGTAATGTCTCTGTTTGTGCATGTATAAGATCTGCAGGTAACACTTTAGTTTAGGGTCCAATTCTCACTATTAACTAATTGTTTATTAGCATGCATATTACTAGGATGTTGGCTGTTTATTAGTACTTATAAAGCATATATTAATGCCTTATTCTGCATGACCTTATTTTACATCCCTTAATCCTACCCAATACCTGAACTTAACAACTACCTTACTATCTATTAATAAGCAGTAATTAAGCGTTTATTGAGGCAAAAGTCATAGTTAATAGTTAGTTAATAGTGAGAATTGGACCCTAATCTAAAGTGAGACCGATCTGCATTAGAAATCAGTTAGTAAGATTTATTTATAACACTGTACACAAACTTCAACTCAAAAGTTAGCTTATGTACAGTGTGTTTTACGGAGGACAGATTCCTGAACCTGGGAGAGTACAACTCCGGCTATATGCATCTAAATAAATTAAAAATATACACTTGAGTATGTTTTTTAAAATGCATTTCATATTTTCACTTTGAGACATAAAGCTGTTACAGTGAAGAAGACAAATTAAGCCGTTATAACATCCTATCTGAAAGGTAGGAGAGTTACAAAATAAAAATTTACAACTGTAAAATGTTCTGCTCAAGTGGTGCTTGCTAAATTGGTTCCAGTTTATCTGCTTGATAATCTTAAGAATCTGACTCGGGTTTTAACAGTGTTAATAACAGTGTGTTTACAATTGCTTTAAAAGCCTTGGAAGCTGAAGCTTGTGATTATGGTACGGGGCGTTACATTTCTGACACATGCTTGAGGTGTTTGGCCAATCACAATGCTCAGGGTCCGCTGGCCAATCAGAGCACTTTGGGCTTTTCGGAATGAGGGGCTTAAATCAGAACATTTCAGAGAGGTACTGCAATAATGTACGATACAGTATGTGAACAATGTTTTGTTTGAACATTAAAGTATGTTAACCTATTCTATTACACCCAATAAACAAAATAATGAACTTAGCATCCCCTTTTAAAAGTTAATGGCCAAATTTATCTTTATAAAAGTTCACAATGTTGTTTTTCATCAGGTTAGATATTATTAATCACTCAAACCCCTTTACCTATACTTCTCTATAAAACCTTTGGACTCGCAAATTTACCACTTTGATTTGATTTGGGATGCAGCAACAATGTTAAAATGAAGAATGTGACAAGGGGAGTCTTGTTAGCATTTAATATAGTGTTATTTTGGTATTTAGAATAGTTTCTGTTATGTTAGAGTTTTGGGGGTTACCATTAGGGGCTTTCGCACCGGAGGAAACTTTTCATAGTTCCTAGAACTATTGGCGGAAGTATCCGGATTTTGCCGTGTTCGCACCGCAGGAACTAGGAACGATTTTAGTTCTAGGAGCTCCTTTTGGGGGAACTAAATGAGCTCCTTCTGTAGAGTAGGGTCTGAACCAGCACTATAGGAACTATCAGTGACGTGAGTGTACATTGATTGGTCAAACGCATGTCAAACACCGGCATCCGGCATTTTTAAAAAGGCGTATAAACATATTTACTTCACGAACATGGAAAACAGCGATAACGGCATTTACCTGTTGTCTGCAGGGTTGTGTTCTTTTCTCAACCTCAATGATATGTAATATTGAAAGTTGTCATTGGAGATTTCGTCTCTTAGCCCCACTTTTTGCTCTTTCAGTCGCGTAAATTATGCGTTTACATTCCATCTCAGTTATCACGAAACCCACGACACACAACAAACACAGCTCTGATCATGGCATCCTCCATCCACCGGTTTTTAGCGTTTGTAAATGCCGCGCTTAAAGACGCCGCTACCGGCTGCTTCAGAGTTCCTATTCCCGGTGCGAATGCAACCAGGAACATGGTCCAGGGGAGAAATTAGTTCTCAGGGAACTATCCTAGTGGCTAGTTCCTATAACTACATGGTGCGAAAGCCCCTATTGTGGTTAATAGTGGAGCTTGTGCTAAAGTTGAGGATGGCTATGTAGTACAAGTTGTGCAACACAATTACTGCATAAATGCCAGTGAGGAAATTCTGCATTTGCATGCCTTGCATTTTCTGCCAACATTATGCATTACATGTGGTAAGAATCTATGGCTGTGTCCGAAAGCTTAGGCAGCTGACTTGTTGCCTCGCTGCCCTATCAGCCAATGACTTTGAAGGCAGAGTTTGTGGTACATCACAAAACTGATTTCAGTGTAACGGTGTAATGATCTACAGCAAAATAGAGAGCTTTGGTAAAAACTAAACAAATATTTAATTACTATAATAGTAATTTCTCACTAGAAATGACATCAAAAGTGGAAAAAGTTGGTCAAAAACGTACATTTACACACAAACTGACCACCAACGGCAACTTTCAGATGCCATCTTTCTTTTTCTAGCTCAACTGTCACAGAATGGAAAGCACAGGATTGTGGGATATCAAAGGCAGTGAAGGATACATCAATACTGCCTTCAAAAATCAATCAGATGAAGGAATCTCAGGAGACAAGAAGTGAAGCTAACTTTGGATTCGGACGTGCCCTGATGCCTTCATACCTTGACATGTGTCCTCCAAAGGCAGCATTTTCAGTTTTCGGATGCAGCCTATGTTTTGCTTGCTAACATGTGCTATTGTGCTAATAGTTAGATATTTTATTGGGCAGGTGTTATTGTTGTATTCATATTTCATATTTCTGCTACAAAAGTTATTTAAGTTTATGGCTTAATTTAATCATAAGAAAACTCATCTCAAATGTGTTGAATCACTGCTAAATCAAGTTTAGCCAAAGCATACTTTTTTTTTTATTATTGAGTATTGATATATTTGCAAAGCTTTCAGTTAGTTAAAACAAATTAATTTAGTTTAATTATTTAAAATAAATTAAAACAGCCTTTTTAATAACAAACCAGTTGCTCAAATAAATAGGTTTAATGTTTATATAATTAAACCAATAAGTCAGTTTTCAGTATTCAAAAATTCTGCCTTAATTCCACAACATCCTGTCAGTCTTGTTCTCTTTGCTGTGTGTGATTATAGAGCTGGGAGCTGATCACAGCAGAGGCTAATCACACTGTAGCAGTCTGTCCGCCCGCGGCGGCATGACATGACACGCCGCAGTTTCTTGCCAATATCTCTGGGTGAAGTTTAGATGCATCGTTAAATTCAGCCCTGACTCGACGTTTGACTTCCAAGTTTGTAGACAAGGAACATACGACTGCAAAGCAAATAACTGCACAGGCATTCAGCCTTGAAATGGAATCCATGGTGCGTCCATGTGATACACAAACGGAGGGTTGGCACTGTGAGAAAAGTCGAAAGAAAATTAATATGTACATACAGAGCAATACCGCTTAACCTTTCAATCAGTAAGAACCCTCAAAGCCTTAAGTGCCACAATTCAGCCAGAATGTCTGGTGTGGGCTTATGTGGATATTTCTGCCGTTTTCACTGCCATTAACTGAATTCTGATGGAGCCACATTATAAATGCAGTATTGATTGTTGAATAACTTCTGCAGCTCTTTGTGAGCTGACTTTCTTCTGGATCAAAAGTGTCTCCTTACTCAAATAATGTTCATTATCATTCTCATCTTGGAAAGAACAGCCCATTTTTGGAAATGTACACGCATACAAGCAGTCCAGTTGATTTTGTTGTGTTTATTGCCAGTGTGGGCTGGAATAAGAACAAAAACTAGCGGCTCGAGGGTAGTTTGATATTGTTTTTCATTGCGACAGTGGGTTAAGAGGTTGATAATGCACCGCTTTCCAGTTAACAACAGTGCTGTTATTGGATTGAAGCCTCTCTCTTTGTTCGTGGCTGTGATTATTTTGATTGAGTTTTATTTTTAGATTAAATTAATGCTGCTATTTCCTGTAGGTATTCTCTTTGATGTGAGACCTGGAAGGTTATTTTGTTGTTCTGTAGCTATTTAGCAGAAAGAATGAGACAAATGATGTCAAAGATATGCCAGTAAAACACAGTTATGACAGTTTGCGATTCTGAAAAATGTATCATTAAGAGTTTAAAATTGGATTATACATAATTGGAACATGAGCTATTTCTGCTTTGGCAGCTTTTTAAAGACTTGCAGATCATTATAGAAGCAGTTCTCAGTGTAAGATAATATAAAAAATTCACAGGTGAGCCATGAACTGGACACCGTGACTTTGCCATGTTCCTGGATCAACATATTTTGTCGATCCTGGAACAACATTTCTGTTCAAAAATGTAGCCAAAGTCCTATCCCTATCCCTAAATCCTAACCCTACCCATAAGTTATCTTTAAAATCAGAGGGAAATGATGGTGAATAACACTGATGTAGAACCCTGGTTGGAAGCCTAAAACTTGACTTAAATGGTAAACTTGCCCCTCAAATCTGATTGGTTGATTGGGATGTTGTTCCAGGTTCAACAGAGATGTTGTACTTGATGAAATCACGTTCACCCCATGAACTATCCTTTTGTTCAATCGTTGGTTTGAAATAATAGGGTCACACTTTAGATTAGGGTCCAGTTCTTACTATTAACTAACTATTGTCGAATTTTGCCTCAATAAACTCCTACTGCTTATTAATAGTTAGTAAGGTAGTTACGTTTAGGTATTAGGGATGATTAAGGGATGTAGAATATGGTCATGCAGAATAAGGCATTAATATGTGCTTTACAAGTACTAATAAACAGCCAATATTCTAGTAATATGCATGCTAATAAACAACTAGTTAATAGTGAGAATTGGACCCTAAACTAAAGTCTATGTGTAAGGCTAACAAAGACGAAATAAAGGAAAATTTTGCCTGGATATACAGGAAAATGGAACATAAGTCCTATTCGCACGAGATTAGTATTAACTGGGGACCTCTTGTGATTTAGAAATTACATTGGATAAGTGAAGCCTGTGATTTTACTCATATTTACTGACTTATCTCCTGGATGTGCACTATTTTGGATAGGCTATTGCTTGGAAATGTCTTGTCGTTATATGTCTAGCTGTATGATATATCATAAACAGAAGAATGTTCCTTACCGCATGCTGCTATACATGTCATCCATCTTCATCTAATCATTCTTTTTGTTTTCACTCTTCTGATGGTTTTCAGCTTTCTCTTTCTGCAAATTGTAAAGTTGTATGGTGTAGGGCTGCACGATTTATCGTGATTAAACCGGACGCGATTTGGCAAAGGCAGCGATTATTTAATGCGCAGCTTGTCAGAGCTGTACGGCTCTGTGATCAGTAGTAAATGCTTCTCCATCTGAAAGCCAGAGGGCGCTCTCGCGCAGAAACTCAAAATATGCCCTGCCGCAGAAGAAGAAGATAACGTGCGTCATATCGCTTTAGCTGAATAAACAGAAGATTGAAACGCTTTGATTGATTAAACATGACTAATAAACACGACTGCCTTATTCTGTGTAAGAAACCACATCATCTCACAGAAGGATGCTCAACTGTCGTTATGAAGTGAGTTTGAAGTAAAAACGTTATTAAATGTTGTCTTTTGTTGGACAAGATGTTAATAAATGCTTCTCACGTTTGGAAAGATGTTTGACGCGTGTTGCTTTTTCAAATGTACATTATAAGCGACTCAAAATCGCAGTGCTTTCAGATGGATCAGCATTTGGAGCCATACTTCATTGACAAGCTGCGCATAAAAAAATAATCGCAGCCTTTGCGATTTTATAATCGCACTAAGAATCACGTTTAAGCGATAATCGCGTTTAAATTCAGTGTTATTTTTCGTATCGTGCGATAAATCGTGCAGCCCTAGTATGGTGTATAGCGATATGACCGAGCACCCAAAATACTATCAAAACACTCCAACGCAGCCTCCATTTTGATTGTTAGTCTTAGCTGATGCATATGTTCACTTTAAATGTAGCACATTTTAAAGGTGAAGCAACATTGGACTGTTCATGGAGAAGAGGGGGTTTACTTATTACCAACTTTACTCGTCTTGTACTTTACCGCTAAGCTACAGTGTTATCATGGCTCTGCAATGCTCTTAGGAGTTTGCCCTCTGATTTAACATTCAATCTCTTTTGCTTTCTCTCTCTGCTCCTCAGATAGTCTCCTCGTCTGCTTGATTCTTATTCCTAGAGTGATTATCATTCTTTCTCTCTTTTGTTCTTTAGCTTGCTAAATCATCACCATCGATTTTCCTCCCTTCCATTGTTGCATGGCCCCTTTGTGCAGGGAGTGATAGTCCACTAATGAAGGTGTGTTTTTTCTAGATGCATCATTAAGTGTTATGGAACGTCTATGTCCAGTGCCGCCCCCTCTTTTCTAGCACATTACCCAAACCCCATGTTACAGATTCTCCTTTAAAGACAATATTCTGACTCCATCTTTTGTGCCATCTCTGAAGCATCACACAACTACATAAAAACTCTATAGAGTCTGAATATTTGTGCTGTCACTATAATACACTGGTACACCACACATCCAGCCTATTTGTTGTTCAAAAGTGCCATTGATCACAATCAATAAGCACTGTGCCCAGTCACAATGGGTCAGTGAAGCTTTTTGGGGGATCTGGATTTGTGCATCTGTCCCAAAGAGATATAGAAACATAAAAAAATGGAGCATGAGGTGCTTTAAAAGTGGCAGAGAGAAAGTAATGAATGCTGAAAGACCTGTTCAAGGATAGTGCATTGACCCCAGGCATAATGCACACAGGATGACTTAATGAAATGTGTAAGGGTGGCAGCTGAATCCAATCTGCTTGTGCTCTCCCCTTCACTGTCACCAGTTTGACTGGGGGACCGTGGTCCTGACAGGCCAATTAGATTCATATTTGCATATCTCTTTCGCTCCGTTTGCCTTGTTCGCAGGAGCGTAAAATAGGCTAATAAGGCAGCAGAACCTGTGTTCAGCAAGATTCATTCAGAATGCTTTTAAAATGTGACATTCATGTGCTTCCCCTCCACCTCTGACTGGGCCCGGGCACGGGTGGATTGCTGATGGAATCTGAATCCCACCAAAATAAATGGAAACGCATCCATTGTTTCTTCCTGAGTTGCTTTTTTTGTCCTTGGTAAAATTTTGAGTTGCTTTTCCATTCAAAGTCTGGCTGACTCACTTTGACACACAATTTTTCTCTCAAAGGCAAATGAAATTAAAATGCCTGTTATGCTTTTTCCAATATTAACCTTTCATGCAGTGTGTAATATAGCTGTTTGCAAAGTTTTAAAGATCAAAGTACATGACAAATAAATGTATTGTCTGCTAAAAGAAAGAATCTATTCTGAGCTGCTGAAACTAGTCGACAGCAATTCCAGTCTCACTTACTGTTACATATGTAACAATGTAACAAATTTGCATAATGCCAGCCTATGGTTTTCATTGGCTGACCGCGAGCAATGTCTACTTTGACCTGCCCTCAAACACTGCAGTTGTAGCTGAGGCCTGGAAGAGTTTGGTTTGTGTTGTCGACATGTCGAGAAGACGCTCTTTTCTGTGCTGCGAATCTACTTTGCTGCACTTCAAAAGCGTGAGGACTCCAGCTGGAATTAAAACCGACGCCATTGTTACTGTTCGTATCACTGTGTATCAAGTGCTGAGGAAACCTCCTGAGCTGAAATACAGATATGGTAATGGATATGGTAGACCAATCACAACAGACTGGGCCATCTGACCAATCAGAGCAGAGGAAGCTCTTGGAAAGGAGGGGTTCACAGAGACTGAATCCTTTATCGAATCATTTCAGACACTGTGAAAAAAGAGGTGATGTATATTATGAGAACATTTAAAGTGTTTTTTGATCTTGGATGCATGTAAACCTATTGTAGGAGACTCCAAAACAAAATTAGGGACCTTTAAAATAGAACAATAGGGGCACATTAATAATAAGTAATTTTGGATAAACAAATTTCATATTTCTAAGCTCACTGGGAGCCTGCAATTTATTTTCCTTTCCTTTCCTTTCCTTTCCTTTCCTTTCCTTTCCTTTCCTTTCCTTTCCTTTCCTTTCCTTTCCTTTCCTTTCCTTTCCTTTCCTTTCCTTTCCTTCCCTTCCCTTCCCTTCCCTTCCCTTATGATATTAAAGGGATGTTTCACCCGAAAATAACTGAACTGCGACTATCCGACCGTTGCAAAGCACTTGGACTACGTCAGAAATAGACGTAGCTGCGACAACAATTTTTTTTTTTGACGCGTTGTGTCGCTCGTGTCCGGTGTAGACACAGTGTTAGAGTTTATTTTTTTTCAGTTAGCATGATGTCCAAGACATTTTGTGTTCATTTTAATAAAGGAAACACTTGTTTGCACCAATGAACAAATTTGATTAATTCATTCCATATGTATTTATGCAATACAAATTACAGATATGCTGTATGTGTATAGTGTGTCATATCATTGTTTAAATTACAGTAATTGAGAGCAAAGTTGTTTAGTAGAATATCCAAGCTGCTTTTCCATAAGTATTGAAAAATGCTAAACCGGTTCAATTTGATGTGAGTTTCTGGGATTGTCAATCTATAAAATGTGCCACTGGATTTGTGCATCTGTCCCAAAGATATATAAACACACAGAAAATGGATCGTATTGTGCTTTAAACCTGACAGAGATCATATCAGCGGTTGTGCACAATATTGTATGACTTTTAAAGCCATACAGTAGATTTGTGTAAGGAGAAGACTTTCAGGAAGCCAATTTTGAGTGAACTGGCCCTTAAATAATATACAATGGCTTAGTTAAGTTTGGTGGGAGGAAAGACCATGGGACAGAATTCAAGGTGAACTCTCGGATTGCTTTCTCTGTAGCAGGAACCTCGTTTTCCATCATCTCAGATGACAGTCAGGACAAATAATAATGGTAAATTGTCAAGGACTAGGTCAGAGAAACACTCTTCGCGACTGTGCCGTATGAGTTATGTTGGGGGGAGATACCAGTATGCTCTTCCATTCCCCAGGCTTTTCAAATATTCATGACCTTTCTTGTAGCAGTACAGAGGGTGCAAAAGCAGTTTGTGGCCTCATACATAATGAAAGGGTAATGGACATTCATCATACCTTTTTTGAGACATAGTACTTTAACAACTTTAAGTGAAATCGAATGCCTTGGGCACCAGGCACTGTGATTTCTTTCTTTTTTTATGCTTTCTTTTTTCTTCCCGTCATTTGAGCGACATGACTTACTGATGAGCACTCAGGCCTGACATTTCTCAATAGCCGAGCTTAAAGAGTCTCGATGACTTATCAAACACTAGCAGCATGCTAAAGAGATTGGTGGTGGATGACACATTGACCAAGAACTATCATATTGAATGTCATGTTTTAGGTGCACTGTGTTTCCTGGTGACTAACTCTGAGAAATATCAAGCGATGTATCTGTTTACATACACTGCAAGCTGGATTTTACCCACAGCCAATGTGGGTAATTTTTTCACAATAATATCACAATATTACTGTTTTTACTGTATTTTTGTTCCAATAAATGCAGCCATGGTGATCATAAGAGACTTCTTTCTAAGACATAAATAAAATAAACAAAATAACGACTTTATTCAACAATATCTAGTGATGGGCGATTTCAAAACACTGCTTCATGAAGCTTTACGAATCTTTTGTTTCGAATCAGTGGTTCGGAGCGTGTATCAAACTGCCAAAGTCACGCCCCCCAGTGGTGAACCATTGAAATTTCGAAGCACTTATGATGTAACGAAGCCTCGTTTACTGAAATCACATGACTTTGGCAGTTTGATACACGCTCCGAACCAACGATTCGAAACAAAAGATTCGTAAAGCTTTGAAGCTTCATGAAGCAGTGTTTTGAAATCACCCATCACTAGATATTGTTGAATAAAGTCATTATTTTTTTGCCGCATTTAATGTATTCTTGTCGCTTCATAACATTAAGGTTGAACCACTGTAGTCACGTGAACTGTTTTAAATACGTCTTTAGTAGCTTTCTGGGCATCTAAAAGTGTTAATTATCTTGCTGGCAATGCAGGCCTCACTGAGCCATCGGATTTTATCAAAAATATCTTAATTTGTGTTCTGAAGATGAATGAAGGTCTTACGGGTGTGAAACGACATGAGGGTGAGTAATTAATGACTGAATTTTCATTTTTGGGTGAACTAACCCTTTAATTCATTTGTTTCAAAATTAGAAAGGCCAATAAGTGTCCATTCAGCCGGGAGCATTTAGAAGAGGACAGGGAATCAGCAAGTTTTAAAATAAGATATGTCTACATGGTTTAATCCAAGGTCTAATTAATTCCTCTGTATCTTCTTCCTCCACCAATTTAACGTTTGCACATGTGGACAGACAAGGTTTGGGGTCAATTACAGTGGTGTAATTATTGTAATTGGCTTATTTCCAGCCCATTACCCTTCTTTATGTCGCCCTTAACATTTTGTAATTTGATGTGGAAATGATCATGGGATCACATTGATGAATGATGCAGCACGTCTGAGAGAGTTCACAGCCATTAATACTGCTGAAAGACATGCTGTCTGAAGCAAGGTGAGAGGAAAAACTCACCTGCTCCAATTGGTGCAAGGCTTCAGGGCACTTGATATCATGTTGAGGTGCAAATTTAGTTTATCCAAAAATGAAAATTCTGTGATCATTTATTCACCGTCATGTCGTTCCAAACTTGTAAGACTTTCTTTCTCCTGTAGAACACAAACATTTTTGTTCATACAATGAAAGTTTTGTTTACTTCAAAATATCTATTGTGTTTTGCTGAAAAAGTGCCAATGGGAGTGGAAAGTTCTGCACGTAATCTACTGACAACGCATAAATTAATGAACACAGACGCAGCCGGATCATTTCCATAATGACCAACGCAATCTACCAAGAGCAGCGCAAATAAGCGTCTGGTTTAAGACATGCTTTTTTGGGGGCGGTAAATAATGGTGCAAATACCAATAAATTGACTAGCGCAAACCTTAGTAAATCACCTTGCATGATTCATTTAAAAAATCTCCTCCCATAAATTTTGCATCTGAAAGGGAAATTCTTACAAATTCATATGCAATAAGGTCAGCCGCAAAAATAACCGTTAACCTTTTCAGCGCTCATTTTTTAACACCAAAAGAGGGTTTGCGCTGGTGCAAGCTGTTCGTAAATCTGGCCCAAATAGTTTTATGTCATCGCCAAAGTGTTTAATGGAAGATTTACATGAACATAATACTACATTACGTACTAACCACAGGTTCATGTGCAAGACTGTATGCGAAATGCCCTATATAGTCAGAAATATACTAAGAGAATATTTCTTATACTGTGGATATTTCTATTCTTCAGGGTACTGTAGTTTAGTGACAGATCTAGTACAGCAAGATCAGAGTTTATTGGTAAATTTTCCTCCTGCCCTCAAGAGCACTGTGATTTATGAGGAAAGTTAGACCAGACTATGATCTTCTAGATGTACAAATAGCAAAAACTCTTCCATCACACCAGTATCTGCCTATATAGAAACATGTTTATTTTCCTCATTTGTAGCTTTGATTGAAATGATTTAATCAAGGGATGTTTCAACTGTTTTTGTCAGCAAACTTAACTATCAAAGCGGTCATCTCTGAAAAGGTCTTGTTTTTGTGTCACATGGCCTTGAATACTCTTTAGCTGTCTTCTTATTTTAGGAGGAATTGAAAGGCGAGGAGAGTGGATTTGGCAAAGTGGTGCTCTGGAAAGGCATTGTTAACGACTGACGGAGCAATGGATGAGGGTGTGGGGAGCCATCAATCAGAGCTCTAGAAAATGAAGTTGAAATCAAAGCAAACGTATACTTACGGACACTTTTTGCTTTTGAACCTCTCAATGGGTTGATTCCCTTCACAACAATACATTGTGACAAGAAAAGGCTCTTTCCCCCCCTCCTGCCGGGGGAACAGCTTGTCGGGGGAAAGACATTTAGTCTTTCCTCTGTGATGACGTTGACATTTTGGAAAGTGCTTTTGTCAACGGTGGTCCTTTGACTCTTATTGTTCACTTCCCCAGACGCTGGTAAATGCAGAGCACCTTCCCTATGTCGCTCTGTGGGGTTGTGCAGGGTTTTTTTGGCCCGCCTCACCCCCTGCACTGACTGTTATGAGTCACATGACCTTTCACTCCCAACTTAGTAACGAGCTTCATGATTAAGAAAGGTCAGGCCATGCAGGGATCAGACACCGTCCATCTCAGTTTTACTCAGTCCCCGTAATTTCATCACCTGCGGCTCTTGTGATGGCGCTGAAACATCTTTATCAGACCTTTGTAGAGTGCTGGACATCTCGCTTGTACCTCTAATATCCTTCAGAACAGCAAATTGCTCTCCAAATTTGAAAAGGGCAAATGAAAGTAAACCACTATTACTTTACCGTGCTTGAGCCTTTATTAGGGCAAAAGACATTTCAGAGAACGTTTAGGATTCCTTCATTTGAAAGCATTGAAAGTGTCTGTCATAAAAGTAGAAGGACGATTCTAAAGGCCTTCCAGCCTCATTTAAGATACTTTAAAACTTTTTTTCCCAGGTTTGAAACCTAAGAAATGTCCTGGAACAGTCAGCTTGCTCCATTTATCTCGCCGTGCTCTTAAGTGTCCGGGAAAGTAGACTTTGGCTGCGAGGAGGCTTGCAGAATTACTCTCCGACCTCTCATTGCTATGCAGAGAAATGAGGCAAAGCAAAGAGCGACAGAGTCATAACTCAGGACACTAGGTGTGATTATTCTCTTTGAGAATCGTAATTCAGACTAATTCTGCTGTTTTCGCCTGACGTACCGTTGCATTGAAACAACGGTTGCCCTGGAGACAAAGCAGTTGCCGTCAAAAGCCCCAGCCTCTGGACATCCAAGCTATACCTCTCAGACTTTTTCCCCCTTCATGTTTTATCTTGTCTCGGAGCCAGTTCTTTCACATTTCAGCTGGCACATTCTTGGCTTTTGCAGTTCATGGGCGAAGCACAAAGGTTTTTATTGGTAATCAAGACAGACAGTTGCTCATTAATAGTCGTCTCACCTAAGGCTAGTGTGGGATTCATGTCTTTAGTCTAAAACATCACTATGCATCAATATAAAGACAACTAACCTTCTACTGTAGCTGTTTACAGAGACTTTCAAGGCCTTAATCATTGCTGGTGTGAAGGTCTTCTAATACTTGTTATTGGCGTAGATTTGAAAAAGCCCTGTGCAGCACTTCTCACTGAATTCATTAGGTTCTGGTACAAAGATTAAAGTCTAACATAGATCATTGATTGTTTTCCTTTATTTAAGGGGTTAGTTCACCCAAAAATGAAAATTACCCCATGATTTACATCCTAGGTGTATATGACTATCTTCTTTCAGACAAACACAATCAGAGTTATATTAAAAAATATTCTGGCTCTTCCAAGCTTTATAATGGGAGTGAATTGAATGGTGCTCCTGATTTTGAAGTCCAAAAAAGTGCATCCATCCATCATAAAAAGTAATCCATACGACTCCATGGGCCTTTTGAAGCGAAATGATGTTTTTTTTTATAAGAAAAAATATCCATATTTAAAACTTAAACTAAAATAATAGTTTCCGGCAGAATCAACTTGCTCCACAAGAGTAACCCCTGAAGCGATGTATGACGTAGGATGTAGGAGTATCGTAAGCTTAGACGCCTCTTGTGGTTCAAACAAATAGGGCTGTGCAACAAACTCAAGCTCCTCTTCTCTTATATCGAAATCCTCAGATATTTCTCTTTAAAAATTCTCATTTTAGACTTCTAATTCATGACCGGTGTTTTGTTTTGCTCTATCCTCTGTGCTTCAGCGTTCGTCAATACGTCATGCGTCGGGTCAGAGGTCACTCTTTTGGTGTAAGCCTGCTGGAAGCAAGATATTTTAGTTTATAAAGATTTGAATATGGATATTTTTCTTAGAAAAACCCATCGCTTCGCTTCAGAAGGCCTTCATTAACCCCATGGAGTCGTATGGATTACTTTTATGATGGATGGATGCACTTTTTTGGACTTTAAAATCTTGAGCCCCATTCGCTACCATTATAAAGCTTGGAAGAGCCAGGATGTTTTATAATATAACTCCGATTGTATTTGTCTGAAAGTAGAAAGTCATATACACCTAGGATGGCTTGGAGGTGAGGATATCAAGGGATCATTTTCATTTTTAGGTAAGCTTACCCTTTAAGAGTGGAATTACAAATCTGTATGCAAGGCACTCAAAGGATTTTAAAATGTTTTCTCTGCATGCTGCGTTTACTTTGTGCTTTGTGTAAAAATAAATGTGATTTGATTCATCTGTCATGCTGACAGTCTGTCAGACCTTCCATGAAAGGCATAATACATAATACTGCATGTGGAAAAAACCTTATTTACTCTGAACAATTCAGTGTGTATATATTTATAATAATTAATAATTATTAAATAATTCACATATATTTCCATAATATAAAAGCATTTATTATCATGTACATATTTAATAATATATATGATTATAAATTATTTTATATTGTGTGTTTGTGTATAATTCTTTACCCAAGTGTATATAATCTAACACATTTCCATTCTGTTGCGTGTTTTTGAAGTCTGTCAGTGGAATGCCCAGGCAGCATGTAAAGACGATAACACTTGTGTATAGAACGCTGGATTTACCACAAGTGCATTTCTCGAGCTTAATCCAAGAATGCATCAACACTCTCACAGAAGCAGAGAAAATTGCTACCATGGTAAAGTTTTCACGCTCGGTGTCTGTGATATTGTCATGCCTCCATATTCTGCACATTCTCAGTAGTCGTGCCATATCCATGTACATTAGTCTATATTTTTCAAATATATTTGCCAATAAACAGGCGTGTATCCATTCAAAAACCTAGAATTTGAAATACCTGGAATTGTTAAGTTAATGTGCATTGGGAACTCTCCTCACTCATGCACTTCAAGTTGTTGCTTACTGATAATCAAATGAACATCCGTTTTTTTCCTCCCCGGTTACTATTTCTTTCTCCTTTTGTTCTCATGATCAGATTTCTCTTTTTGTACATTAGCAGCTAACAGGCAAGAGCACAGCCATGCTTTCAGCATAACAATTTGGATGAAGATTTGAATTGAGGAATTAGCATGTTTTTTTCAGTGCATGAACTCTGATGATCATATTATCCAGCATGATTTGAGAACGATCCCAAGGTTCACATGAGAAATCTTTCAAATTTGATTTCTTTAGTGATCTAGAAAGCACAGAATCTGAAATATTTCCTCTTTCCGAAAGCGCAAAACGTTATTTCCAGGTTTAAATGACATTATGTGGTCTTGGATTTGTGCAAGTATGACTGAGGATTCAAACAAGCTGCCAAAGTGCTACTGCAGAAGTAAACAGCTTTGGCTTGGAAAAGCGTTTATGTACAGAACAGTTTTTAAGGGATTCCTCCCCAACCGTCTTTCTTCCTGACTCCTCCTCCTCCTTCCCTTGCGCTTCACTCAGTGCCGCATCCTCCTCAGGGGAGACAGGGAGTTCTATTTTAGGCCTTGATGTTTTGCTCTCTCATGTCCCCCCATGGCTCAATTTCCTTACTCTCTGCATTTTGAAAAGCACTAGTGCTCTGTGAGCCCCTCTGTATTATTGATACGCAAGCAGAGGTTTGCTGTAAAAAGCCATCTTCACCAGCCCTGGCGCAGGGAGTTACAGTGTGTGTGTGTGTGTCTGTGTGTGTGTGTGTGTGTCTGTGTGTGTGTGTTTATGAGTGTGACTGAAGAAGAAAAACTGTGCAAACTATTTTCTGACTGACAAAATGTACCATTGGCGTCAAACAGCTGCAGAATAAACATAAGTTAAAGCAGGATATATAATCTCCTATTCTCATTCTGTCATCAGCTCTTGCTGCATACAGAGCAGGAAATGAGAAAGTTCTTTTTTATATAACGATATCATTATAATCCCACGCTTAATTAAAAAGTCTAACTGAAGACCACACTGATGCGTAGGAAATGTATGATGGTCTGCCATATAATTACTTTTTTTTTTCTAATTTGATTTTATGGACAGTGTATCTAGCAAAAGAAGGTGCAGATTTTTATTCCATTTTTTTAAGCAGTGAGTAGAAGCTCATGGAATGAGAAGCAAAAAGTGGGACACAGGAAAAAAATACAGACTTCCAAACTTGGCTTGTTCAGAAAGAGCCAGAGGGCTGAGACACACTGCCTGGCTCCATGTTCGGTCAGGTTTAGTCTTTTAGTCTTTTAATCTTGTCATTGTAGGAAACCTCTGACTAGACTGTGTGTGTGTGTGTGTGTGTGTGTGTGTGTGTGTGTGTGTGTGAGTGAAAGACATCGTATGTCACCCAAAAATCATTATAGCATTCAAAAGTTTGCGGTCTGTAAGCCTTTTTTTATGTTTTTGAAAAAAATTCTTGTCTCATGAATTATATACACACACAACTCTTATTCTCACCATGGCTGCATTTATTTGATCATTTTTACAGCTGAAAACTGTTGTGCTTAATACTTTTGTAAAAACCGTGATACATTTTTTCAGGATTCTTTGTTGAATAGAAAGTTGTTTTTGTAACAATGTAAAGTCACTGTCTTTTACTGTCACATTTATAAAATAAAATTTTTTATATATATATATATATATATATAAAAGGAGGCAGGGGAGGGAGGCAGTGCCTCCTAAAAAGAAATTGAATGAGAAAATAATCCATATTACAAAAATAAAACAACGCAAATATTACAAAATGTGCCCATTGAGTTTTAACAGGCCCCCAAAGCATGCGGTAATTATATCATATCATATATCATATGTCATGTCATGTCATATATCATATCATATCATATCATATCATATATCATGTCATGTCATGTCATATCATATATCATATCATATCAATCATATCATATATCATGTCATATCATATCAATCATATCATATAATATATCTTATCATATCAATCATATCATCTTGTATCTCATATCTCATATATGATAGATGAGATGAGATATATATAATATGATATATGATACAATATATGATATGATATGAGATATCATATCATATCTCGTATCTCATATATGATAGAAGAGATGAGATATGATATATAATATGATATATGAATATATGAGATATGATATATGATATGAGATATATGATATCATATACAGTATCATATTTCAAATCATCATATATCAAATCATATAATTTCAATTATATTATATTATATTATATTATATTATATTATATTATTAGAAATAATTTTTCACAGCATTAAATTATATAATATTGGCCTATTTTATTATAATTTTTAATTTATATTATATACTATTCCAAGAAAAAAACATAATGTATTAGGCTTGCGCGGTAAATGACATCAAAATTTAAAAAAAGAATACAAAGAATTAAATTATTTGCAAGACAGTTAATCGTCAGCACAAAATTCCTGATGTAAACTCCGGGTCTCAGCATGCTCTCTCACAGGGAGTATTGGTTCATTCAGTGTCTTCCTCCCTCTAAAGAGCAGTGTGGAGAAGGTAGAGGAAAAAGGCAATATTCCTACGCAGCTCCCTCAGGACTTGACATTAAAAAGTATTTGCTGGAGAAAACTAGATAAGAGAGACAAAAGAAAATCACGGCACCAATACCAAGGCAGAGAAAGAACACAGACCTGCCTTCGTCTTTTCATTTATTATCGCCGTCATTAATATGCTGCCATTTGGACAGGTCCTGATAATCCCCCATGGTTGCTTGCTCAACACTGCGTGGGAAGGATGCTGTGTTCACAAGTCACCGGCCCAGGTGACCTTTAGGTGCCCTTTACCAGCCCCATGTGTGCAGTGATGAGAGGGCCGCACAATAAAACCGTTATCTGTAGTCAAACAGGAAGCGGCCAGTCGACATGCTGATACACTTTACTAACTTGTACCACCTGCCAGATTACACCAGAGGGATGGAGGGGGACTTGCAATCTCAATTTATACACACTGAGAACTTGTGTTACATTTTGCTGCATGTTTAATACAAGAACAAAAGCAGCGATTAATAAGCACCAGGAACATAATTATTCTCCTTTTGTGTTGCAATAAACAAAAAGTCCTCGTAATATAACAAATTAATTGTGCAATTAAACAAGGTGCAGATAAGGCCTTGACATTTTGGGTTTTGTTGAATAGCATTGGTGTGCACGTTACTAGTGGAGTGGTGTTGTTTTTGGTCATTTAATAATTATGATGTCCATTAGTAGAGCCTGGATCAAAACTATTGTGTTCACAAATGAGTAATCATCTGTTTATTTAGATGGACTGTAATTGTGCACCATTGCACTGAGTAAGTAAATGTCATCCCACTGCCAGGACTTCTGCTTGGTTGATTATTGTGAGTTTGTCTTCATTGTCTTTAATTGTGTCAAAATTCTACCCATCGGTGGGGACTCTCACAGCGCTGTATATCAACCCGACTGGGAACGGAGAAGAAATTATGTCGTTAATGATTTTGTAACTGTCAGGTTTTTGTGGTGGGCAGATTTGCTAAGTGGAAAGGGAAACCATGGTCACGCTGTTGCCAGTGTGTCTCTGAGGTGAGGCTCATCTCTTCCTGTGGGACACTGGGCTGCCATCTGCTTCCAGCCTGGAACTCCATCCTCTATTAAATTCTTATTAACGAGCCAATTTAAAATATACAGCCATTCAGCATGGGGTGTTTAATATGTAAACATCAAATTAACCACTTTTAATACACTTGTAATGGAGATTAATGGGTACTGTAACGGTATGAATCATAGTTATTTTCACTGAAAAAAAAAAAAAAAAATATTAAAAATAATATTAGGCAGCAAGTTAACATTTCGTCCTCAAAGTTGATGTGTTAGAAGCAGGAAAAATGGGCAAGCGTAAGGATTTGAGCGAGTTTGACAAGGGCCAAATTGTGATGGCTAGACGACTGGGTCAGAGCATCTCCAAAACTGCAGCTCTTGTGGGGTGTTCCCGGTCTGCATCTAAAAGTGGTCCAAGGAAGGAACAGTGGTGAACCGGCGACAGGGTCATGGGCGGCCAAGGCTCATTGATACAGGTGGGGAGCGAAGGCTGACCCGTGTGGTCCGATCCAACAGACGAGCTACTGTAGCTCAGATTGCTCAAGAAGTTAATGCTGGTTCTGATAGAAAGGTGTCAGAACACACAGTGCATCAGTTTGTTGCGTATGGGGCTGCATAGCTGCAGACCAGTCAGGGTGCCCATGCTGACCCCTGTCCACCGCCGAAAGAGCCAACAGTGGACACGTGAGCATCAGAACTGGACCACGGAGCAATGGAAGAAGGTGGCCTGGTCTGATGAATCACGTTTTCTTTTACATCACATGGATGGCCGGGTGCGTGTGCGTCACTTACCTGGGGAACACATGGCACCAGGATGCACTATGGGAAGAAGGCAAGCCGGCGGAGGCAGTGTGATGCTTTGGGCAATGTTCTGCTGGGAAACCTTGGGTCCTGCCATTCATGTGGATGTTACTTTGACACGTACCACCTACCTAAGCATTGTTACAGACCATGTACACCCTTTCATGGAAACGGTATTCCCTGGTGGCTGTGGCCTCTTTCAGCAGGATAATGCGTCCTGCCACAAAGCAAAAATGGTTCAGGAATGGTTTGAGGAGCACAACAACGAGTTTGAGGTGTTAACTTGGCCTCCAAATTCCCCAGATCTCAATCCAATCGAGCATCTGTGGGATGGGCTGAACAAACAAGTCCGATCCATGGATCCACCTCACAACTTACGGGACTTAAAGGATCTGCTGCTAACATCTTGGTGCCAGATACCACAGCACACCTTCAGGGGTCTAGAGGAGTCCATGCCTCGACGGGTCAGGGCTGTTTTGGCAGCAAAAGGGGGACCAGCACAATATTAGGAAGGTGGTCATAATGTTATGCCTGATCGGTGTATATATATATATATATATATATATATATATATCGGTTTGGTACAGATAAAACATAAAATTGCTTCTTTTTTCTTCTTTTTTATTATACAGTGTTTTATTGAACAAATTGTGTCTCTCTCTTTAAATAAATTCCATTATAATTAACAATTTCTTAAGGATAAAAATTGCACATTATTGCACATTAGTATAATACTAAAGGTTACTATTAGCAATAGAGTCCAAACTATTAAATTCAGTTGCTATTTATTTTTAGATATAATGATCAAAAATAAAACATGTAAATTGCACATAAGGCTGGTTTTGCATTAACTTCTAAATCTAATTATACAATTATTTTTCAATTATGTTTCTACTCTAATTTTTGAAATATGATCATTTACACAGTTGCTGTCATAACTTGTTTTCATGACAAATTTATTTAAACAATTAAGACATTAAAGACAGGTAAAGTAAATATAATGAATATATAAGCTAATACAGTGCATATATTTAGTGAAATGCTTCATTTCTCTAGTGAACTAACATGCTGTGGACACTAAATGACTTGCCTGAGGTAAATGTAATGCTGCGTGAGATATTATTCTCAAGCTGTTTTATTGATGTCTTTCCGCGGTTGAAACACTGGTTGAGAGATTACATGTAAACATATCTATGCATAGATCGTCAGTTCTTCTGCATTTTTTTCCTGTTGTGGCGGTTAGCAAACAGCGTTGCATTACAGTGCACGCCCCCTTCTGGATTGGAGCGTGGATCGCCTGTGACTGACTGTATTCGTCGTCTGACTGTATGCACCGAATCGTGATGCCTGTAGCCTAGCGTGACGGTTCGGGACGAATGTACCGTTACACCCCTAATGTGTATACACATTTATTTATTTCATTTTTTGGATTAACAATTTACCATCTACAGTAGTATTATCTTAAATTTGTATTCTGTGAATCATGTGTTGATGCTAACCCACCAAAATGAGATCTGTGAAGTCTGAATCCTTTTTCAGGCAAACATCTTTTTGTGATTAAATTTTACAGGTCAGTGTTTACCAAATTGATGTTTTGTATATACAGTAGCGGAAGATAAAGTCTAGTCTGACCACTACTAGAGGTCATAATTTTGTAATTAACTTTCAAACGAGTAAGTAGGCCCTCCCACCCTCTCATAAACAGTGATTTTTTATGTTTTAATGTTCACAATACAACCTCATTCATTAAGGGACTCAGAGCTTCGTATCAGTTGACCTTGCATTTATAACGTCTGATGGGTGAAACAACGTTACTCTTCAAGACGCTGTAACATTGAGATAGTGTTGTGTGTGTTGGGGGTTGTAGCAGACCAACAACCGTAGGCTATAATTACATAGTAAAATCCATCATGAAAAATGGCTCCATGGCTGTTGTTTAATTTTAATTGCTACAGTGCTTTGAATTGTTCTATTAAGTGCGGACCCTGGCACGGTGGAAATAACGGTTTAATCAGAGGCCATTTCCACCTCATCAGGAGAAATAAACTGTTGGCAGCAGTCCAGTGATGTAATCCCAGACTTGCACTGCTCAAGGCTTTTCTGAGTGTGATGTGAAAGTGAAGAGAGATGGATAGACAAAATCAGAAAAATAGAGGGAGGAGCAGCTGATCTCTGAGGTGGAATCTTTGTCTGTGATCTGATTTGTGTGTTCTGTCTCTGACAGTATAGGGCAGCAAAACTTTCATGTCTCATTTGACATTCAGAAGTTGATCTGGCTTGATCAGGTTCCTTATGGCTAGTTTCTTGTCCTCCTCTCATCACTATGCTGTGGTCGCTTCTCTCACCATTTTGAAACTGGCAGAGGTCATGGCCTTACCACACGTAGCATTCAGGCGTGAAGACTGTTGACATCACCCCTTATGTCCATGTTAGAATATGTTCCTGATTGAATATGAGCATGGAAAGACTCTGAAAAGGTGAGAAAGACTTAAATTAAAGGGCTGTCATCAAAACCTGTATAACTTTCTTTCGCCAGTGGAACACAAAAGAAGATATTTAAAAAAAAAAGTGCCCCTGTTATGCTTTTTTGAATATTACCTTTCATGCAATGTGTAATGTACCTGTCTGTAGCCGAAAATGCATGATAAATAAAGTTATTGTCTCTCAAAAGAAAATCGAAAAAATTTATATAGCTGTAGCTATTCCTGTTGAATACATGTGGAGAAGATGATGTTTTCTGCTCAGCAAAAGCAAATTCTCTTTATAAACACTTCCAAAGGATGAGGGTGTGAAGAGTCAGTGGTTAAAATTAACACAGCGATACAACAGCAGAATAACATTTTCACGATTGCTTCTTAAATCTTCGTGAGGTGAAGTGGGATTTACAAAACGCCAATAAAGATAGGACAATAGCCGATTTATTTGGTCCAACTTGCTCCTCAGAATTATGTAGAAGCAACTAATCAACTATTATTGATTTATATATTTTCTACTGGGTTTTCAAAATATGCAACATTAGTTTTGTGTTTTATATTGTGCTAGGCTAACCGGCTAACTCACGTTATCACTGTCTTACTGAAATACTTCTACAAATCAGCCATGGCTCACCATTACCTAAAATTGTGTCCATTAATGCAGATTGTCTGTCGTTCTTACAACTCTGAGTAATGATAAAGGATGGAGCAAGATTTGTTTTACAAACTTTAATGTTATGTCAGTCATTCACGTTAGTGCTCGGCTAACGTTAGCAGTATTATTGATACAGTTAAATGATACAGTTCCCACATGTGCACCGCAATAAATTAGAAATATACACATCGGTTTGTTGATGGACATACACTTGTTAATGCTGATGTTGTGGAATTACAGTTGCAACATCTCATAATATACGTCAAAAGGAGAAGTGTATCACTGAGAAACGTCCTGCTCAAGTCGTCCTTGCTATGGAGGTTCGGGTTGAATAACTAGTTCTTCCAATGTTTCATCATCGGACTTGTGGTCAGATTGATATGGTAAAATCGACGCCATCGTTACTGTCTGTACAGTTTGTACAATTGCTGAGCTCTGGAAGCCTCTGGAGCTGAATCAGTTATGGTAATGGCCGTTTTGCTTCCGGCAGGCACTGTAAGCGGTAGACAAATCACAACAGACTGGGCCGTCTGGCCAATCAGAGCAGAGCAGGCTTGTGTAAAGGAGGGGTTTAGAGAGACTGAAGCATCGGACGAGTAGTTTGAGAATCATTGAAAAATGTGGTGATGTGCAACGTATATTATGAGAAAATTAAAGCGTTTTTTGACCTTTGATGCATGTAAACCTGTTACAGGAGACCTCCTAAACAAAATTACGAACCTTTAAAATAGCATAATAAGGGCTTTTTAAATGTTTGGGGTCAGTACGTTTTTTTTAATTACTTTTGTTCAGCAAGAATGCATTAAATTGACCAAAGACATACATTTACAAAAAGATTTCTAAATTCAAATAAATGTTGTTATAAAAAAAATGTAAACTGTCTCCACAAAAATATTAAGCAGCGCATCCATTTTCATTATTGATAATAATAAGAACTGTTTCTTAAGCAGAAAATCATCATATTAGAATGATTTCTGAAGGATCATGTGACACTGAAGACTGAAGTAATGATGCTGAAAATTCAGCTTTGATCACAGGAATAAATTACATTTTAAATATATATTTTGCTGTATTTTTGATGTTGGTGAGCGCAAGAGACTTATTGACTCCAAACTTTTGAGAGTTAGTGTATATATGGCTGAATTGTCATTTTGCTTGGGTGTACAAGCCCTTTAATGTGAGCATTATTAGCTTTTACTTTGCTCTTCGACTTGAGTTTTGTACTACACAAAAGTAGTGATTCATCTTCTTTGCAAACCAATAAGAATGTTGGCTTTTGTGTTTATATTATACGTTCTCTCTCTTTCTCTCTCTCTCTATGAAATGATTCACAAATGAAAGGCCTGGTTTGCGGTTTGAGAGGGTTTTAACTTAAAAGGCAAAACCAAATGCAAGGTCACCTTTTTGAATAGGTTAAGTGTTCGCTTTTTTAAAAGGTACACTCTCAGAAAAAAGGTACAAAAGCTGTCACCCTTTCAAAAGGTACACCTTTGCACCTAAAGAGTGCATATTAGTACCTCAAAGGTACATATTGGTACCAAAAGTGTACATATTCGTACCTAAATGTTACATATTAGAACCTTTTTAAAGGGTACTGTCCCAGTGACAGCTTTTGTACCTTTTTTTTCTGAGAGTATATATGGTATGATAACAGTATTTAGCTGTTGTAAGCTTTATGGTCTATTAGCAAGATATTGAATTAATTTATGGTGTGTCTTTGAGCATATCTCAGAAACGTGTTGCTGTGGTGACTGTGGCTTTGTCAGTTGTATAAGTGTTTGCATTGTGTTATATTGAAATATAGGCTGAAAATCATTTACATCCAGTACTTTGTGTGTGCGTACGTGTGGGAGAGTGAGAGCGCTTTTATGCATATGTTATGAGGAATCGGAGGCTGGTGTTTGGTGGTCTTTAAACCACGTTTTAGCAAGTTTACATCAATGATTGTGTGCCACACCACTGGAAGCCACATGCTAGATATGTTAATAATAAGTCTACATGATACAACAATTGCAGACATAATGCTGATTCTGTCACGGTTCAAGATGTCAGAAGTTGCTAGTCGCATGGTTTGAAAATGGGTTGACGACAGGGAGCTGGAAATAATTTACTAACATGTTGTGTGGCCAAATCTGTGTTTCTCAACATGGATTTAACCTTCATAAAGTCTCTCATGACGCTCACTGGAAGGTAGACATCATTTCCTAACATGTTGGAACTCCAGATTCCAATCTCGTCAAGGAATGAAAGGGGTAGTTGGCTCAAAAATGAATATGTTTGTTCATGTTGTTCCAAACCGGACTTTCTCTCTGCTGCAGAACACAAAAGGAGACCAATGAAAGAATGTCCATTTGATTCAATTCTGTACAATAGTAGTAAATCATGATTAACTTTTTCAAGTGCACCCAAATATTTAATTAGGGATGCACAATATATTCATACCATATAATTTATTGGCTGATTTTTAAAATTTCTTTATTTTTATTCATATTGGTGGTCATCTACCCTATTTTTACATTTAGATTGCCTTTTCCGTCATCTAACGCTCACTTAAAGGTAACCTTTAAAAATGCTAATAATTTAATAACACTGTTAAATGTAATCTTTTGCAAATCTCAAAATGAATGTGCATTTTCATACTGTACATTATAATGTTGTGATGCCTAAATTCGCTTTTATCATTTAAAATCAGGGCTTGACATTAACTTTTTTGCTCACCAGTCACTGTGGCTAGTGGTTTTCCAAAGTTAGTAGCCACTCAGTATTTTCACTGGCCACAATTTTGACATTGATACAATGGGGAAAAACTTTCATATAGATATTTTTAATATTATCTCATAATTTGGCAGCAGGTTTATTAGGCTGCTGTCACTTTAAGACCTGACGCACGGATCCATCATACTGTTACACATGCGTTTTCTTTCTCAACTGTTTACGTTCACTTAAAACAAAACTGACTCGCCAAGACCAGCATTTTGACATTATTTTGTGTGTATTTGACTGTTTAAGTGCAATAAAATGTGTGGGTTTGTGTGTCAACTCTCTGTAGGAGAGCTGAGAGAGAGAGAGAAAGAGCAGCTGGTATCATTGATCTATTCTGCGGAAAATGAGTATTGGAAGCATTTCAGATATTTCAGTATCGATATGTATCGAAAAAACAATATTTTTAACAACACTACATTGCAATTTAACAGTAAAACTGTCACGGCCACCATGATTTTACTGCTGTAATGTTAAATTTATGGATGTTTTTTCATCAAAACCAATCAAAGCACTTGAAAAATGATCAGCAAGCCATATGTATGGTTTTATAAAAATTGGAAACAACATGAAGATGTATAAATTATAACAAAACTTTTAATTTTTGGGTGACCTGTGCATTCTCACATGGTGCTTGCTGGCAGCCAGTGACTTTGTTTCTGATTCTCAGTGTTTTCTAATTGTTTTTTGACTTTACTGGCCACAAGCAAAGTTTCATGATCGATATCTGAAGGTTAAATGTCATGAAGCACAGTTCTGGATGCTTGAAATTGATCTCTTCTGCTCTGACTGTCTTTTAAGAGAGTAAAATATGGAATATGATGTCAATATTAGCATTTATCATCAGGATGAAAATCAGATGGAAACAAACTGAAGGACGTCTATTGTCAGCTGAGCTACATACTTGGATAAACTTGGTGGTCGTGCTTGAAGAGCATCTGCCTCCATGTTTTAGTAGCTGAATATAAAAAAGCACATACATAGAAACAGATTAAATCCCAAATGTTTTGCATGGGTTTTAGCAGAGTGCACAGGGCATGAAGAGAAAGTTGTGTTTTGGCTGAGATGAGGATGACTGGTTAAAATAGACTTGTTTCAGTGGCTGGCAGGGCTCTCTCAGTTCTTGGCACACACCGATGGCTGTTTGATCTTTCGAGTGGAACAGATTGTCAGTGTGTTGTCACTGGGAAAGATAATGTCTAGGGAAGCCAGAATGGACAATGTAACAGTGTTTTAAATAGACTCATCCACTCCAAAATAAAAACACAAAGGTAAACATGAGTCACCAAAGCAGAACATGTTTGTGATTATTGTGCAAATGCGCTTTTGTTGTTTGTACGCTCAGAGTTTGACATTCATTGCCCAGTTTAACTGTTTATGTGCATCTCTTAGCAGTTTTTTGAAGTTTAATCTTAACATTTTTACAGAGAGATTAATTGATACTGCAGAGAGACATTTATCATACGACTGTGTTAAGACAAGCGTTTAGCATACACATCTGGGATAGAATGATATCGTAAACTCAGCATATTATGTGTGTGAGGTCTACGCTCGGACTTAATGTTCTTTAATAGTGGGGCAAATCAGCTAGCATCCCATTTCCAATTACTTCCGAAAATAAGGAGTGGAATTTCCAACCAGTCATTACGTTTAAGTAAATGATGTTTTACCCAACATGATTATTTCCCCTTAGGGGTCAATAAAGACCTATTTATCTGTCATTCTCAAACCAGTTGGCGTAGGGATGAGCGAACAGCTAATTTTTATCATCTGTGGGAGTTCTGGTATTGTTTCTGATAAGATATCCCAAAAAAAAAAGAAACAAAACAGAATCTCATAGCAACATCATGATCTCAGATGCATTTTATAGAGCGGTACACTACCATTCAGAAGTTTGGTGTCAGTAAGATTTTTTTTTTGGTTACACTTTATTTCGATAATCAACTTTAGACATTCTATAATATAATATCTATAAGTAACTTTGCAACTACATGTCAATTAACTCTCATTAGAGTATTAGTAGAGTATTCCAAATTACATGACAAAAACTGTAGTTAGTTATGTAATCCAGATTACTCATTTTAAGTAATGTATTCTGATTACTTTTTGATTACTTTTAACCTAAATTGTGTATCACATTGATTTGAATAGGATAATCTTATATTGATATAAAAATACAAAGAGAAAGAAATTATATTTCTATTCTTTGTTATTAACAACATAAAGTGCATTAAATATTACATTACATCAGGGGTTCCCCTAAAAACAAGGAAGTAGAATCAATGAATTATGAATAAAATGACTGCCATTGTCAGAATAACATGCAATGAAAAGTAACTGTAGTCTGATTACAAGTATTTTAAAATGTAATATAATCTAATTACCAGTACTTATTTTTTGGAATCTGATTACGTAATCCAGATTACATGTAATCAGTTACTACCCAGCACTGCTTGCAAAGCTACTTATGGTCAGTAAAAAGTCTTTTGGGGGACCATAAAAGTAAAGTGTAAGCAGATTTTAAGCAGACAGTCTACTAATACTCTAATGACTGCTAGTTGACATGTAGTTGCAAAGTTACTTATAGTTAGTAGAATGTAGAAATCGAAATAAAGTGTTAGTTTTTTTTTTTTTTAAATAAATTAATACTTTTATTCAGAAAAGATGCATTTAACTGATTTCTGAATGACTGGAGTAACGGCTACTGAAAATTCAGCTTTGCCATCACAGGAATAAATTAAAATATATATTTATTATAATATATTATTTTTTTTATATTTTTTAAAAATAAAAAACAGTTATTTTAAATTTTAACTGATTCATAATATTACTGTTTTTACTGTGCTTTTGGGCAAACAAATACAACCTTAGGCTACGTTCACACTGCAAGCCTTAATGCTCAGATCTGTTTTTTTTTTTGTTTTTTTTTGTATAGCTGTACATATTGTTGTTTTAAATATGTCCAATATCAGATTTCCAGTGTGAACAGATCATGGTTCTGAACTGATCTTCATGCGCAAAAGAACGACACAAACAGGGTTGCCAGGTTTTTGCCACAAAATCCACTCAATTGCTTCTCAAAACTAGTCCAAAACTAGTCCAATCGCGTTCCGTGGGGCATCCCGGTAAAAATCACATTCTGGGGGTTAAATATCGCGTTAGCACGGTCGCTTCGACCCACGGAGTTGCAAAACAACCCGCAGCAACAGTGAAAAAGTAACCTAATTCTGCGGGAAAATCGTGGACAGCAACAGACTGTCACAGTTCCCTTGTTTCCCGGACTCCATTTCCCAAGATCCTCTTATATTGGGGAAATAAATACCCTGAATTGTGAATTTCCATGAACGTCTCATCTCTACCGCAGCCAACCGTAACACAGACACAGTCATATGGAAGTAAACATAGAGGGCATTACAGTAAGCGATTACGCATTTATTTATAGTGTGATCTGCTGCGGAAGCAAGCGAAATTATGCGCAGGCAATATAAAAAAAGTGCAGAGTTTTAAAACTTTTATGATACGAGCCCTCATCTTTTGCTTGAAATTATAGAACTGTCTCTGTAATACTTAACATTTCTGACACATCACTGACTACATTTCGCAACTGTCTTGAATTGTCTTTGAATAGACTCCCATGACCACAGAATCGTGACGAATGTTGATCTCGAGTGACGTAAAAATCACATGAATTCCGATATGACTGTTCATACTGCGGTCACATTACAAAACATCTGACCTGTACCAGATTTAGTACCACATATGGAAGTGGCACAAATCGGAATTGAAAAGATCAGATTCCATATAATTTGTACTGTTCACACTGTCATGGGGAAAACAGATATGAGTCACATGTGGGCAAAAAAAAAAAAAAAAAAAAAATTCAGATTTGGGCCACATTTACCTGCAGATTTAGACTTTTATTACCTGCACATTTAGACTTTTATAAAACATAAAATCATACAGACCTTTACCAAACTTTTGAATGGTATGTAAATACATTTTAAGTGCCAACATGAATATGACATGCTAGCATAGCAATTTTTCGTGGATGGTGATTGGCCACAATATCAGCGTTTGCTGATGTATATCAACAAATAGTACTTGAAGAGAGCAGTATAATAGTTTTGCCCCATGCCAGCCTGTGTAGATTGAATGCTCAAACTAGCACACACTTAAACATCACATTAAACACTTTTAGCCTTTACATCCAGTCTATGTGGTGTACTGCATCCCAGTGTGAGTGTCAACTGCCGTTCCAGCAACCTCTGAGCACTTTAACCTGTGACCGTGGTCTGCCAAGAGGAATGCCAGTGAACTGCATGCTGGGAGGCTCACATGTGGCCTTAAGGCTGGTGAAGCAGAGAATGAGAGGTGGGGTTCAGTCCACCTGGACTACAGCTTTACTTATTGAATAATTAAATGGAGAGAACTGAGGTCATCTGGAATGGGAGGCAGAGAAGCAAACAGAACTGATGGCCCAGGGGAGGGTCTACAGCTCTATTTATAGTCTATGCTTTCCCGCCTCTATCCTGCTCTTCACACACTGTAAATCAATGAGATAAGCACTCTGGACTCGGGCGGTACAGTACTTTCTCTGCTGATACACTCGACTTCTTTCAAACTTACACACTCAACACCTTTCTCACTTTCTCTTGCTTTCTGAGGGACGGGAGATCATTGTCACATTGGGTTTCTGCACACTATGCTTTATTGTTGACTCAATTGCTGGGAACTGTACATTCACCCAAGAATGAAAGTTGTGTTGTTTTCGACACCAGTGCTTTTACAGAATATCTTTCATTGTGTTCTGCAGATGAAAGGAATGCAGACAATGACATGAGGGTGGGCCAGATTTACTAAACACGGCAAATTAGCGTGAGCGCGCAATTCTAAAAAAGCGCCGATGGGAGTGGAAAGTCCTGCGTGTGATCTACTGACAACACAGATGCAGCCGGATCATTTCCATAATGATCAACGCAATCTACCAAGAGCAGCACAAATTAGCGTCTGGTTTAAGACATGCTTTTTTTGGGCGATAAATAATGGCGCTAAATTTTGCGTCTGAAAGGGAAACTCCTACAAAGTCATATGCAATAAGTTCAGCCACAAAAATAACCCTGTCCACACCTTTTCAGCACAATTTTTTCTTTAGTAAATCCTGACAGTAGTTTTTTTAACGCCAAAAGAGGGTTTGCGCTGGCGCAAGCTGTTAGTAAATAAGTATTAAGTATAATACATACACTGTAAACCCAAATAAGTTGGGCTAACTCAAAAAAATTGAGGTAATCTGTTACATAAATTTTTTTGAGTTATGATGTTCTCAATTTTAAGTAAGCAGAACTATCAAGTTTTGAGTTTGTAGTACTCATGCATGTTAATTGCTCCTAACTTGAAGTACTGAGTTAGCTAGCCTAACTCCTACATTTTGATAGCAATTGACATAAAAGATTTAGTTAAATTAACTTTATTTTGAGTTCTTGCAAATCAAATGAGTTATTTACTTCACTGTGAACCCGAATAAGTTATCAGAACTCAAAAAAGTTGAATAACAATTTTTTAAGTTAAGAAACTCAAAGTTTCATCTTGTACTCATACATTTGTATTGTTCGTAACTTGAAATATTTAAATACACTAATTTATACATTTAACTTAAAATTATCAGGTTATCTCAACGTAAATATTTTGCCTAGTTTCAGTTAATTTTATGTTAGTCTAAATTAAAAGAAATGAGTTCATACAACTCAAAACAATGAAACAAGTTCAGTTTACTTGAAATTTGTCAGTGCTGTGAACTCAAAAGAAAAAGAAAGTTCTAAATACTCATAACAGTTAATTTAACTCAACTAAATTGTTTAATTTAAGTTTGTCCTACTCAAACCAATTAAGAATTTTGAGCATTAGGGTTTATAATGACCATCTTTAAATTAAGCATGGTCAAATAATTAATTAATTAATTAATTCTTTGACCGTGCTTAATTTAAAGATGGTCATTATTCTTCTCTATATTATTATTATTATTATTATTATTATTATTATTATTTTTAATTGTTATTATTATTTGGAACTTGTTATTATTAGTATTATTGATTTAGTAAATTTTCCATCACATGATATGCAGATTTATTATGCATTTTCAACAGTCTACATCTGTTTTTGTTAGTTTGCAGACATAATATCTTTATTTTTTAACCATTTAGACTGTTAATGTAAAAATTTAGACTGCTAATGGAAAGATATTATTTTGTCAATATTTGTATAACAAATTGCTGCAAACTGTTTATCCAGTTACATTTATGTGTGCATATTTTTGGAAATAATTATGAATCATTCCAAATTAATCAAATTGGATCATTGCATGAACATTACATTAATAAATTCCCACCAGGCTTTTTAAATGTCATAGTTTTAGCAGTATGAATCGACCTGCCTCACCAGCGTAAGCCACCAGCTAGAAGAGCACTAAACTAGCACTAAGTAAAGATTCGATCCTTTATAACTTAAAAGGATCGTAATCAATGGGTCTAAAACTTGTCCTTGGTTGGGGAGCTGCAAGTCTGATTGATTCTGTGACCCCTTTTTAAGCTATAATGAGAGTAAGGACAGCATTGGCAATTAGACATTGCATTTCCTAAGAGCCTTGCAAAAATCCCAAGGAATCTGGAATATCCATTTAGTGCCTCTCTGAGCTTTGGCGGTGATCTAGAGGCTAAGCAAAGGTTGTTTTGCTTGTTTCTGAAAGCACAGTTTGCTACGTGAATACGTTATAATGGTGGAACTTTGAGATCAATTAAGATAATTACATCCCTTCATTCCCTAAAGCTTCAGGAAAATTATTATGAATTTTCTTCATATCACTCTGTGTTTTGTTCTCTTGATTGAGGCAGGAGAAAAAAAATGACCATAGAAAGATGCTGTTTATTAGCCAAAGGGTCAAAAGGGATGACTTTGCCATCTCCAAGAATGCATTGAGGTTTTCTACTACCGTAATGAAAAACCCCTTTAGAGTACACTGAATCCTCCAGTGTTGCTTTATAAAACACACCTTTGGGATTCGTACCGTGTCGTAAACATTAGGTTAATACTTTACACCAAGACATTTCTTGTCAAAGAAAGAAAGATTCATTTTGCAAGGCCATTTCATTGGCTACTCTTCTCCCTCTGAATGTCAAAAGCAAGCACTCCTCCCAAATGTTCAGCCATATGCACTCTATGACATGACATTCTCTGCTGAATGACCTTTGCTAGAGCTTACAGTAATACTGTATGAATTGGATTGAACAGTTATTGCGACAAAGGCTTTTCTCTTTGTCCTTTTCTTTAGGACCAATGTTTGCAACCAGAGATGCATGGACCTCTGAGGCTCCAAAACGTATTTGGACACTTAAGCCACAATTAAATGCCTTTGCATTATATAAAAAATATCAACACAAGTTACGTTTATTTAAAAAAACAAAAACAAAATGGTAATACTTTAGTATGGGGAACACATATTCACTATTATCTATGACTTTTCCCTCAATAAACTCTTAATTACTGCTTATTAATAGTTAGTAAGGTAATTGTTAAGTTTAGGTATTGGGTAGGATTAAGAATGTAGAATAAGGTCATGCAGAATAAGGTATTAATATGTGCTTAATAAGTGCTAATAAACTATGGTACCAAATTAGAAAGGTAAACAAGTTACCAAGTACTTCCCCACTTACTTCTATCTGTGCTAATCATGCATTTAAACCCTCTCTTACTGATAAAGTTTTTAAGGAATGGCAAGGCAAAATAATTTTCAGTGTTAAAGATTTATACATTAATAAGGCTTTTGCCTCCTTTTCTCAACTCAGTGAGAAATTCAGTCTCTCTTCTTCTTATTTCTTCAGATATCTTCAGGTCAGGAGCTATGCTCGAATTAATATTTTAAATTTTGATGTCTTCAGATTGTAAAATGTTTGATTTATTCTTAAATTCTCCCAATTCTAGGGGCCTAATATCTTTATTCGTTAATGCTCTTAAAGATGAAACAGACTTTTCCTCCCTTCATTTGAAAGCTGCTTGGGAAGATGACCTGGGGATTCAGATTTCCGAGACTTTTGTCTGTTTAGTCATGTTCTATCAATTCAAGACATCAACTTATTCAATGTAAGGTATTACACAGACTTCACTATTGTAAAACAAAGCTTAGCAAATTCTATCCTTCCGTCTCCCCCATATGTGATAAGTGTAAAGCTGCTGAGGGTACCCTGGCACATCTTTTCTGGTTCTGAGTTTTTGACTTTGAGGTTTATAATTGTGTTTTACTCCCCGATCCAATGATAGCAATTTTTGGTTGGTCAGATTTGCTGGAGTCTCTCAGTTTGAAGGTACGGTTACCTGTTCTATATGGTATGATTGTAGCTAAGAAAGTTATTCTGTTGTTGTGGAAGAAAAATGTTAGGCCTCTCTTTTCTGACTGGCTTACTGCACTCACTTCCACCTTACATCTGGAAAGAATGAGATATACCATCTCTGGGAACTCTGCAAAATTTGACAAAATGTGGGAACCAGTTTTTTCTTTTCTGAAGAGCCACAAGGACTAAAAGACATACTCAGTTATTTCAGATTTGTAACAGTATTTCTCTATAACTATTGCAATTACACTCTGTAGGATATGTTTGTTTTGTATATCGTCATTCTCCTTTTTTCTTTTTTTGTGCTTTATTTTACACATTGCACAGATTATTATACGAAGGGTCTGTTTGTTGTTGTGTTTGTCTTTTTCTGTATGTTTGTAAAAAAACATAATAAAAATATATATAAAAAATAAGTGCTAATAAACAGCCAACATCCTAGTAATAAGCTAAGCTAGCAGTTAAAAGTCCCTAAAATAAAGTGTTACCAAATATTTTAAAGCACACATTTCAATCAAAAATGTCACAAAATGTAGCAATAAGTGTAGATTATATATTGTTATTGTAATAAAGTACACTTTCTGCTAAGACACTAGTGTGAAATTGAGATGAACTAACTTTATATATCCATGAAAAATAAACTTAGTTCTTAATTTGTTTGCAAATGGCACTTGATTTGTTGGATATTTTGTATCTAATGCAATAAATTCAGACATTTTAAGTGTCCAGAAGTGTCTTCTGAGGGTCACTAGATGAAGTATTTTGAACTAAGTCAAATTTGGAGTCTGTAAGATACTTTTTAATGTTTTGTTTTGATGTCAAAGCTGAATTTTCAGCGTCATTACTCCAGTCTTCAGTGTCACATGATCCTTCAGAAATCATTCTAATATGCTGATTTGAAGCTCAATAAATATTTATTATTTTTTATCAATGTTGAAACAGTTGTGCTGTTTTTGGGGAACAAACCATGGGTGTGTCTCAATCAGCTCCCTAGTTCACTAGTCAGGGCACTGATCAGGGGTCGGCCATTTTAAGGGCTGATTCAATCGCAAAATCCCTCCAGTGCTTTGAAACGTTCACTTCCTAAAAAGTCCCACAATGCACCGTGAAAACCAGGAGGCATCAATGCTCATTATGTTCCCTTAACGGAAGTTCTGAAGCATGAAACATAAATCACGTGAGCCAAATCACTACACAGCACACAACAGATGTTTTATATTTCAGCATAAGCATGCATGTTCATAGGTAATGAACATAATCTAGCTAACATCATTTGTTTACAGCTGAAATGTTGCACACACATTTAACAAGCTAAGTATTTATCATACTTTAAATAACATATTATATTATAAATAATATAATAGAGATATCAGTTCTGCTGTTGTTCATAGATACCAGTATGAGGATGTTGTCACGTCACCGGAAACAGTCATCGGTGTCCCAATGTGTAGTGAACCAGCGTCCTTACTGTCCTTACCACTGCCCGAATTTTGCAACCCTCAACCAAGCCTGTACTGTCCGTGGTCTAGCTTTATTAAACCCAGCCAAAGAGCATGTGAGAGTCTGTTTGTGGGTGATTTTTTTTTTTTTTTTTTTTTTTTTTTTTCTTCACAGTTTTTAAGAAAACATCAATCAATTATGTCAGGTTTGCCTAATGATACATATCTACTGTAGTACTTCAGACATTCATTGAATGCACTTTAGCCTTCATCTTTCTGTGTGTGCGTGTCGGTAGATTTCGATCAAAGCGCCACGTGTGCTGTAAATCAATGTTAAACTACTGGATATGCCAGAGCTAAAAATGACTAATGATTTGATGTGCACTGGTCCATCCTCAGGCTCTCTTCACACTCTTGATAGGACCATTACCCCATCTAGACACAGATATATGCACACTTAGGGCTTGGAGAGAGATGAAAGAGGCGGACGGCGCTGGAGAGGAGTGAAGGAGGGAAGAGTGGCTCTCAACAGCACCTCAACCTCCCACCGCATGGCGGGCATTATTGAGCCTGTGTGTGTTTAATAGAACGAGAGGATAGAGAATGAATGGGGGTTGGGGGTGGGATAGAGAAAGTCATTAGCGAAGAATGTAATCCAGCGAGTAATTAAAGAAAGGGAACATGGGGCCAGCCAAGTGCATCTCCGAAGGCTCGGATGAATCGAGGCTTTGCCTGGTGATGGTTTGTGTGAACAGGGTTTTAATCAGCCCCGACCCACATCAGCTCAACCTACAACTAGATGAAAAAATATCAAAGACGATTGTGCAATATGTTGGGAAAGTACAAGTTCTCCTGGATGTTCCCTGTGGCTTGAACAAGGTTCTGGTTGTTCCTAAACTTAAGGTTCTTTCTCAAGCCAACATACTGTTCTACAGTTTAAACTTATTATTATTATTATTATTATTATTATTATTATTATTATTATTATTCTGAGACTAAATTGGTTCAACTCAACAATTCAATTCAGTGCTTTCGAGCTGTTTTGTGTGACACACCGAAGCCAGAATACTTTCACTACTTCTTTGTGCTTGAACGGACAAATATGTACAACAACATGTCAAAATGCATATCTTGGCGAATATCATCAAACACATTCGTTTATGTCTCAAGTGAACATAAACAGTTGAGAAAGCAAGCAGCTGTGTATCATTAGATTCGTGCATTTTAGGGTGCTTTCACACCGGAGGAACCTTTTCATAGTTCCTAGAACTATTGGCTGAAGTACCCGGATTTTGCCGTGTTCGCACTGCAGGAACTAGGAACGATTTTAGTTCTAGGAAGTCCTTTTGGGGGAACTAAATTAGCTCGTACTTCAGAGTAGGGTCTAAACCAGCTCTATAGGAACTATCAGTGACGTAAGTGTACGTTGATTGGTCAAACGCATGTCAAACACCGACACCTGGCATTTTTAAAAAGCCTTATAAACATATTTACTTCACGAACATGGAAAACAGCGATAACGGCATTTACCTGTTGTCTGCAGGGTTGTGTTCTTTTCTCCGCCTCGATGATATGTAATACTGGAAGTTGTCATTGGAGATTTCGTCTCTTAGCCCCACTTTTTGCTTTTTCAAGCTGCCTTTCCACTGCACACAACATTCACATCCGACTGTCGTATTTCGCCCCCTAGCAGCAGTCGCACGGAACTTTGAAATTGGTCGTGAAGCAACCGTTACCTTCGGCTTATTGCATGGTAAACTGAACGATTTTAATGAATGTAACGTTAATGCATGTATGAATATATCCATACAAAGCAAATGACCCTCAATACATCTAAAATAAAAACATATTAGATTTTATAGAGGTAATCAACGTAAAAATTGATTTAATAATTATAATTATAAATCTTTTTTTCTGACATAATTATTAACCGCCATTTTACAGAAATAGTGTTTACAGAATAACGTTAAAGTGTTAAAATATTGGTAATTCTAACTTCGCGCTCATAGTTTTGATTAGAATACATCATATCCGGTCAGCCAGTCGCATACGTTCTAGCCGCAGAAGTTCAAATATTTCAACGCATCCGAAGCTCAAATCGGATCCGAAATTTCCGCATGTGCATATGATCGGAACTCCACGCAGCCCCCGTACTACTCTCCATTGGAAATGAATGACTTCCGGTCCAACGGCTGTCGTTTGTCGTGTGCAGTGGAAAGGCGGCTTCAGTCGCGTAAATTATGTGTTTACATTCTATCTCCGTTATCACGAAACCCACGACACACAACAAACACAGCTCCGATCACGGCATCCTCCATCCACTGTTGTTTAGCGTCTGTAAATGCCGCGCTTAAAGACGCCGCTGTCGGCCGCTTCAGAGTTCCTTTGGCTGGTGCAAATGTAACCAGGAACATGGCCCGGGGGAGAAATTAGTTCCCAGGGAACTATCCTAGTGGCTAGTTCCTAGAACTATTCAGTGTGAAAGCCCCTTATGTCTTAAAACAACTGCATTTACCAGCTGCTGTCTGTCTTTAATGTTAATCCAACAAAAACGGACAAAGACAAAATCACTGACTGCTCCTGACTGCATAGTCTTTATTAAATATAGATTGATCCTTGTCAAAGCTACAAAAGTTATTCAATGTTATTTGACATTTGATTCTTCCATTTCTGTACCTAAACATCTACAAACCTGAAACCTGATTTATTTGTGCTATTGCTTGTACTTTGCTTATTGTGAACTTTAACTTGTATGCATAATTGCTGTAATAATAAGCTTATTTATTAAAATACAAAATAGCATGGGTCACAAAAAATACATAAAAACGATAATTTATTTTAGCATATGTTTCTTTTTGCTTTACAACCCACAGCTTCACTATTAATAGAGAGTCACTACACAGACAGGTAGGACTAATTCACACATGCAATCACTATCTTATTAATGCATTCAAATAAAAGTACTCTTGCTGTGCTAAAAGAGCTGTTATGTCAGAGCAATAGCACTGTGGGTATTGAAATCCAAGGCTGCCAAAATAATACATTTGCTGCAGATGTACACAAGGCAACCCGAGCTTCGAGGTTTTGGCTTTCTCAAGCTAACATCAAAGTTTGTTTACAAACTTTAACTTCTAGTTAGTGTCTTTTTATACATGTACTGTACATAACTACTTATCGAAACAAATAAATAAATGAATATGAAACGGATTTAAGTTCACATTAATTTAATATGTGAGAAGAAAGGGATTGTAGATGTATAAATGAGAGCTATTTACCTTAAGTTAATCTTAAGCTTACTGACCAGTATTTATAAAGCAGAATGAAATGATAAAATGCCAAAATATTGTGAATTCTTGTTTTACCTTACTTTAATTTTTATATAATATAATCATATGACAATGTCATGTATATACATGTACTGTACATAACTACATATTAGTGCTGTCAACGTTAATGCGTTAACGCATGCTATTAATTTTTTTCCAGTTTAACGCATTAAAAGTATTAACGCTATTAACGCAGCATCTGTTTTTTTCTGTCATCCTTTGGCTAGCATTACAAAATATGATCACACTCTTATTCATGCAAATGCTTTTAAACCAGTTAAACCATTAAGCGCGAGTCTTAAACGAAATATAGTCTTAAACGAAAGTAAAGAGCTGTGAGAAAGTGGGACTCGTGTGAGATCCGCGTCATGTGCAGCAGCGGCAGCTCTTAAAGGGACAGCAACCAATAATGCAGTCTGTCAATGAAGATAATGGAAGAAAAAAAGGTAACAGAGAAAATTACTCACTGCTCTTGACTAAAGAATTTTTGTAGCTTTAATAATGATTAATCTATATTTAATTTAGACTATAAATCATGCAATGCAGACTGTTTGGTAACTTTATTCGATTTCCTATCTGTTAGACAGGTAGGAAGGGCACGGGTAAATATGACATTTATTATGGGTTTATGTGAGGATTGTTCTAAGTTCACTTAAATTAAAAGTTATATAGCTTTCAATTACACTGTAATGTTGAATGGCTATAATTCATGTTTAAAATTGGGGAAAAAATCAATTTCATCGAGCCATCAGTAGCAGTATTAGTATCAGTGATGCTGGCCTTCATTCATAAAAAGATGCCATTAAACAAGTATTTAAAATATACTGTCTTTATGTTGTTTCTTTATGTTGTTTTAATTTGGAGATTAACTTTGAAATTATTACATTATAAAATATATTAAAAATGTATAAAGTGTTTTTAATTGTGATTAATCGCGACGGAAAAATGTGTGATTAATCGAGTTAATTTTTTTAATCGATTGACAGCACTAATTATATATATATATATATATATATATATATATATATATGAATGATAAGAGATGCACAGAGATTTCCCAAAATAGTATGTGTATAAATCATAGTATATGTATAAATCAGCATATTACAATGATTTATGAAGGAACATGTGACACTGAACACTGGAGTAATGATGCTGAAAATGCCATCACAGGAATAAATTACATTTTTATATAATAATATATTACAAAATATATTAAAATAGAAAACTACTTATTTTTTATGTATATGCACAAGAGTGGAAGACATTTTGAGAGCTATGAGAATTGGCATTTAAAGCAACATGAGCGATATTGTCCATTGGCCATGCGGACAAAGTTAAAAAGGTTTAATTATAGGAAAATGTGAAGGGATGCCGTATAATGCAGGAACTAACAATGGCAGTGCCAGAAATGGAGCTCATGTGTTTACTTCCTGGATACTGCAGTCAAGTATGAACACCTGCTAGCTAGCATCCAGCAGTGTGGTAACTTGGCAACCTTCAGCAAATACATTCCTTTGTGCAAAATTGTCATATGTTTCTTCATGTGGAGCGATGTGTTAGTCCTGTTTGACCTTGAAGTTGAGAAAATGAGAAAAGTGTTGTGAGTAGACATTGTTTTAGCAGATGCCTTTTTTCACACACGCTAACAAGGCTAACTTTCAAAACAAGACTCGCACAGATCTTACTGAGAGCAGATTTACTGTGGATATTGATCTGAGCTTCTCAACGGTGAAGATTTATAAGTTGCCGGCAGTTCTGTCATGAAATGTTAAAAAGACAGTTTGAGCTCTTAATTAAGATTGTGATTAGGCCTGACAGCGTGTTTACACAATTAATAATGGAAGCGTAATCAGTCTTGACCTGGTGACTTTTCTGTGCAACTGTACCATCTGAAAGTTTGGTTTTTGTTGCCTCAGTATGCCCAAAACCATCTCCGACAACAACGAGGAACTGCCGTCTGCTGTTGCATGACTCAACCATTATGATCTGTGATCTATCTCTGGCTGCGTCCCATACAACACATCTAATTTGCAGGAAAATGAATTGGTTTACAAGATGGAGGTCATCCAGGTCTCTGGAGTTTACCGCTCATGTTCCTTGTAAACCACCCTACTACAAATGAATTTCTGCAGTAAGCAGTACAAATATTACATGGATGATTTCATTCATTAGTCTCAAATTGGCTTACCCAGAACTCCCTTCTTTACACTCCCAGAGCTGATGTGAGGTGGTATTAAAAACATGGCACATCTGTCGGCCCGATTTAATACTTCCTTCAACACTTTCAAAGAGGAAGTCCAAAGAGTTTAGGCTCCGCGGAGCTCTCCGTTTTCATGCTGTCATTTGGAGACATGATGGAAATTATCTCACGGTTTCCCTCCATCATTACGCTGTACATATACATCCGCATCGCCTGCGCTTCCTGTGCTGTATGGTTTGACCCTTTTGCCCTTTCTTCAATTGAATCTGGAAAATGCATTTGCAACAGCAGACGGAGCGGAAAATGGGTTTACCCGTGACTCCCAAGTGCTAAGTGGAATTTTATATTTTTTTCTTTAACCAGGGAATGTTTTTTATTTTTTTGTGTATATGCATTGTGATCATTGTCATTCTTATATAATGTTCTTTCCCATTAGCGTTACAATTCTCATCAGAAATGAGCGCAGGATCGCAGAACTCCGGTGTGCGTATCCGTTTTATTTCGGCCGCCATCCTTTTCCATTGTGCTACACGTTTAATTTGGATAAAGCATTGTGGGGCTAATAGAAAGGGTAGATTTAAACGGCAAGTCTCTGCAGGAAAAGGGACTGCGGAGGGTAAATTGTTATTTCAGCACCGAGGGAGGAGGGAGATTTCCGAGCGGAGAATCAGATCTGCTTAAAAAGAAGAAGAAAAAAGAAATTGAGAGAGAATGGAATGGAAAGAGAAAGTTAGGCTTATCTGTCCGCAGCAGCAGGCTTGAGCACACAGCGTAACGACACGTCCTTGTTTGCTCCAGAGACCTGCCGGGGTTTAAGTGATATCGGCTGTCTCAGGGTCAGAGTTCTGACGCTTTTTTTGTGGTCATTTTCCAAATCCCTAAGAGAGCCGGTATGGCCAGATAGAAGCGCTGCCGAGAAAGGACCCATGAACAGATACAGCGGCAAGACAATGCCCTTTCTTTAGGTCTCAGAGTTATTGTGGTGTCGCCAGATTGTGTGTCAACATTATCTGTGATTGTGTGGACAGAACTGCACTGTGGGTGACTACAATGCAGTCTCTAGAAGAAACTGTTTCCAAGGCTACAGCAAAACTTAAAGTGAAGTGAACGCTGTCACCTGGGAAATGAAAGACACAAGTTAACATCAATATTCAGCCCTCGCATTTGTCATGACATAATCAGTTGCTACATAGACATTCCAAAACTTCAGCAAATGTTCCAATTAAAATGTATATTAAGTTTAGCAAACCTTATGAAAAATACCATAGTATTACCATAAAATAAACTATAGACAACCACCATGGTACAGTGATGTTTTGTTTTATTATTTTATTTTATATTATATTATTATTGTTTTTTTTATATATATAATATCATGGTTTCACCAGTTTAGTTGAAAAAATGAATTACAGTGTAAGTAAATATTATGAATAGCAAATTGGAAAGAAATTGATTGCTCCTAATTAGTATGACTACTATAACCATCCCCTATGTATAAGTATTGTAACGGCACCATGGTACAGTGATGGTATCATACCATGGTTGTGAACTTCATGTACCATTGTTTTTATTATTTTATTTTATTTTATAAATTTAATACCGTTTTCAACCATCTTAGTTGGAAAATTAATTACAGTGTAAGTATATATTATTTATTTTATTTTATTTAATTTTTTAAATTTTATTTTTTATTTTATTTAATTTAATTTAATTTTATTTTTTATGAATGTAATATTTAATTTAATTTTATTTAATTTTATTTTTTTAATGAATTTAATACCATAGTTTCAACCAGCTTAGTTGAAAAATTAATTACAGTGTAAGTATATTTTATTTTATTTTATTATTTTTTTATGAATTTAATACCAGTTTCAAATTAATTACAGTGTAAGTATATTTTATTTTATTTTATTTTATTTTATTTGAATTTAATACCAGTTTCAACCAGCTTAGTTGAAAAAATTAATTACAGTGGAAGTATATTTTATTTTATTTTATTTTATTTTATTTTATTTTATTTTATTTTATTTTATTTTATTAATACCAAGTTTTCAACCAGCTTAGTTGAAAAATTAATTACAGTGTAAGTATATATTATGAATAGCAAATTGGAAAGAAATTGATTGCTCCTAATTAGTATGACTACTTATAGACAACCATTCCTTATAAATAAGTAAAATAAGTAACAGCACCATGGTACAGTGGCGGTATCATACCATGGTCATGAACTTCATGTACCATGGTGTTCATTTTTTATTTTATTTTATTTTATTTTATTTTATTTTCATATTATCTTAGTTGAAAAATAATAAAAATTTATGTGTATATTACATGTAGCTAATATGAAAAAAACCGATTGCTCGTATTTAGTACAGCTTGTTAAAAATACATTTTGTTGCAATAATACTCTGACTATAGTGAATACATATTTCATTGTAACAATATCTTCTCCAATGGGACGGCCGCTTGAGAACGAGAAGGAGGCTGTCGGTACACACAGTCATTACCACATTCAAAACACTGTACTTGAGCACTGTGTTTTCTTGCACGATGTGATTCCAGCTCTGCAATGAGGCAATTACAAGAGCAGACAGTTATTCTTCCTCTCGCAGCACGAGTAGATTCAGTTTTAAAAGCACACCGTGTCCTTTATATTACTGCTGCGGGGTCGGGGGCCGGCCTGCTGGGTGGAAGTTATAGCAATGATAGCTTGTTGAGATGCAGGTGGAAAAAGAAAGTCATTCACTTGTTCATTCTGCCTCCCGTGTCTTGTTGTTTTTTCTTCCAGGAGAGATCTGTGCGTTTAAGATTCATGGGCAAGAGGCCCCGTTTGAGGCCGAGGTGTTGAACAGGACATCGGGAGAAGGGGTGCTGAGGGCCCGGGGCCCCATAGACTGCGAGCAGCAGAAGGAATACACCTTCATCATCCAGGCCTACGACTGTGGAGCCAGCCCGAGTGGAGCCAACTGGAAAAAGAGTCACAAGTGAGTAGAGACCAGTAAATGATTAAGTCTATAAATTTTAAGAAAGTGTTTTCTCACTTAACTTTACTAACGTACCTCACAGTTGTGCATCTATGTGTAAATGTTCTTAGCTGAAGTATAGTCAGATCATTAAAATTAATTATCTAAAAGTAGGAGTCTAATGAATTTCATTTAGCAAATCGGTGACTCAAGACTGGTGAAAAAGACGTCAAATCAAAAAGACATTTGAGGCGTTATGTAGTCCATAATTATTGTTTTACTCTCGATGTGGTATGTCACCTGGAAAAGTCTGGTTTAGTTTAAGTACTGTAAGTCATTTTGGATAAAAGCTACAAAATACTAGCTGTATAGCTATAGTCTACAAGCGAGAGGAGCGATCGTCTCTGTGATATGGACTGTGTGAGTTAAGGGACTGGTGTCCTGCTGTGCAAATCGTGCATGTGTTTAATTCATCGTCTCGTCATCAAAGTTAAAAGCAGAATGAAGCTTTACCACATTTGTGGAAGCTTTTGAGGCAGAAGAGCCATGAGGAAACCAACTGCTGTGCTGACAGCCTAAACTATTATCTGTTTCCTTTGGAGTTGTTTTTAGTATTAACATGGTACTTCATAGAGCCCCACCACCATACTACCATTATAGTAGTGTTCAAAAACCATGTATTACCATGGTACCATGTCAAAACAACAAAAAAACACTTCTTGTGAATGTTTATGAACAGTCTGACATCGTGTCTACACCAGACGCGACTGTCTACACTAGATGTGTCACATGACAAAGCAGCCATTGCAAATCCATTTGTTCTCAGTGTCAAAAGTAGCTTGAGCTCTTGAAGTACATCAGAAATAGAATGCGGCATCAGTTTACTGTCGGGAATTTGCTGTCACGTTGCCTTGCACTGCACCACATCCAGTGTAGACAGCATCACTGTTTATAATGGGCTTTATTTTTACATCTTTGAAGCTCTTCAGCGAGCACTTACACAGATACACACAGGAGCGTTTGAAAGCAGGCGTCGATCAACGGATCCCAGATCTGTGTAAGCGCTCGGTGAAGAGCGTCACAGATGTCTGTTTACAACATTTTTGAAGCGTGGATCATTGTAGCCAATCACAGACATATCTGTTGAGTGCGTGAACACAATGGCCAATCAGAGGTGTTTAAGAATCCGCTCAACAGCGCTCAAAATGCTAGGGGGAAATTTTAGTACCGACTTGGTACCGAAGTCAGTACTTTTGACAACCCTAAACCAAATAAGTAAAATTCCTTTATTTCAGTACTGTAAAATTACTCTTAAAGGCACAATATGTAAGATTTAGAACTAGAACAATGTTATATATTTTGTTGACTTGTGTACTTACATTATCCCAAATGTTTCCAAGAATGTTTAAATCCAGAGAAATAAGCAATTTTAACCAGGACATGGACCGTGTCTGTACTTTGCCTATCAATGACATCATACCCGCGTTAGCCTCGGGTTCCGGTTTTATTTTGTAGAAACCATGGAAACACCAAAGACGCTTTAATATATTATGTGTTTTATTAGACAGGTGAGAAACTGTTTGGATACATTCATCGACAGAAAACTAATCATGTTATATAGCTCAACACAGTTTTATTGTTTAAATCTTGTTTTCTTGATTTACCGCGAGTACCATGTTTTACCATGCCTAATATCGAACTAGCTTACTGCAGTGTGCAACAAGTGTCTCATAGTAGCCGCCGAGCAAACGCACAGAGTAGCATTATATCAACTTTCATCACTCTAATGTATCTAATATGACCGGAAGAAGCGGAAGCACTCATCTGCGGCATAATAAAAGCTCCACTGCCTTTGAGAAGTGTGTCGCGCTCATCTCTCATTAGCAATCCTTGTTCCGCTCCAACGGCTTTCAGCCACACCCTGCTTCATACTACAGTAATGTTTATAAATCTTTAATACATTAGCTTATTCTTGAATATGATTTCTGCCCGAGTCCCATCGGATTCTTTTCCACCGGCTGTAGACGTGAAGACAACACCTCCCATGATTCCACGAAATCAAGGCGTCATCAAGCTACGCCTTTGTTTTGAATTAGCGACATCTAGTGGCGAAAAATTACATATTGTGCCTTTAAGGCTGGAATAGAATCACACACTTCCCGACTAAATGGTTACTGAGGAAAAACTGTTTTCATTTGTCAGTCGTCACTGTGTGAGTTTGTTGTATCCAGATGGTATCATCTACAGAATGCCTTTAGCTTGTAGTATGTTTTGAAACAATTTTTATATACAGTTTTATGTAAAACAATTGGTAGACTGCTGTTTTCTTCCCTATTTCATTAAAAGGAATTAAATTGCTGCTTTTTAAGCTGATGAACCCACTGTTTCTAGCTGAAGTGTTGGACTGAAGACTCTCTTACGCTGACTGATTGAAGTGAGACAACAAACACTTCATCGCAGATTAACATAGCACAATCAGTTAAATTATTGTTGTGAGCTGATTAATTATTTTGTTTATGCGGGTCTATTTTATTATTATTAAATCAGCCAGTAAACTCAATTCTAGAACAATTGAAAGTTTTAAGGCCGATTTACACCAAGAACGATAACTATATAGTGTCCACACCAACGGACAGTAATGTTTTGTTTATTATAAGCACAAGCTACAGTAATGTCATCTGTCGATTTTAAAATTTGAGCTCTTTAAAGTTGGGTGGATTTTGATTGGCTGTTTTTGTTTCTTGTTCATCAGCTGGGAAACAAAAAAATCATTCTGAAAGTGATTTCAGTGTTGTCTTTGTTACTGTTATGGCTGTGTGGTTGACTACACTACACTATAGAATTAGAATGATTATTAAAACTTTATAGTTATCGTTATAGTTATCATCCTTGGTGTGAAAGGGCCTTTAAAGTTTGTACTCGTCACCTTAAATCTTAAATCAGAGTGAAGTTTAGTGTAGCCTTCTCTCGCTCTCTCCTTCCCTCCTTATTTTTTCTCTATCTGTCCCTGGCGGCACTTCAGGAAATAAGTTGGCTACAGGCACACACACACACACATACTTGCACACTTTTCTACACACCCAGCCCTGGCTGGCCCTGCATTGATGACCCATCAAGATGTTTACAAAGTTGCCGGAAGCTCCGTACGTGCACGACAATCTCTCTTACAATAGCAACTCACTGCAGCTGGAACACAGCTCTGATGAAGTGCAGGAGAGAGCCGTGCTTCAGGCACCTACTGCTGTGAGAGAGAGAGATGAAGAAGTGCTTTTGATTTCACAGTTTGGGCCGTTCTGATGAATGTCTCTTGACACCTCGGTACGGAGGGGTGTGCGGGAACGTGTGCTCGCAAGAGCGATCGCAGATTACAGGATCTCAGTGGGATAATCTAAATGCAGGTCCCATTAACTTAATGTCTCCATTTAGGAAGATGTACAACAACATGTGGATTTATGTTTCTGTCAAAGAAGGTCACAGCTGGTTTGACTGAACAGACAATGAGCTGGACTTCTTTAAGATTTTATGTGAGCTCTGTGTACTGCAATGCAACTTTCTCTCAGCCCTTTTTTTCAGGCTGGTTATTATACAAATGATTTGGTTAGGGAAAGTAGGTTCATGTTCATTTTATATTAGTCTTTTTATTCGATTTGATGCGTATTAGATTTCACTTGTTTAACTTTAGTTAGTGTGTAATGTTGCTGTTTGAGCATAAACAACATCTGCAAAGTTACGACGCTCAAAGTTCAATGCAAAGGGAGATATTTTCTTTTAAAGAATTCTCTGTTTAAGGACTACAACAAACGGCTGGTAGGGACTACAACAAGCTTCTTCCTGGGTTAGTGACATCACTAACCCTAAAATTTACATAAACCCCGCCCCCGAGAACACACAACAAAGGGGGTGAGGCCATGTTGGGCTGCTTTAGAGAAGAGGAAGAGTTGTTGTAGTAGAGTGTTGTTGACATGCCGTCATTTTACGCCGGACTGCTTCACAAACGAGGATCAATTCAACGCTGGATTTGCACAAAAGATTAACATGACGGCACATGCTAGTCGATGAGTTGAATCAACTCCACAGCAACTACATAAATTTATCCACTAACCATTCAGAAACGTCCAGTTTCATTCTAAAAGTTGTAACTTCTTCCTGAGTCTCTCCATCAGTGTCGACTCCAGTTTGAACAATGTAAGACTGAACACCGTTACTGACAATCCTCATTTTGGCTGCGTGAGATTCTCCGGCTTTGTTGTTGTTGAGCAACCGAAGCACGAGCTGTTAAGGCTCCGCCCTCTTCTGGAAAGCAGTAGCTCATTTGCATTTAAAGGGACGCAGGGTGTTTTTGCTCACACCCAAATAGGGGCAAATTTGGCAAGCTATAATAAATGATCTATGGGGTATTTTGAGCTGAAACTTCACAGACACATTCTGGGGAGACCAGAGACTTATATTACATCTTGTGAAAGGGGCATTATAGGTACCCTTTAAGGATGCTTACATTATTGTTCCATTTTTTTTCCTTTGGTAATTTCCCCAAACATGGTTCAGATTTTTTTTTTTTTTCATGTGAAGCACTAATATTTTTTCTTCAATGTAAATATTTACAATCCGTGTGGTCTCAGGACAGTGCTCAGAGATTAATTTCTCTAACATGTAATGCTATTCACAATTCTCTTGCACAGTTCAGAGGTGTTATGTCAGTGTGTCTCAGGTCTATTAGCACCTTGCTCTATAAAATTAACATCTCTTCTCTTCCTGACCCTGATTGGTTGTTCTCTGTCCCTCCCTCTGGTTCTGTTGCAGGGCGGTGGTTCATATCCAGGTGGATGATGTAAATGAGTTTTCCCCAGTGTTCAGGGAGCCGTTGTATCGTGCCACTGTAACCGAGGGCAAGATCTATGACAGCATCCTACAGGTGGAGGCCTGGGATCAGGACTGCTCTCCACAGTACAGCCAAATCTGCAATTATGAGATTGTTACACAGGAGACACCTTTTGCTATTGATCGAAATGGTAAGTTTTGGATAAGGACGTGTGTGAAAGGAGTGTAAATGAAAAAAAAAAAAAATTGTCATCACTTACCTCACCCTCAAGTTGTTCCAAACCTACATGAGTTTCTTCTGTTGAACACAAAAGAAGATATTTTAAAGACTGTTGGTAACCAGACAGTTGACGGTAGCCATTGATTTCCATAGTAGGAAAAAATACTTTTGTAAGTCAATGGCTACCGTATATCTTCTTTTGTGTTTAACAGAAGAAAGAAACTCATACTTGAAGGTGAGTTAATGATGACAGAATTTTCATTTTTGGATGCACTATCCCTTTAAATAAACCTTTCAAAGATATTGAATATAACTCAAGCCTCACTAAATGTTTTGGTAGAATTTAACTGATGCCAGTTATTTTTATTTTTTAAAGGACTTAATACTTCTTTTCACTAAGGATAAATTAAATTGATCAAAAGTGACAGTAAAAAATCAAATAAAGACTGTTGTTTTGAACTTTCTACTTCAAAAGTACTAAGTAAGCAATACTTAAGACTGCTGAAAAAATGTATTAGTTTCCACAAAAATGTTAAGCACAAAAATAATTAAGTTTTTTAATATTTATAATAATAATAAGTGTTTATTGAGCTCCAAATCCTCGTATGATTTCTGAAGGATCATGTGACACTGAAGACTGGAGTAATGATGCTGAAAATTCAGCTTTGATCACAGGAATAAATTACATTTTACATTCTATTCAAATAGAAAACAATTATTTTAAATTTTAATAATATTTGACAATATGAACTGTATTTTTGATCAAACAAATGCAGCCTTGGTCAGCATAAGAGACTTCTTTCAAAAACATTTAAAAAAAAATCATACTTTTGAATGGTAGTCAGTCCTAAAAATGTTAATTAATGTATATTTGACTACACTTTAAAAAATCCTCTTCTAAAAAAATTTTGTCTACTTTTAATTCTAAGTTCACATATTAAAAAAACACTTTAAACAGTATAAACTTATTTGATAAGCAGCACTTCGTAAGATATTTAGATTTGATTTCAGAGGCTGTTTTTTTTTTTTGTTTGTTTGTTTTTTTGTCTGGTTATACTTATCTGGCAGCTTTTTCACTGGTGTAGAAAAAACATGCAAAAAAGACTTATTAAAAGCTCAGATTTTTGCATTCTTAATGTTGATCAAGTTTGCCCATCATCAACAGTGGTTATAACATTATTGCTTTATTTTAATAATTAAACCAAATTTTAGGTCTAAGAATATACAGTATATAATTTAACTTTTTTTTTTACCTTCAAAGTAAAGACTAAGAAGTAAAAAGTATGTTTGTTCACTTTTGTTTCTTTAGAATGCTATTGAGGAAGAATACACGTTTTCACAAATTCCTAAAATATTACTTGAGTGACTAAATACAACAATTCCGAAAGTAATTTGCACCCCAGTTCAGTTGTGGCCGGGCTGTCTTTTTTTCTACCTGTCTTTCTCACTGTTTTTTCCATTACATGTAGAGTATAAAAGTGATAAAGACATTCAAATCATTGTCTCACCTCCGTACTTCACCTGTGATTCCTCTCCTAGGTGAGGATGATTGAATTTGATTTGTTTTAGCTTTCTTTTTCTGTGTTTGTCTTTCACGAGTGCAGAATTGATGTCTTATTTGGTTATCGTTGAATGCATGAGTGAATTAAACAGCTCATTGCCCAGCTGGACGGTCAGAGCTCCAATCTTTGACACTTCCGGGCACATCAGACACGACTCTAAGGTGCAGAAGTGACGTTAGCCCATGGATCACATAGCCACACCGCTGCAGATCAGACACCTGTCTCTCTGCTGTGGCTGTCTGCTTCCTTCTCATGTTCTCTGGTGGGGTGTCAGCTGTCTCAAAGAGCTGCGCTCTCTTTCATGGGCTCAAGTCTGTCTCATTCACTTCCTCCTGCCGCCTTGGGCCCTGCCAGCGTCTGTAGTGCGACTGGCATTGACGGGGCTTGGTTAGTGCCAGGCGAGAGCTGAGTGATGCATGGGCCGCCCGAGTGGATTTTGTTCTGAGGGCTTTTGGCTCCATTATTTACTGTGGATCAGAGGGCAGAGAGAGTTATTAAATACAACAGGCCCACTGGCACTGTGTTCTCCGGTCCAGAGAGAGGAGGAGGAAGAGCGGGGAGAGAATGGAAGAAAATGAGATCAGGAGAAAGAAGGGAGATGTACAGAGAGGAAGATTAATAGTTTGAGTATACAAACGTGCACTAATGATGTTAGGTAGAAGGGACAGAGGTTGTTGGTGGTGATATGAAACATTATGAAACTTGAGATAATTCACTAAAGATCTTTTGTGAGATTTCGAAACCCCCGATTGTTTTTGTGCACCCAAGAGCTATCAGCGGAAAATATTCCTAACATTGTTTCCAACATAGAGACGGTGTGAGTGAAACATGACACAAAGAGGCACAGACATTTATTTGATACTCACTTTTGAATGGATATGAATATGAATAGCAAGAGAAAGAGGAAAAAAAAAAAACAGAAAAAGAGAGAAATAAGAGAAATAGGTGTAAAAGAAAAGGGATATTGGGGGTTAGATTGAATTTATGCCATCAGCAGCACTAAAATGCTGGAGGCCATTAAATGAGTCTTCTTTGTTCTTTATGCTTTTATTCTGTAAGAACAGAAATTGAAACACACGCTGAGGCACATGCTTAAAGTTTCAATCAGAAGTGTCATGCCTATTCAGACTGAGGCACGCGCCCCCTCAGACTTTGAATGCAACTTTCATAAAAAAAAAAGTGTCTATGATAATTATGGTGTGTGATTTATTGTAGATAAAAAAGTGTGAAACATTGTGGCAGAATTGACTTGTCTAAATTGTCTAAATCAGTCCAATTTAATTGTACATGCAGCATATTATTTGCTTTTAACTGAAAATTCTGTCATCTACCCACAGAACTTTTTTTTTTTTTTTACTGTGGAACACAAAAGAAGATATTTTAAAGAATGTTTCAACTGTTTTTGTTCATACAATGAAAGTCAGTGGGGTTTAAAACAACATTGACTTTCAATGTATGGACAAAAAGCACTGAGAAAATATTAATACTAATCTTTTTTTTGTTGATGTTTTTGTCTGACACGATACGTTTATTTTTAGTACAGATACAGAATACTGATACCTGTATTTTCATTGCATTTTTAATTGATATTAATAAATATTGGGCAGAGAAACCAAAAGAATATGAATCAAATTAGTTGGCTTAGCAAATAGATATTTCCTTCAGTTATTTTCATGCCTAATTATGCTTGTTAAAATATATTGTTCCTTTCACTGTTCATATTATTGCTTTATCATATTTTATCTTTAATTTAATAGCAGAGTGAATATTTAGAGCTGCTCCAGCAGGGCTCAACCAGTCAAGAGTAGTGAGTGATTTTCTCTTTGTCTTTTGTTGTGAGATTAACATTGAGTACAAAGACAGCAGCAGGTTTATTAGGCTGCTGTCACTTTAAGAGCTGCACGTATCCAATATACTGTTACACACGCTTTTTCTTTCTCAACTGTTTACATTCACTTAAGACATAACTGACTATGTTTCACAAGGACACTTGCCTATACATTTTTACATAATTTTGACATACCATTTTAACATAATTTTGTGAGAATTTGTCCATTCAAGCGCAAGAAGACATGCAAGAGAACTATTTAATAGGCTATTCGCACGCTGTCTGAGAGGCAGCTTTCTGGGCGCGCGCTTCGGATGTTTGCGCACAGAAAACTTCTTGAAAGCGTCATGTGATTACTGTACCACTCGTTATACATAAATCATGTAACAGTTCATGTTTTTACTTGCACATACGATTTAGTTTTAACTCAAATGACGCATGTGTGCTGAGTGAACAATCAAAAGCATGAAACAGAAGTGCGCTCTCTCTCTTTACCGTAAGTTAACATTAGTACTGTCTTTGCTATTGCCATATCCGACCAAACTACAAACTTTCCGGCAATGTCTGTGAAAAAGTGATGTGCGCTCGACAAGCTCACTGCTGCACGTTCAATCCACTCCGCGTTCTCTTATCAGTTTGTGCACAGCAGCTATATAGCCGTAAATATTTAATCTGTTTAACATTGTATTAGTCGAAACATTTACTTCATAGACATCCTTCTCTGATATACCCATTCTGCTCTCTGTTTGCTCTGTTGTTGGTCTTTCATTGTCACAAGCACTGTTCTGTACACACGTATCAGTTGTTGGTATCGGAGCATTTTAATGAGTACGAGTACAAGAGCGCAGTATATGCATCCCTACTGTGTATGTGTATCCTACTTTGTAAATGTAGGATGTGTAAATGTATCCTATGGTATCCATTTATTCTGATATTTTTCATTCAACAAAATGTATGATGAGCTACGTATCTACCAAGTTCAGCAGCAATTTTGCGTTTTATGAAAAGAAAAAAATATATTAATATATGTGACCTGTGCTGGCAAAATGAGTCGGAATGCACACGGGCTAATTACGAGCTACAAGTGAAAAATGTCAATTTTGGTCGAATTTGAGGTTTTCACAAAAATAAGTTCATTAAGCCCTCGTCTAGCGATCCCAATGCTCCAAATAGCAATTAAACATCTAAAAGTTTCTTTATTTGTATGTTTTCTGAGAGGAGTACCTTTCCTTTGACCATGAAAAATGGCGTTTTTCTCTGCCCGCTTCTGGATGACTGGTGCTTCCTCTCGGCACAAGTTTGGTATTGTTTTAAAGTGCAGCATTCCAACTTTGTGAATATTCATAGCGAATTCTCGATGGCATGAGTCTGAACCAATGAAATGTGATTTTCACACTCATGCTGATGTAAACAAAACAATCTTACTCGTACTGACTGACAGATCTGAAGCGTGCGCACAAAGACGCCTCAGAGAGCGCGCGATCCCGATACATACAGAATTACAGTATTTCAAAAAATCTGTCTTGGCGAGTATTCATTATCTGTAATGTCTTAAGTGAACGTTTGGTTAACTATTGGGGAAAAACATCTGTTGTGTAACATGTTAGATCCATGTGATACAGTAGGTCTTAATATATAGGTTGTCTGTTTCATTAATGTTAATCAAACAATTGTAAAATCATGGGGGAAAAAGTTGAATATATATATTTTCCTATAGATATGGGCTTTGACTTGGTTTGTGCCAAATTTGGTGGTATTATCGGGGATTTTAAGGTATGATTGCTAGGTGATTTTGTTTGAAACCTTCAGAAAACGTTTTCTCAAAATTGACTTCAAACAGGTGTAGCTCAGTCATTTTTTGTCGGATTCCAACAAATCATACATCATTTTGAAGGTTTAATAACATAATAACATAATTGTGACTCATTTAGCCAGCAAGGGTCACATATTAATTCAATAACAATATCATTAATATATTAAAATATGCCACTTGAACCTGGCAATCATTGAACGCCACTTTTCTGCCCGCTTTCTCCACCAAGTGAGTCAGGACAGCCAATGGTGCCTCCTCAAAAAAGATGCATGATGCCCCTGGCTTGAACTGCACTTGCGGAAATGTAGACAAGTTGAGGATCTCACATGCTTGCTCGCCCTCTTTGTCTTGTTTTCTGTTGTCATACTCTTGGTTTTATCTGCGCAGCACAGACAGAGGCCCATTGATAACCCACTGGAGGAGAACTGTTCCCTTTAAAACTCCCCTGCTCTTAATCATGCCACCTGACATTAACTGCTGTAATCAGCTCTATCAACTGAACTGGCTCTCTCTCTCACACACACACACACACACACACACACACACACACACACATACACACCCCTCCTGCTTCCTCCCACGTACCTGTGTTTGTTAAAGTAAAGCTTTGAGGGGTTTCAAGACACACTTTAGCTTTGTGGCTCTGAGGATTGGTGCAGACTTGGTCTGGGAGCCCAGAGCGACTGACCTCTATTCCTCATTGCTGTCTCCTTGACAGCACGGCTGGTCTCATTGAAATGCAGCCAGCAGGTAAAAATAACCACAGGCCCACGGACGTGTGAGAGCATCAAATCACTAGCTGCTAGTTCAGCTTCATCTGAACTCTGTCACCATGGAGTGCATTCGGACTCGTCGCCATACACCAAATAGCAACCTCGCAGCTTCATATAGCAACTGTGGGAGCTAAATGCTAAATTATACACATCAGTCCTGTGACAAAAAGCACTCATTACTCAAATGACAGCTAGAGGATCCATGTCATTACGGTTCTTTAACCTGGAGCTCTGCAAGTGTACAATCTGTGGTTTGATGGCACATCTTGAGCTGTTAACCAGGAAGCATACTCATCACTAAAAAAAGCTTTTAGAGCATGGTCTGGCTTCCCTCCAGAGGTTAGAAAGTCAGAATGTACCTTTAGCTCTTAGCTGATAAAGAATGACTCATACAACAATGTCAGATCTGTACATTGATTCTGTATAGAGGTCCAGGATAGTAATGATTGATTATATTTCATATGTCTTGATTGAATGAAAGTGCATCTCGCTTAGTGGAAGCAGAACCAGTTTCCAGTATACGGTTTGTTGTTTACTGTACAGAAGCGCTATAGTTTGTGCGTGTCTCTCTTGCTCGATGCCTCATTTAAAATGAAATGTGTTAATTGAAAGATTTCAAGCTGATCAAGAGCTTTTCTTAACCAGTTAGCACTATTAGCTTGGTAATTGAAAACACAAAGAAAAGAAATGGTTCATTTGAGCATCTTTATCTTCAGTAAAATTATGTGATATTATACATTTTAAAAACATTAATATTTGATTTGATTAAGAATAAATACATTACCCTTCAAAAGTTTGCGGTCAGTATGATTTTTTATTTTATTTTTTTAAAAGAATTGAATACCTTTATTCTGCAGGAATGCATTAAACCGATAAACTGACAGTGAAGACATTTATAATGTAACAAAAGATTTATTTTTCAAAAAATGCTGTTCTTTTGAATTTTGTATTTATCAAAGAAACCTGAAAAAAGTATTACATGGTTTTAATACTACGGTCATATTCTATTACGTGTTTTTCCATAACGCCGATTTTCACCGAAATTGGCTCGGACCATGCTGGCAAAAAGTTATTAAAAGATTTTTGATAAACCAAACTATTCTCAAGTAACAAGCGAACAAATTTGATGAAGATTACATCAAAATGGGTGCAAGGCTGGTACATGTCATCACAAGCATGACCTGAGGCACAGTGCCACCTACTGGTCAGGAGTTATGAAAAATGGATATTTTTGCTTATAAGTTCTGAACGGTTTGCCCAAAATTAATAAAACTGGTCTCTTTTGATTTAGCGCAGCATACCAAGTCGAGGGATACTGGGTATCATCATAGCCATTTTGGGTGTCGGCCAATTTTGAATTTTGTTGTAAAGAGCTGTATTTTACAAATGCATTAGTGTATTACTATATATAGCGGGACCATTCCCTGAAGGACAAACATTATAATAAAATTTTAAAAAATGTTTATAGCTTTTTTGATTAATTTTGCCTATTTTAATGAGAGAGATAGATTGATAGATTCTTTGAGTCATACCGAGAACAACAATACCAACTATGCTATATGTGGTTGAAAATATTGTCCGCCATTTGGAATTTTGTTGAAAATCGACTTTTTTCTTTTTTCTTTTTTTCTTTTTCTACTTTTTCAAACTCGTTGGTCCGATTTTCACCAAAATCGACATCTTCAGACCATGCCGGCAAAAAGTTATTAGAAGATTTTCGATTGACCAAACCATTCTTTAACAGCGCCACCTAATGGTCAAAAGTAATAAGCAATTAAAACATGTTACTGGTGATTATATTTATCATTTTTCAGCTGTTTTGCCAAAATTAATCTAAAATGACTTTTGTTACTCATTGTTGCAGTTGGTCTGATGCACCCAGCCAAGCTTGCATGACTTTTCATGCCTTTTTTGTGCTTAGCCCCGTCAGTTGCTGCTTGCAGCTATATTTTTAAATTGCAATAATATTTAACAACATTACTGTTTTACTGTATTTTTAAATCAAATAAATTCAGCTTTGGTTAGCATAAGAGACTTAAAACATTAAAAAAAAAATAATAATAATAATAAAAAATCTTACTGAACCCAAACATTTGAATGGTAGTGTACATTGTAAATATTTTTTTAGTTATTTCTAATCAGGCACTGAATATAGTACCCAAAAAAAGTTAGAAAGGCTTTGTTGAGAATGGGGATACAATTTTGAGTGACACCAGACATGTAAATCCCATTTGTTTTCTCCATAGATGAATAGAAGGGCTTACTGTTGAGCTCTGTGTTCGAGTAAATATATATTCAAAGTATGAAGTCAACATTTGTAATTTTAGTAAACATAAGTCCCACTTACATTTTTTTATTTGCCATGAATGCAGATAATAAACCATTATAAAGCCTTGTGAAATGTAAAATATGGAGATTAGATGTAATTGTCTTTATTGTAATTAGCAGTACTGGAAACAGTCTTGCAGATATAATCCATAATTGCTGAAACAGGGACACTTACTCTGTTGAAATTACTTTTGTGATTGAAAACATTTGGCCAGAGCCATTATATGGGAGCTTAATTATTGTTTAAAATGCATATGTTGTTGTAGTGTCTCTGGCAGCTGCAACAATTACAAATAGCTCTTTTAAGTTTTACTTTCCATGTTCTGCTTAGTGTGTCCACTTTTATTTAGCAATTTCTCTCACATATCATGGGCTTGTTTTTCTCTCTTTCGTTTTATTGTTTATCTCCAGGCAACATCAGGAACACGGAGCGACTGAGCTATGACAAACAGCAGCACTACAAAATCATGGTGACTGCTTACGATTGTGGCCAGAAGAGGGCGATGGAGAGCGTTCCGGTTCACATTGATGTCAAACCAGTGTGCAAGCCTGGCTGGCAAGGTCAGTAGATACTACTAACCAAACACTATGTTACCTTAACTTTCGCTGTTGCCCTATTCCTTACGCCATTAAAATTAGCTGCGTATCATGATCAAATTTTTCACGAACAGCTAATATTTCGTTATTGTATTGTAGATGTAGACCCGATTGCTGACTTTGACATCACTGCTTATGACTCAAAAAGCTCAATTGGCTTTTGAAAGAAAGAAAGAAAGAAAGAAAGAAAGAAAGAAAGAAAAAAAGCTTTCAAACTGTCATGTGGCAGTTGACTAACTACCATTAAGATGAATGGGAATTCTAGCAAATAGCTTTCTCCAGGTATTATTGACTTTCTGTCTATCTTTCAAGGCAACATCTAAGTAAAGTCTTTGTCTGTTATTGCAAATATCTCAAATGCCCTTCAGTAATAGTTTTCAATATGTTGAAGGTTTTATGGAGGTCTTTTGGAAGTCATTTAATTGCATCCATATGTTTCTGTCATTAATTACTCACCCTCATGTCGTTCCACACCTGTAAGACTTTCGTTCTTCAGAACACAAATGAAGATATTTTTATTTTTAAATATTAATCTCCAACACACGTTCATGAGAGCACCACGACGCATGCGCGTTGTGCTGACGCAAGAGCAGATGCGGTTACGTGAACGCGCATTGGAGATTATAAAATTGTCTCATCGCTTCATAAAATTGAAGTTAAACCACTGCAGTCATATGGATTACTTTAATGATGTCTTTACTACCTTTCTGGGGCTTGAAAGTGATAGTTGCGTAGTCTGTCAATGGAGGGACAGAAAGCTCTCAGATTTCATCAAAAATATCTTCATTTGTATTCTGAAGATGAACAAAAGATGAACTATCCCTTTAAGGGGTGTGCCCGAATACTAAATCCGTATTCGGAAAGGCACAGGGGAAAAAAAAAACGCAGTCTACAGAGTCCTGAAAGGCACATGGTTAGTCGTTTGCTAGCAGAAGCCTGTTACTTTGTAGTACAACAGATTTCACTTACCATGTAAAGAGAGTAAGGAGAGATGGCTGATAGGACAATGGTGAATGGTTTGCAGTTCCTGAGCGTCACTGACAAATATCTAATCGTGTGAAATGTGTAATAAGTACTGACGCTTCGTAGTATACACACAGCACGTGTGATTGCGAATCTCGAAAGTGATTCAAAAGCGATTTCAGTACTCCGCATATTAACAGCAGCTTCCTGATGCTGGCAAATTATTTACATGAAAATTACCCAACTATATAATTGTGAGAGAAAGCATATATATTGAAAGAAATATATTTTTTCCTCCCATCTCATGTGTATTCCCTTTAGGGGCTCCGTAGTACACGTCATTTCCTTTCCGAATATGGTATTCGGCTTCGGGCACATCCCTAATCCCTTTAAAGGATTAGTTCACTTTCAAATGAAAATCACCCCAAGCTTTACTCGCCCTCAAGCCATCCTAGGTGTATATGACTTTCTTCTTTCTGATAAAAACTATCTGAGATATTTTAATAAATATCCTGATGCATCCAAGGCCTTTTGAAGCGAAGCGGTGCGTTTGTGTAAAAAAGATATATCCATATTTAACAAGTTATGAAGTAAAATATCTAGCTTCTGCCAGACCACCTTCTGTATTCAACTTACAAAGAAAGTGTAAACTGGCGTCGCGTCAGTTACACTTTTTCCATAAGTTGAATAGGGAAAGAGTAGGATGTAGCGTAAGATTTTTGAACTGCGAGAGTTTTACACTTTCTTCGTAAATTGAATACGGAAGGCGGTCTGGTGGAAGCAAGATATTTTACTTCATAACTTGTTAAATATGTATATTTTTCTTACACAAATGCATCGCTTCACTTCAGAAGGCCTTTATTAACCCCCCGGAGCCGTGTGGAGTACGTTTTGATGGATGTGGATAGAGGCACTATCTTCAGCTCATACTCGTGGGTCCCGTTCACTGCTATTATAAAGCTCGGATGCGTCAGGATATTGATTAATATTTCTTTGATTGTGTTCATCAGAAAGAAGAAAGTCATATACACCTAGGATGGCTTGAGGGTGAGTAAAGCTTGGGGTCATTTTCATTTGAAAGTGAACTAATCTTTTAACTCTAAATTATCTGGAGAGTTGACCTGATTCATGTAAAAGATCTGACTTAAAAGAACGATTTGTTCACAAATAAGACACCACTAATTCTCTTGTGAACATCCACCAAAAAGAATTTAGGTGGATGTTAAGATTTTCTGTGAATAATGACTTAAATTGCAGAATTGAGTTTGTGTCTCTGCCTTATATCCTCCCTTATTCTCCATCCACAAAATGGTCAGTATTGTGACTCCGCGGAGTAGTCTGTTCTCCGCGACCTCTGTGATCCCTTGTTCTGTTCTGCTTTCATCTGTGGCATACACTGTTAGTGGTCTTAACTAGACAGATCGATATCCGTGGACTCCTTCTTCCCACAGGGACTGCACAGCCGCTTCAGCCTACAGTTTGTCCACATGCACTCACACTAACCTTTCGGAAACAACCCAGTATTGGTTTAATATCTCATGCCTACACGACAAAGAAGACAATACCTTTTACATATGCTGTGGTAATGGATTTGTTCTAAACAGTCAGTGGGCAGAGCTTTCGACATCATTAAATCGGAGAAAAGGACGAGGCAGCTTTTTTCACAGTTTACCTTCTTTCACACATCGATTGAGGCATGGAAAATATCTGCAGATGAATTCAATTCACAGGCTTCAGTTGAGCCATTAAGAAGCGGATGTCAGGGGCTGAAGAGACAGACGCCTAATCACTGTCATCTAAAATTGTGTTTAGAGCGTGAAAAGAGGGGAGAAAAAAGATTCCTTTCTCTCTTCTGCCAGGAGGAGTTAGTCAAACCGAAGTCCTTCTGATAAAGGGAACAAAGTAACTAAATCAATCCAGACAAAAGTCAAACTTTGAAAAACATTCAGTCGCTACAGTGCATACATTTGGCATAATTCAAGACTTTGCATTACAGGGATATTTCTGCAATAAAAAGAAAGAAAAAAAATGTTGTCATTATTTACTCAACCTCATGTCATTACAAACCTGTATGACTATTTTTATTCTACGGAACACAAAAGAAGTAGTTTTGGTAACACTTTATTTTAGGGTCTTTTAATTAGTTGCTTATTATCATGCATATTACTAGAATATTGACTATTTATTAGTACTTATTAAGCACATATTAATACCTTATTCTGCATGACCTTATTCTACATTCTTAATCCTACTCAATACCTAAACTTAACAACTAACTTACTAACTATTAATAAGCAGTAAATTAGGAGTTTATTGAGGGAAAAATCATAGTTAATAGTTTATATGTGTTCCCTATACTAAAGTGTTACCGAAGTTTTAAAGAATTTTAACTCTACCCTATGTGTGTGTGTGTATGTGTTTATGTATATATGTAAATTTATTTAAATTTATTCATTATTTATCATTGTGTGGAAACAGCAGCATGAGCAATCTTATTTTCCGTTTTTGTTCCATCAAATGAAAATCAGGGTTTGAATAAATGATCCTAGAATTGTATTTTTTTTTTTTTTTTTTTTGGACTGTCCCTTTAAGAAACAGATCGTCTCTCTTACAAAATTCTTAAGTTTTTTAATTGGAGACAATTTTGCCATTCAAACTTTAATCCCAGGTGTTGTCACACATCTTGTTGCTTCTTCCTTTCCTCACACTTATCAAGGTGACAGCACAGAGAGTGGGAAACTGTTTTGAGAACAGTATCCTGATTGATCCAATTAGAGGGAGCGTGTTTGTTACCAGTTTGTAAAGAGAATTTGGTGTGAGGTGACATGGATTTAGATGAGTTATTACCTGGAGAGAGGAACGCAGCTCTCTATGCCAAGAAGAGACTTATTCCATGAAAGGGCAGCTTCCAGTCTAAAGCAAGCCAAAATGTCAGAGTCAAGCGTATTAGCCACAAATCTTGTAAATCCTCAACCCTCTGCTATACAGTTTTCATGTTGGGATTTTGGCAGTGATACAGTTCACCAACCGTGTCTGTTTGACTCTGGGTAATTCGGTTTTCTCATGAACAAAGCCACAAAGTTTGTGTTCACGAGAACTTTTAAATCACTCCTGTCATACCTACTCAGTTTTCAGAGGCAGGAATGCTTTATTAGCATGATTGTTCACATTTACAATGTTGACATTGATTTTTAAAGTAGTTGTAGTATGTATTTATATAATAAACAAAAAGATTTAATTGTACTTCCTAAAATTAGCATACTTAGTATTGTTATTTTAGGTAATCTGACTTTAGTAGTACTGTAACTAAATACTTGTTCTCAATTAATACTCAATTATACAGGGCTTTACATTAACTTTTTTGCTCACCAGCCACTGTGGCTAGTGGTTTTCCAAAGTTACTAGCCACTCAGCATTTTCACAGGCCACAATTTTGCCATTGATACCATTGGAAAAACTGCCATATAGATATTTTTAATATTATCTCATAATTTGGCGGAAGGTTTATTAGGCTGCTGTCACTTTAAGAGCTGACGCACAGATCCATTATACTGTTACACATGCGTTTTTTTTCTAAACTGTTTACGTTCACTTCAAACATAACTGACTGCGTTTATGTGAATACTCGACAAGACCGGCATTTTGACATTATTTTGTGTGTATTTGACTGTTTAAGCGCAATAAGCAGTGAAATAGACCTCAATTTAGTACTTTTAGTACTAAGAGGCGGCTTTATGTGCACGCACTTTGGGTTTGAGCACAAAATCTGTGGGAATGAGAAAAATCCAATACCACGCTGAAATGTAAGCCCTGTAACACCAACAATATTTATCCAGAGCAAATGAGTGAGTGAGAGGAGACGGGTTTGTGTGTCAACTCGCTGTCGGACAGATGAGAGAGAGAGAAAGCACAGCTTGTATCGTGTATTTATTTAGTGGAAAATGAGTATTGGAAGCGTTTCAGATATTTCAGTATCAATATGTATTGAAAAATCGATATTTATGACAACATTGCACTTAGTTTATTATTTCAGATGGCTTTTTAAAAGACTACAATTGAAAAATGTATATATTATATATAAAATTCAACCCGACAAAGTGGCTAGTAGGAGTAACTGCATTACACACCACTGCTGAAATCCACCCGCATTTGGTGGATTTGGTATATTTCATTTCTTAAACAGCCATGTATGAAGACGTACTGTATCATAGCCATATTCCAAGATGACAATGTCAAGATTCATCAGGCTCAAATTGTGAAAGAATGGGTGGGACCTCTGAGTCCAGACCTTAAATTCATTGAAAGTCGTTGGGATGTTCTGGAGAAGACTTTACAAGACTTCACTTCTTGCATTGTCAATACAAGATCTTGACCAAAAATTGATGCACCTCTTAACATCACAACTTTTATTTATTTTCATCAAGAGGTCACAATATTTCATCACAATATTACGGTAACACTTTATTTTAGGGTCTTTTAACTAGTTGCTTATTAGCATACATATTACTAGAATATTGGCTATTTATTAGTACTTATTAAGCACATATTAATGCCTTATTCTGCATGACCTTATTCTACATTCTTAATCCTACTCAATACCTAAACTTAACAACTAACTTACTAACTATTAATAAGCAGTAAATTAGGAGTTTATTGAGGGAAAAGTCATAGTTAATAGTTTATATGTGTTCCCTATACTAAAGTGTTACCAATATTACTGTTTTTACTGGATTTTGATCAAATACATGCAGCCTTGGTGAGCAGAAGAAATTTCTTTCAAAAACATTTTTAAAAAATTTTACCAACCTCAAATTTTGAACGGTAGAGCAGATCACTTCTTCTCAGATTACAGTAGTTTGATTGGCACAGTAAAAATCTTTGCCTCTTTTTCCCTCTCCTCAGGCACTGCTCGTTTGTCCCAGGGTCACTACTGTTTATCAGGTGCAGGTATCATCTAAAGCATGATAGGACCTTAAGATGTGTTGACAGTCGCTGGCAGGCTCCTACGCCCAGAGAATAAGCAGTCATTGGCTGAGAGATTGCATGGCTTGTGTTGTCAGTGTGATTCATAAGAAGTGAGGCGGAAGTGAGGACTGAGTGACGATCCTGACAGGCACCACAGAGGTGAAGGGCGAGGATTTCTGGTTGTAACGCTTCCCGCTTGCATAAGCGTGTAATTGGGCAGCCTCTCTTTGTCTCTGGTCAAATCCCGTCTGTCAACACTGATCTCTCCATCTCTCCGTCCCGTGGCCCGTCTTGCTGAGCCATCCACTGAGAGTGACAGATCTCTCATTGAGTGCAGAAGCCATAGAAAACTGGCACTGCCAATCAGAGCTACACTTATACATGCATGCAGTGTACATGATGTTTACTGAGGGGGAAAATGTATGGCTGGACTTGAGTTTATCCATTAGGGATAAAGTGAATACAGACTGAATGTGAGTGAAATAATGCCTAATAAATTGGGTACCATTATCCAATAGGCTGTGCTGTTTAAGTGACAGAGGAAGTGCAAGTTGTTAAGATGAAAGATGATGTAGATTGTGATATGAATTTTTTATGAATTTTTGTTTTGTTCTAATTTGTCATGTAGTATTCATTGATTTAGTCCATTTAGACATGCAATTCCCTTCCAAAAGTTTTATTTTTTTGCTATTATCAGCATAAATCCTTATGATTTCTTGGCATAAATGCATTAAATGAATTTGCATTAATCAGAAATAATTAATTTATTTGTGATTAAATATCTATCTATCGTCTGTGTGTGTGTGTCTGTGTATATATATATATATATATATATATACAGTATATTATATAATTATATTATATACTGTATATTATGTACTATATTATTAGATATACATATACACAGTACACGCACGTATATTATGTAAACACAAATTTTATTTTGGATGCAATTAATCGTTTGACAGCACTAATATATATATTTATATATATATATATATATATATATATATATATGAGAGAGAGAGAGAGCTTGTTTTGTTCTTTATCAGTACAAAGTCATCACAAAATGATGATGATGATTTATGCTGAAATTGTCCAAAGCCTCACTTTGCCTAGAGCGTTTCCAGACTTTTGAAGGGCATTGTAATTTACTGATGATAATGTGGAGAATATCAAAACAAAAGTCAACCTGTAACATATTTTCATCAACAGTATGTTTTAATTAAAATTGTTTAATTAATCATTTAACACACTCTGAATTATGTCAAAACAGAGCTTTGGTTCAAATGCAGACTTGCACTTTTCAAAACTAACAGATGTCACTGTTAGTCAGTGGAAATACAGGATTTTTTGATGTGTGGGCGGACAGGATTAAATCTGACCGGCATCATATCCTGATCTTTTTCCATTTTTCCGCTCTCTAATTGTTTCCTGTCACTCTCCACTACACTCTCTGATTAGATTTCAAAAAAGCACAAACATAAAATTAGAAGAACCCCATAAATTTACAAATGCGCCACTTCCAGTCACATAATCAGCATTACAATCATCCCTGAACATCTCAAGGCAGCCTCATGCTGAAAACTCTGTGACAGAAATGAGGTCCGTTTCCTGGCCAACTCATTTCCTGTCCACTTGTCATGTAGCCTTTTTCTGCACCATGTCATCCCAATGCCCACCCTCACCCCCTATTATTTTTCCATGCGTCGCTGGGAATCCCAGTCTGTTCTTTTTACTCCAGCAATTCCAGTAGTGATATTAGTCCCTGCGCTGCTCTGCCACGACTTTTTGGCATCCGTGGCATTTGTGAATAAGCAATGAATGTTTAATGCCGCAGTTAATGTTAATCGCCACCCTGAGGTCCTGAAATGGTCTTTCTATTGTACAGAATGATTCTGGCCTCTGGCTTTGGTGTGTTTGGATAATCGAGGGAATTATTCACTCTCCAGGGAGTAGATGAGTCATTACGCAGCGCACACACAACGTTGTTTTGATCCCAAAGCGCTGTGTTCCTGTTGCACATGCTTCCCTTGTGATGGTGGATTAAAAGCAGATCCAGTGTTTCAGATTCTCTTTAGGTGTTTTTCATAAAAGTTTGTTTGGTTGCATGTATTTTGAAGTGAGCTATAAAGCCTTTCTGCTCAGTTTATCTGGGACGGAACGGCTACCTCAGAAATTCATGAGGAACTTTTTTAAGACCTTTCCCTCAAAAGAAGTAGAGACGGAGGCCTGTGGTACTGTACTGTCTCCCCATTTTATCCACAGTAGTGCCAATGAATAATGTAATAAGATATTCAGTTAGGGAAATGGGCTGAGGGAATATCTCTCAGCTCAGGTGAATATAAAGCACTTGGTTCTCTGAATTATACAGAGAGAGTCCATAAAGGCCAGCGAAGAAGAGTGAGATGTTTTATCTTTAGGGTTATTCTTACTCAGAGCTTCATGTTTTATAAAGAGCACAAGACAGAGTAATGTAACATGTATGAGCACATACTAAAGCACATAGTGACGTGCCAGCCTTGACCAGGAGGAAAACATGTCAAAGTAAGAAAATAAATCATCATGGATTCTGTTTTTTCTTTTGACCTTGCAGTTCGCTTTTAACCATGGCTTTCATCACAATTGGTTTTACCTCTTCACGTTTGTACCGGAAGATAAAAAGGATTCAGCTCAGATGTACAAATCTGATACGTGACGACCACAGATGCTGTAGTGACAGTAGAACTGATATGAAAGCAAATAGCATGTGTGTCACAGAGATTTTAACTTGGTTAAAGGGCGTTGAAGCATGATGTGAAGAAGTTGTGTAATTAATAATAAAGGTGGGAACAGAAAAAAACACTTTCACTATATACTGAGTATTTTTAAAATATTGGTGTTGTTTTTTGTGATACTACTACTACTACTTCTACTACTACTACTACTACTACTACTACTAATAATAATAATAAAAATAATTATTATTACTAAGCAATAAACAATTAACCAAATAATTTAGCTTAAAAATACATAAACTAATGCACCAAATTAGCCTAATTGTGCACTCTAAAAAATGCTTTTTTAAATAAAAACAACCCAAGTTGGGTTGAAAATGGACAAACCCAGTGACTGGGTAGTTTTATTTCAATTTTATAGCAATTTTTAAACAATAGTTGAGTTAAATAAAACTGCCCAGCACGATGAGAAAACATTTAACCCAACCGCTGGGTTAAGACAACCCAACCGCTGAGTTTGTCCATTTTCACCCCAAATTGGGTTGTTTTTAACCCAGCATTTTTTAGAGTGTGGGCTGTTTGAATCAAGGAGGTCTATAGCACCTGGAGAAAGCTGTCCATTAGCATTTGCATATATAATTTATATTTATATTGATATAGATTTTACATCTGTAACTCTTCAGTTCTCAAATTGCTAACATGTGTTTTCCTGGCAGGTTGGAACAAGCGTGTGGATTATGAACCTGGAACAGGCAGCAGACAGCTCTTTCCCAAGATGCACCTGGAGACCTGTGATGGCCCTTTATCTTCAGTGCGAGCCATGGTAGAGCTACAGACCAGCCATATTGGGAAGGGCTGTGACAGAGAGACCTATTCTGAGAAGTCTCTTCAGAAGCTCTGTGGTACGGTCAACTTCAGCACAAATCATTTATCAGTCAGTCCAGAACTGCCTCGACTTGGTTTGATGAGCTTAAAGGGTTAGTTCACCCAAAAATGAAATTTCTGTCATTTATTACTCACCCTCATGTTGTTCCAAACCTGTAAGACCTTGGTTCATCTTCAGAACACAAATTCTCAAAGTCTTTATTTTGTTTTTTTGGCGCACAAGAAGTATTCTCGTCACTTTATAACATTAAGGTTGAACCACTGCAGTCACATGAACTGTTTTAAATGCGTCTTTAGTAGCTTTCTGGGCATCTGAAAGTGTTAATTATCTTGCTGTCAATGGAGGCCTCACTGAGCCATCGGATTTTATCAAAAATATCTTAATTTGTGTTCTGAAAATGGTCTTACGGGTGTGGAACGACATGAAGGTGAGTAATTAATCACATAATTTTCATTTTTGGGTGAACTAACCCTTTCAAGAGGTTAATACAATTCACAAACTTTAACATTTGCTATAGGTACACTCAAAACAATTCGCAATGGAATAGGGACGCACAGTATTATAGATTGTATAATTTATTGTTCCATATGTAACGATGGATAACAATATATTTAATTGTGCATGCACATTTCCCCTATTTTTACATTTAGATTACCTTTGCCCTCATCTAAATTAATCTTTAAAAACATTAATAATTTAGAAAACAATGTTAAATGTTATTTTAGCAAATCACAGAATGAATATCGTTTTGTTTTGATGCCCAAATTCACTTGCTTTCAAAACAATTGATTTTTAGTTTCTAATATTTTATTGTTAATATATTTAGACAGAATTTTAATATTGACCATTTATTAGTTATGAGTCATAACATGAAAATAATTATTGTCTTAGTATGGAGAGACTTTTTTAAATATCAGTTCATCCCTACAATTCACCTGACAATATCTCAAGATTTTATTTCTCATATTGCATGTCCAACACCCTTGTAAATGGGTCATTAAACAATTTTCATGTACCTCAGTAAGTCACTCATTTTAATCTAATGAAAGTCTCTCTGAGACGGATGCATTATGAAGTCAAAACCGTTCTGGCACATGATTTGTGAAGCATTAAGTGCGTTGATCTTTTTACCGTCTTGGCTCTCTCTCAGTAATAATCATCTCCTCTGTTGACGCCAGTCGTTTTTGCCCAAGAACTCTGTACAGTTAATGGAAATAAGTGTTTATTGTTCGAAAATGGAAGTGTTTCTGAAATAGACATCAAGGCTGCCAACCCAATGTGATATATTTTTTTTCAAAAGCATACCCAAATAATTTAGTTAAATATGCATTATGTGTAATCAGTAGTGCAACCTTGAAACGCTGAGATTTATTCTTGACTGGACATCTGATAACATGGGCCGCCACTGAGACTCATGTAGCGCTAGAAATTGCTTTGCGTAATGCAATCTCATTGACCTGTACCTTTACGGTATTTCTGGAAATGGATTCTCTCAGAAGAGCTCAGACGCTCACTTGGAGACTGGCGGTGAATTTATCGTCCAATATCGATTGGCAGAAATAAATACTGCATAGCTTAAAAGCAGCGCCGCTGCCATATTCTCTCTGGTTTCTGTCTCTCTTTGGTCCTGTGGCGAAGTGAGTGATGTGGAGCTGTGGAATGAGAACACGCTGCTCTGACATCAGCGCGGCTCATCGCTCATTCTGTCCCTCTGTGCTGGCCATCCTGTCACCCCTGAGTGAGGGGAAAAAAGATTCAATATCCTCCTGTACTCCCAAATAAAACACGCAGAGAGAGGCAAGAGTGAGCGCGGGAGGGAGGGAGGACGACAGGAGGCTAATCAAAGATTGATAGGTGGCGCTGCTCTTGCATATTTAGGGCATCTGTACCAGACTTGTCCTCAAAGTGAGTGTGCACACAGTCAGTTATATCTCAGAAGTTTCTTATACTGCACTCTTTTAAATGGAGAGTTCACTGAAAAATGAAAATTCTCTCATTATTGGCACATATTTATCACATATGCTTCCAAAGAGATGAGGAAGCCAAACTCAAACTCTTTTAACCCGCATGAGCACCCTAGCTCAACGTGCCACGGCTCCGACGGCAATGAGTTTTATAATGAGACGATTGCTTTCAGAAATGACATTTCAGTCAGGGTTGAATGTGGGTCTCGGAACCAAATGTTATTTGCTTTTCATCTCTAATTTGATTTGAAGTGTGCTGTATGCACAGTATATTCGCATGCCAGGGCAACTAACATGATTTTAACTCTTTATGACAGACAGCTTGTAATTTTTCATTGCTGCCTCTCACAGTAACCTGAACTAACCTCGGTGCTTTTATCTCCGCAGGAGCAGCCTCGGGCAGCACAGACCTTCTCCCAGCCCCCAGCGTGTCCACCAATTGGACGGCTTCCTTGCTGACAGACAGCGGCCGAGACAGCGACCTCATCTTCAGATTTGATGGGCGACAGGCGGCCAATATCCCAGAGTGGGTTGTGCCACAGAACTTGACAGATCAGTTTACCATAGCAACATGGATGAAGCACGGGCCAAGTCCTGGACTGAGAGCCGAGAAGGAGACGTTGCTCTGTAATTCAGATAAAACTGGTGAGCTGTCAACTCAGTATGCATGTTTCAATATTAAAGGGGTGGTTGATTATGATTTCATTTTTTTAACTTTAGTTAGTGTGTAATGTTGCTGTTTGAGCATAAACAACATCTGCAAAGTTACGACACTCAAAGTTCAATGCAAAGGGAGATATTTACTTTTACAGAAATCACTTTTTAAGGACTACAACAAACAGCTAGTAGGGACTACAACAAGCTTCTTCCCGGGTTAGTGACATCACTAACCCTAAAATTTACATAAACCCTGTTCCCGGGAACACGCAACAAAGGGGTGAGGCCATGTTATTGCAATACAGTACGTAACACAAATGCAATAGCATGTCATAAAAGCAAGATGACAACATAAGTTAACTGTAATTAAACTAAACTATACCTGTTCTATCTTCATGCAGCATATATTCTGTGGCTCTGTAGGATCTTACAACAGTTCCCACACAGTTGTCACTTCTTCTTGAGTCTCTCCATCATTGTCCAACTCCGGTTTGAACATAAAAGGCTGAACAGTTTCTGATATTTTCAGTGAGTCTGCGTGAGGTAATCGGAGCTGCTAACATGAGCTCTTGAAACTCCACCCTCTTCTTGGGAGCAGCAGCTCATTTGCATTTAAAGGGACACACACAAAAATGGAGCATTTTTGCTCACCCTCAAAAAGTGCTATAAAAATGCTATAAAAAATAATCTGTGGGGTATTTTTTGCTAAAACTTTACATACACACACACATCAGAGACTTATTTTACATTTGTAAAAGTGGCATTATATGACCCCTTTAAAAAATAAATAAATAAATAAATAAATTATATATATATATATATATACACACTATATTGCCAAAAGTTTTGGGACGTCTGCCTTTACGTGCACATGAACTTTAATGACATCCCATTCTTAATCCGTAGGGTTTAATATGGAGTTGGCCCACCCTTTGCAGCCTCAACTCTTCTGTGAAGGAGTGTGTTTATGGGAATTTTTGACCATTCTTCTAGAAGCGCATTTGTGAGGTCAGGCAGTGATGTTGGCGAGAAGGCCTGGCTCGCAGTCTCCGCTCTAATTCATCCCAAAGGTGTTCTATCAGGTTGAGGTCAGGACTCTGTGCAGGCCAGTCAAGTTCCTCCACACCAAACTCGCTCATCCATGTCTTTATGGACCTTGCTTTGTGCACTGGTGCGCAGTCATGTTGGAACAGGAAGGGCCATCCCCAAACTGTTCCCACAAAGTTGGGAGCATGAAATTGTCCAAAATGTCTTGGTATGCTGAAGCATTAAGAGTTCCTTTCACTGGAACTAAGGGGCCAAGTCCAACCCCTGAAAAACAACCCCACACCATAATCCCCCTCCACCAAACTTTACACTTGGCACAATGCAGTCAGGCAAGTATCGTTCTCCTGGCAATCGCCAAACTCAGATTCGTCCATCGGATTGCCAGACAGAGAAGTGTGATTCGTCACTCCAGAGAACACGTCTTCACTGCTCTAGAGTCCAGTGGCGGCGTGCTTTACACCACTGCATCTGACGCTTTGCATTGCACTTGGTGATGTAAGGCTTGGATGCAGCTGCTCGGCCATGGAAACCCATTCCATGAAGCTCTCTACGCACTGTTCTTGAGCTAATCTGAAGGCCACATGAAGTTTGGAGGTCTGTAGCTATTGACTCTGCAGAAAGTTGGCGACTTCTGCGCACTGTGCGCCTCAGCATGCACTGACCCCGCTCTGTGATTTTACGTGGCCTACCACTTTGTGGTTGAGTTGCTGTTGTTCCCAATTACTTCCACTTTGTTATGATACCACTCACAGTTGACCGTGGAATATTTAGTAGTGAGGAAATTTCACGACTTACTGCACAGTTGACAACCTATCACGGTACCACGCTTGAATTCACTGAGCTCCTGAGAGCGACCCATTCTTTCACAAATCTTTGTAGAAGCAGCATGTCTAGGTGCTTGATTTTGAACACCTGTGGCCATGGAAGTGATTGGAACACCCGAATTCAATGATTTGGAGTGGTGTCCCAATACTTTTGCAATTTAATGCATCCTTGCTGAATAAAAGTATTAATTTCTTTAAAAAAAAAAAAAAATCTCCCCAAACTTTTTAATGGTAGTAAATATAGCATTTTTAAATATTTGTATATACTTCCCATCTTATGCTTTGACTCCAGAATTTCAGAATGACCAGAGCAGCCTTTGAGATTCTACGTGATGAAATTGGTCGATTATTCAGTCACATGACTTGAAACAGTGTCATATTACTTTTTGATGTGCCTCTTGGCATTTATTTGGCAATTGTGTTTCAGTCACTTTCATTCATTCACTGCTCTGTTTTCATTCTGCTTTTTTATCCCACAATTCTGATAAAAATATGTGAATGGAAACCTGGGGTATGACCGTTTTAAAACAGTATAGACCAATCAGATGAGGCCTTCCACAAGTATATGGAATATACTGAGGTGTAAATTTTCACTTCAACAGATGCAAGATAAGTACAAAAATGTATAATTGCTTTAGTGAATCAGATGCTAAAATAAGCCTTGACAATAAACGGTGATGTTAGCAAGCACAGTTCATTGTTAGTGAATTCCCTTGTGAGTGTTTACAGTAGCAAATGATAGTTTAATTTGTTGATTTGTGAATATTAGTTTCGGTGTCAGACAAGAACCCTACATTGTTTACTTCTGTTGCATTCCACCTAGCTAATTATGAAAGCAAGAAAACTTCCTGAATAGCGCTCAAATATTTTAGATTACGTCTACAGTTTCCAGGTCTGGTGGTCAAGACAAGAGATCAGTGCTGCAGATGTGTCAGTCTAACCCGAGAAAAGTTACCGAACGTTGCCCAGCAGCATTAGGGAGAGCGATTAAGACTATGGATTAGATCTGGATTAAAGAGTGGTTCAGAACAAAATTCTCCGGAGGTTAAAGGGAAACTCTAGCCATGAAGAAATGCGGTGTGACTGTCAGCGGCCAGTTCTCCGAGACCGAGTGGCCCTGATCGGGGCCGACTGCTTGGCAGGACTCTTTCGAGTTCATTGATCCCAGGTGTCATGTTGAGTGGGTGTGAGACTTAATCAATTCAACGTGCACTAAAAGCAGTCGCACGAGAGACACCGGGCAGCGGTGCAGAGGCAGTGTTGAGGTAAGCAGAGAAGGGCGCCGTGTGGATGAGACGTGGCAGCCACCTTGATCAATGAGAGGTTTCTGAGAAAGAGCATGAAAGCAGTCCAGACTTGCTTTGAGCGGAGACACGTGATGGACAGTGGAACATGTCGATATCAATGGGAGAAAGAAAGCGCTTAACAAGTCTCAGATTGAATGGCAGCTCTTTTGTGATCATCTTGTTAGGATTTAGCTTTACAACAGATTGACATTTGGTTTGGATCAAGCTGGAAAAAATAGGTAATACCCACTTAAGCAGTTTGTTGCACGTATGGTCCGCATGTAGATCTATCCTATGATCCCCCGTCTTTAATTTAAGTGCTTTTAAACCATTGAATCAAGATAAAAGATGCAAAAGAGAACTCAAATCTGTACTGGCACACTGTCTGTGAAGCAGCTCTCTGTGAGAACACAAAAGAAACACACACACACACACACACACACACACACACACACACAGAAAGCCACTTCTCAGACAGCGTGCCAGTACCAATTTGAGTTCTCTTTCGCATCTTATCACTTTAAAAAAATAAATAAATAAAAAAAAATGACCCACTCAGAAGTCAAAATGCCCGTTTTTGGTGAGTATCCTCATAAGTACAGTCTAAAATGAGTCGTAAATGAACATAAACAGTTAGGAGAAGATCGGATATGTGTTGGATTGTGTGTATATAGCAATTTAAATGTGTAAAAAGTGCACATTTTAAGCTGGTCATACCTGGATTTTTGAGCAGGATTCAGGGAATCTATCCTTTCAGTCAGTCCATCATCCCTAGTCTATTCCCTTTACAGTTTCAGCAGAACTACAGTTTCTTTTTATTTCTCTCTATGTCCTCATCTGACATCTAACGTTTATGACCCTGACTTGTGTAACAGTCAGGAGTTTTTCTAACATGACTATGAAGTTTTAGACAAGCTCTCAGAGCTAGACATGGAAATCTATAAATGTAAATCTTTACTCAGCGTGAAGTTCCTACTTTGACTGCCAATGTAAGTGATTTCTTGAGTGTCCTCATTTACATTACATATACAGTAAGCCTTCTCTGTGTTTTTCTTTTTGCAGAGATGAACAGGCATCATTACTCCCTGTACGTGCACAACTGCCGTCTGGTGTTTCTGCTGAGGCGAGACTTCATTCAGCTTGACTCCTTCAGGCCGGCAGAGTTCCACTGGAGACTGGAACAGGTGAGGGGCCCCCAGGAGCCTGTCACACACACACACACGTCAACATCACAACCAGCACTCTGATAAACAGGATGGGAAAAATGCCACGCGGATCGGGCTCCATTTATAGTAATCACTTGTGAAGTGAAGTTCGCTCTGTATAATTTTCAATTACCTGTTTTTGAATTATTCATTATCTGTTTGACTGATCTTTCCATTGCGACGAGTGATCTGTCACCTGTAAAATGATTATTATCAGAAGGACAAATTGGAAAGCCGACGCAAAGACAGCACTCATATTTTCTCTCCCGGTGCTTATTTGGCTCATTTGTGGCTTGTTTGTGTTTGGAAACACCTTGATTTTCTCAAATTTCCAACATTTCCCTTGGCTAATGTTGAGTGCAGACTAATCCTTTGATTGAGAGCACCTAACGGACTGTGTGTATGTCACCGTGCCTCTCAACGCCTGCCAAGGGGAACAGAGAGCCGAGGTGAGACACGTGTAATCAGTATGAAAAGCTCTCCACAGCAATGACCTCTCGCAGTGAACATAATGATAGTCCTTCGCCCACACCAATCCTTAACCGCAAATTACACGCACATACACGTTCTCACATGCAGACATGCACTAGCACACACACAACTTCTCAAACCTTTCTGAGCTGCTGTAAATGGATAAAAAGTTAGATGCATATCTATTCAGTAAACACCCTCATATTCTGCTGAAAGAGTTTTTTGTCCTTTTCAAACACACAAAACAGCTCAATGTCTGAGAGGCCTTTGATCAATAGTCTCGATCAATTACTGTAAGTAGGACTCTGGAGTGCGCCAGTAAAGCAAGTTTTGGTCATGGTCCAAATGCATGTGAGCCCCACAATTTTTTCGCAAATGTTTTGATTAGCCGAACTAAGATGCGAAGAATTTGGCTGCGTGAGTAGCATTTGTTTCCTCTCTGTGGCAGTTGTGGTTAAAGATCTGGGCTGGTAGCCGAAAGCTCATATATTTAAAACCCTCATAGGACAAGACATGAGCTTTTGCTCTTGTGCCCTTGAGCAACCTCAGGCCGCTCTAGAAGAATTGACTCTGTAAGGTGGCGTGCACACTGACAGCGATTTTGCAGTGACAAAGCAATTGGAAGTCACTGACTTTCAGCTGCTGATTGAAGGCTACATAAACAACAAAGACGGTTAGCGATAGGGGTGGGCAATATACCGGCAGACACGATTAACCGGTAGAAATTTGTCAACCGGTAAAGATTTTGGACTACTCTGGTTACGCGCTTACGTGACATTGCCGTGCTGCGCCGTCATCATTTGCATGCGTTTTTAAACCATTGAAGCGCAATAAGCAGTGAAAGAGAACGCATTTCAGTTTATGCGTGCACTGTGAGATGGTTTATTAACTCTTTCTGAGAGACACACACATAAAGCCGCTGCTCATACAGCGTGTGAGTACTGAACTGAGTGCTTTTTGCCACCTTATTGGTATTGAACGGTCAAATACACACACTTATGTGTCAAAATGGCTGTCTTTGCAAGTATCCTTGTAAACACAGTCATTTATGTCTTAAAGGGGACCTATTATGCACCTTTTTAATAAAATGTAATATGTCTCTGGTGTCCCCAGAATGTGTCTGTGAAGTTTCAGCTCAGATCACTTATTATACCATGTTGTAAATGCCCATTTTTGAGTGGAAGGAAAAACATGTTGTTTTCGTGCATGTGTCTTTAAATGCAAATGAGCTGCTGCTCCCCACCCCACTTTCCAGAAAAGGGTGGAGCCTACAGCTTGTGCCTCTGCCAAAAACTAACAAAGCATCTGTTTGGTTTTGATTATCATCTCTATCCCGGCCATGCTTCTTTCACATCTTATTGCGCTGTTCTGGAACCGTTTGTTTGGAGACACTGTTTATGATTTATGGGGATTTTTACCGTTATAGGTTGGTTGTTTACACACACATCTGTGTTCAAACACCTAATAAAAGTGAATTTTGCTTATTAGGTCCACTTTAAGTGAATGTAAACAGTTGAGAAAGAAAGTGCACGTGTATCAGTATATTAGATCAGTGTATTTGGTCTTAAAGTGACAGCAGCCTAATATACCTTCTGTTTGCTGTGTTATTAATCTTAATCAAACAACAAAAGGCAAAGAGAAAATCACTCACTGCTCTTGACTGAATCAATTTTGTACCTTTAATAAGAATACATTTGTATTTCATTTACACAGCGAAGACTATGCAGTGTTTTTTTGTTTTTTGTTTTTTGTATTTAATTACTTGTATTTCTTATTTAGTGCTTGAAGTTTTTCAGCTATTCTATTGTAGTTTTGTCCTATTGCTTGTAATTACTTTCTTTGTTCTTATTTTATCACTGACTGTTTACTTGCTAAGAAACGCTTAATAAGTAAATTATAAGTCATTTTGGATAAAAGTGAGGTTGATGGCATCAGAGATTTGTTTGAAACAATTATTAGCAGGTAAACTGAAATCTATGAGCAGAACTGGATATTGTGTCTGCGAAATTATCAATACTTATTACAAAGTTTAACCAAAATTCTGAGGTCTTCACACATTTTCTACTATTTTTACTGGTATTTATTGTAGGATAATTGGTCACACTTTAGATTAGGGTCAAATTCTCGCTATTAACTAACTATTAACTATGACTTTTGCCTCAATAAACTCCCAATTACTGCTTATTATTAGTTAGTAGTAGTTGTTAAGTTTAGGTATTGGTAGGATTAGAGGATGTAGAATATGATCATGCAGAATAAGGCATTAATATGTGCTTTATAAGTACTAATAAACGGCCAATATCCTAGTAAGATGCTAATAAGAAACTAGTTAATAGTGAGAATTGGACCCTAAACTAAAGTGCAATATTGTTGCAAGTCAGGTTTGGCTACACAGAACACAATGTATATTAAAATAGATATTTTATATTAAAAAATAGTTATTTTAATCTGTTACGATATTTCACAATATTACTGTTTTTACTGTATTTTTGATTCAACACTTGGTGACACTTCTCTCAAAAACATTTTTTAAAAAAATAGCATAATATAATACAACATGACATGCATTTCCAGTTTTTATGTATTTTGAGCTATATAAATCATAATTAGTGTATGTGTTTTTTAACCAGCATATAATTATTCCAGGGAGGCGTATAGAGTAAGGGTGTAACGGTACATGTATTCATCCCGAACCGTCACGGTTCGGTTCATGCAGTATGATGACGGATACAGGCGATCCACACTCCAATCCAGAAGGGGGCGCGCACAGTAATGCTTTTTAGCCTAACCTATTTTTTAACCAGCATTAACCACCAATAATCGCAATAAGCTCTGTGTTTTGTTACTTTCGATAAGAAACAAAGTGCCATCTTTCAAATTCTGCCCATTTTATCACAAAATTCAAACAATAAATGTCGTTTTTATGCTTTTTGATGTGGCGTGACAGATCGCTGTATAGGCGCCTCACTTCAAACGGATCATCCCTTCCTCTTCTATATTAGCCTATATATTAATTATATTTAACTTAACCTGTTAGTTAATGTAAGGCCTAAATAAATCCGTCATGAAAACAAGTTATGACAGCCACTGTGTAAATGATTATATTTCAACAACGAATTGGAGAAACAGAAGTTAATGCAAAAACCGCCTTATGTTTCATTTACTTGCTTACAATACATAATTTTTTTTTATTATTATTTGAGTGTTGATGATTATGTCTAAAAATAAATAGCAACTGAATTTAATAATTTGGGCTCTGTTGTTAATTGTAACCTTTATTATAGTAATGTGCAAGTAAGGGCTCCCTAATAGTTTACAGCATTAGCAGAGATAGATTTTTTTCTCCACAAGAAAATTTTAATTATAATTGAATACATTTAAAGACAGAGACACAGTTGGTTCAGTAAAACATTGTTTAATAAAAAAAAATAAAAAAAATTGTTTTGTTTTCTCACCCTGCTGTACCGAACCCATACCGAACCATGACTTCAAAACCGAAGTGCGTAACGAACCGTCATGTTTGTGTACCGTTACACCCCTAGTATAGAGTCAATGTTCACTGCAATTATTATGACAATAAACAAACTGCTCAGTCTGGTTCTGCCTCAGTGTTCTTGACAGCTGTACTTAGTTTGTTACAGGTCAGAAGGAAAACGAGCTCCTTTCAAAGCTCCGGCTCCTTTCCTGTGGCCAGTCAGAGCTCAGTCAGGTGATGAGGAACACAAGTAAACAATATGGGGTCAGTAGACAGGCTGTCATAAAACAACGTCAGGGCTATACCTACAGTCCTGTCAACTTCCAGCGCATAAAACACTGCAACACTGTAGGCACAAACTTCTGACTCCACACAGCTGTTGGTTTGTGCTGCACATATATGCTGTGATATTCTCTGTCTTTTTTGTACATTTATCTTTCATGTCCACTTTGTTTATTTTTGTAGGGAAAAGTATTTCTTCGCGCCTGATATATGCTTGTAAACGAAGAAGTGCGTGAAAAGGAGAGAGCGAGAGAAGGTGTGAAAGAGCTTGTTTACACTTCAGTGCATTTTCTCTCTTCCTGTTTTTCCTGCCATGTACCTCTTCCCCAGCACGGTTTGATAATGGTGTCTCTCCAGCTTGGAGACAGTAAACAGAATATGCTCGCCTTGATCTCGGAGCACAGCACAGCTCTGTTCCCAACATGAGACGCATCTATTTTTCTTTCTTTTCTCTCTGCCCTCCCTCTCACTGCTTGCCATTGATGCCTAAACAACAGATTATCCTGTTGTAAATGTCATCGTAGTTAGTTTTGCTCTTTCTTTAATCCCAACAAACAAACTTTTGACTCTTGGCATGACATTTGATCCATTTTGCAGCTTATTCTGGCCAAGAACAGCCCACTTACTGTAGAAAGACTGTTAAAGTGGCCAGTTTGTTGTTTTATGTGACTTTTAGGGGTGGGTTAATCTAAAATCATTGCAACATATTTATACTGTACTGAATTTTATGTCATTAAAAGGCACAATTAAGAGACACGGTTCTTCTAAGGATGTTTAGTGAATATAAACAGAAAAATGTATACAATTTTTATGTCAAGCGCAACTAAAATCTTATATAGATTTTGCTGTTCTGTATGTACACTAACATAAAAGTTTGGGTTCACTAAGATTTTATTAAGATTGCAAAACGTTTACTTAGCAAGGATGGATTAAATTGATCAAAAGTGACATTAAAGACATTAAAATGTTACAAAAGATTTCTATGTTAAGGAACTGCTGCTCTTTTAACTTTCTATTCATCAAATAATCATGAAAACAAAACAGTTTCCTATGACAGTTTACAATAAATAAATAAATAACTTTTTCAATATTGATAATAATAAATGTTTTTTGAGCACCAAATCAGCATATTAAAAATGATTTATGAAGGATTATTTCACACTGAAGACTGGAGTAATGATGCTGAAAATTAAGCATTTCCATGACAAGAAAAAATTTTAAAAAATATTTTAAATATTTTTTATATATATATATATTTTTTTTTTTTAATCAAATAAATGCAGCCTTGAGTATAATAGATTTTTTTTTGTTCGCAAAAACATCAATAACATAAAAAAAAAAAAAATCTTACTGACCCCAAACTTTAGAATGGTTGTGTAAATTATTTACCCTACTTTCTAAACTTTTTTTTTATTAATTTGTTTATTGATCTATTTTTTAACTTTTATCCTGTACATGAAAATGCAGACATGACATAGAAGAACAACAACAAAAAAAAATGAGGATTTACATCTTTCCAAAAGTATGTCCTAAATATTTTACTGAATATTTCTCTTTGTTTTCTTAGTAATATTTTCTCATTTATAACTAGTTTACTTGCTACCAAGTGCTTCTGATGCCACTAAACAAATGGCAAATCCAGTGACAAGTTCTTCCACTAAAGCACAGCTGCATCAACCCAGAACTTCACTGACACAATTTTTCTAGATTCAATGCCACAAACTTCACAAAATTTGTCAAATTTATTGATTAGCCTGTCCTCACCAGCTCTCATTAGAAGCAAGAAAACAAAGTTGCTGTTTGTGATTTTGACTAGATTTTGACATTATTATGTGTGATATACCTCAGAAGATCAGTGAATGGTCCGTGTTGTAGGTCAAGATTATGTTAACATGCAACATTTTAATCGGGTTTTTTTGTGCAGTGTAAGACCCACAGACGGTACTGTGAGAGAGTCACAAGGTGCTTGTCAGCTGAGTAGAAGGACGTGAGTGTGTTTGTGTCAGTCAGTGAGGGAGGGAGGGGCCGCAGGTGCTGTGGTATTTCTGTCACTGTGGCAGAGCGCTGATCTAAGGCACCTGTAGACGATTTGATTGACGCTGCAGTCTCCACCCTAGCCTAGCGGCCTGCGGCAGTGTGAGCGTCGTGTTCTATTAAGGACCCGACATTGATCTAGTAAAATAGCTTTGCGGTGATAGCGCAGCAGACACACTTTAAGTTGGAGAGAGAGAGGAAGAGGAAAAAAGACGCAGGGTGTTGGCTGTTGGGCATCTCATCCAAATGCTGCTCTTTGCAGGCTCATCAGCACTCTGAGAGGACACTCAATGGCTTCCGCTGCAACTCCATTTAGCCCTATTGATTTTGCAATCTTCCTCACACCTGCCTCTTTAGCTTTTTCCCCCCCTCTTTTCGTTGAGAGGGAAAGAATGATGGAGAGGGAGGGAGTGATGCTAAGTGAGAGGAAAGAAATACTTGATGGGGGTTATTCTGGACTATTTGTCTTTTTTATTGCTCACTTACTAACTTTGTTTCTATTTTCTCTCCTGCTATAATCACATGGATTAGATGTTTTCAGAGTAATGGCTATTAGTTTGGTTTTGGGTTTTGGTTCATGTTTATGTTTTCATGTCTTTTATTTCGTAGTTTTCATGGTCATGGTTCCTGATTGTCATGTGATTCCCTTATCCCATGTCAGGTTCTGATTGGTTGTTCTGATTATGTTTCCTGTTTTCTCATTGGTTCATTGTTTGATTGTTCACGGGTGTTTCTTGTTAGTCATTGGTCTGTGTATAAATAGCCCTCATGTTTCATTGTTCATTTGTCTAAATTTGTCCCTGCAACTGCTGTTCGGTGAGTCCATGTCAAGTCTAGTCCAGGTTTATGTTTGTTATGTTCATAGTTTTATCAATTTCTTTTTGTATTTGGTTCACATTTGGTTTAAATAAACTGCACATGGGTTCTTACTGCAACTCACCTTCAGTGGACTTACTTACAATTAGATTATTTTTGTTTGAAGGAATGAACTAAAAATTCCAAAACTGTATGCTGTTATTAGACATTTTTCAAAAATTGTATGCAGCTTTTTGCCATCCATAGTGATTATCTGTAAAGCTACAAAATAGCAGAAGTAGTTCATATGATTTGTGCGCTTTATTTCAGTTCTTACAATGGGTTTGTGTGAGGATCAGACCAAAATTTAAGATTCTGTCATCATTTATTCGCCCTCACATCGTTTCTGTGGAACTCAAGAGTTCTCAGTGTTTATTAGACCCCATTGATTTTGACTGTATTGACCAGAGTTGCCCAAACTTTTTACTATAAAGGGCCAAAAAATCAAACTTGATTGAGGGCTGTGAGCCAAAAGTAAATGTTGCTGTATAACCAATTATATTTGTATTAAAATGTACATTTTTAAAATCAAATTTACTTAGTTTATTCTCTACATTTCTAAATTCAATGAAAAAAAAAAAAGGTAAAACAAAAAGATAAATTAAAAATGAAGATATGCTTCAATGGCATGATCACTCTTAAAAATGTTGGGTTAAAAACCACCCACATTGGGTTGAAAATGGACAAACCCAGCGATTGGGTTGTTTTGACCTAGCGCTTGGGTTAAATGTTTGTTAATTGTTGCCTCTAGTAATTATGTGTCTGATTTTTAATTTCCAACCTATTTTGGGTTGATTTTAATCCAGCCATATAGTCATTTTTAAACAATAGTTGGGTTAAATAAAACTACTCAGCAGTTTGGGCAAACATTTAACCCAACCACTGGGTTAAAACAACCCAATCACTGGGTTTGTCCATATTCAGCCCAACTTGAGTTGTTTTTAACCCAGCAAAAAGAGGATTTTATTTAACATGTTAACCCGTACCAGTTATTTTTTTACTGGCACTTTTCAATTCACACTGTTTTAATCCCTCATTTCTTTGATCGGATCTATCACTTATACACTTCTTTGCTTTTGCACTTCTTAAAAAACATTCAAATGATCTTACGTGCACATACTTTTCAAAATTAGTAATAAAACAATCGCTCGTGCAACAGGGACAGCTAGTACATCTGCTTAGCATAGCGTCAAACATCATGAGACTGATATCATGTTTTGCTCCAAAATCACTATATAGCCTATATATACACGTCAGTCTGTTTTGAAATAACTTCTGTTGTCCATGTTGCTTCTTAACACAGAGTGAGACGGAAAATATATTATGTCATAAAATTCTATGATACAGGCTATGTCGATTAGCATTGCATTATAGATATACATTATTCTTATGAAAATATCCGAGATGGCTTGAAGAACACAGATAAACACAGATATATCCTCACAATTGTGTTTGTCTAAATGTTTAATCAGTTAACACATCTCTATCTGCATGTTATTCAGCTGTAGTGATATCTGATGTCCATATAAGGGATTTCCTGGAAGTTTAATACTTCTATGAATCTCACTTGTGGACTTTGTGCGCAAGGGCGCCCTCTGGTTTCCAGTATGAATGAAACAAATTACTTGAGTGTTTAGTGCTCCATATTGCTAACATCGCCTCATTTTGTGTAAAAATAGAAAAATAATACTTTGTAACATTGCAACTTAAGTAGTTTTTCAGCAAACTACTTATTTACTCTTACTTGAGTCATATTCTTTTTTTAGTACGTCTGCTTGTACTCATATATTATTTAAGTAGCAATACTTTTACTTAAGTACAAATTTTCAGTACTCTTTCCACCAATTTGTGAATAATTGTTTAAATTTTAGTCTGTTTTTCATACCTCTTGTATGGTTTTTAAATGAATTTTGGATGCTTTTAAATGTGGAGGATGTCATCTAGCAATAAGGACTTTGATCTAGTCCCCAACCTCCCCTCAGTGTCAGTGCACATAGTTCATCTGGTGTTTTCGAGCAGGCAAGGCTTTTTCTATTAAAATGAGCAATGCACCCTGAACGGTTGCATTGAATCAGAGCAATAAAAATGAGCCATCATTTTTTTTCCCACAATGACCATTAAACAGAGACTTATGGAAGCCATCCATGAGCTCTCAGCAGATCTGTGAAAACATTGGTCAAGAAGCAAGGCGAGTCATCCGTTAATGGCTCTTCAAACGCTGGCCTAAATCAATAGTCAAAGATTTGTGTGCATCGACACTTCTGCTCATTGATCGGAGGTGTGTGTGCATGTACCGAGGGTCCGTGCGTGACCCACCTCGACCAATCGGTATGGGTGTGGAAAAGCCTGAGCAGGCGTGTCATTTCTCCCTGTCTCGCTCAGATCATCGACCCGGCAGAAAATTACACTCCGTCCTGTCAATATGACATTCATTGTACGCTTATCTACTCACAATTACACACACCACATCTGTGGCTTCCTCCGGCGATGCATTTAAGAACCTGTATTGTTTTGTGTTAGATGGATTGCGTTCCATGCATGACCGCTCACTTGCTTTAATGAATACATGAAGACTTATAATGAGATCTCACAGAGGAGAGCGTGCAGCTTATCGAATGCAGTAAAACTTAAACTATAGACAAACAGATGAGTCCCAATAGTGCTTAAAGCTAATATAGATCTTGAGAGGAACACGTGTCATTTGATTTTCCAGTTGCTTACACAGATTTACAGCAAATACACCAAACTCTTGTCAGCTGCTCTTCAAGAATGTGTCTGCATTATGATGTCTGCAATGTTGCTTACACAGACTGTAGGCAAAAGACAGGATTTTAAAAGCTACAGTATGTTATGACAGATCACATGTAAGTGTCTGTATCACCAAAAATTCTGCTTTCGGTTTCAATTATTAGCCATTTTTGTTTGCCAAGTCCCGCCTATTTGACAGTTCATCCAATCTGAAAAGAATCAAGAACTCCAGCGATGTGTCCAAAATCAAATACTTCCCTACTATATAGTATGCGACAAACAGTATGCCAACAGAGTAGTATGTCTAAATACATAGTATTTGAAAAACAGTAGGTGAATGACCTACTACTTTCGAGGATTAAATGGATCGTGAATTGAGAAATCAAATTTTTCTTGAGCTTTTGACACATAACGGGTCATCATTCTAAGAATATACTGTAAGTTTCAGAACTGAAAACTTCCTTGTTAGTCCAAAAACAGCTTTTATTTAAACCAAGCCCAGATTACGACTCGTTGTGGAATGTGCCTCTTTATCACGTCATAGAGAGGTGAAAGACCGCCTCTGCAGAAGATCAACGCCTTCTTCTACATCATTACCACAGTAAGCCCCGCCCACTAATTCACGCATGACAAGTAGTAGGTAAACAACAGACGTGATGCTAACACTGGATCGAGCAACTAAGCTACAAACTTGCCTTTGAAGAATGCAAATGTTGTGCAGTGCCAGGTTGTGGAAAAACACAGTATCTGCAGAGCCAGAAGCGATTAAAGAACGCTCCCTTTACAGTCACTGGAGCTGTCAATCAAACAGCGCAAGTTTATCAGTGACTGAATTCTGGACTCGCGCCAAAACTCACATTAAAATCAACAAATCTCGTATTTACATTATTGTGTTTGTACTGTTAGTTACGATAAAAGCATTCGTTAGTGTGCAGAAATTGAGTTAAAATGAAGAGATCACTGCATTCATGCGCTCACCAACATGTCTGTGATCATGCTACATGCTCATCACTGCAACCTTTTATGCCACAATCTCAATATAATGCTATAATCAACACTTTTCACGATTAGTAAACCTTGAGAACTGTAATAGTAAATACGTGCTAAGTTTTCAAGAGTTCCACATGTAATACTTAGCTATTTCATATGCAAATATGTTAGCCAATCACAGCAGTGGGCGTTTACACTGAAGTCTCACAGCAGACACGCCCCTTAAAACAGAGCGTTCAAATAAGAGGGCTAAAATCAGGGTAGGAAAAATGCATTTTATTTCTAAATTATGACCATTTTTGATGTAAAAATCATACAAACATTATAAGTGCACCCCAGGAAACATTATAAAATAATAAAATAATGCAGTTCATGACCACTTTAAATAAACACTTTACTATCAGTGAGGCCATGGGAAAGGATTTGTGAATGGAGCTGAAGCGCCGTAGGTCACATGAAAGACACATTTTATTTTACAGTGTCTTTGTTACATGTCTTATATGTAATTACTGTAGCCCTATAGTAAATACACATTGTTAATTATTATTACTCAGTATTTAAATGTATAATTACACTGTAACAATGACACCTTAAGAACCAAGATTTGTTTTTTAGCTTTTTACTTATATGGCCACAAAAACACAATGGAGAGATAAATGAAACTCAACACAATGTGAAACACTTTCCATTCGAATTTAAATGGATTGAAATATCATTCACTCGTTTGCATGTTCTTATTATGCATATAAAGAATAGGGCAAAGAATGTAGGAGTAAGAAAAGTTGCAAAACTATTGTGTTTTGTATTAGCTCTAAGCCTGAATTTGCATTCTTTTTCTTTTCATGCCTCATGTCTTGCCATAATCAAAGCCTGTTGTGATCTACCTGAAGGCTGCTTTGCACTGTGAAATAATCATGAGCCTCTGAATAATGCATCTCTACAGCTCTGTTTCCACATTAGCTGAACAAATTTTACTCGTCCATCAGCGCCAGGCACCACCGCCTCTTCTTACGACCATACAACCTTCCATAACTTTTCACCAAAAGCTGGTCATGAGAGAGAGAGAGAGTGAGGGAGAGCTTAAAAATCACACCACCTGACTTTCATCTACACCATTCCTCCTTTTGCTCCTTTTTTATTTTTGACATTCCAAATATAGCAGCACCAAAATATTCACAGTCTGACATTCTTTTTTGGGGGGTTGGAGGGAGATGTTCTTTCCTTTCTCTCTCCCTCCTACCGTGTTTTGCTTCAAAGTAAATTTTGTACTCCACTCCACCAGGAATACTTCGCCTAGAGGTCTCGAGACACAAAAAAAAAACCAATTCTCCTTCCGTAGCAACAATCTGATCGCAATTTCGGCAGCTTCTGATGCACATATGTTGAATCTTTGCACACGTATGTTGCTTTAACTTGAAGGAGAAGTGGTTGCTTTGGATGTTTCCCTGCATCCGAACCTCTTTTGGCCCACCTCGGTCCCAGTGCCATGCCAGTGTAATGGATTTGCATTAATAATGCAGGATCGAGAGGAAAAAAGTCGTGCTGAAAGAGAGCGTGTACATGTTTGAGAGAAGATAGGGAGTGATAGATGTAGTGTGCATAGATTTGCGTGTCGCTTTAGAGGGCACGACGGAGGGTTTGAATCGGCACACATGTGGATATGGAAGTGTGCATGCTTTGATGAACTGAAGCTGAACTCCATGGCCCCCATCAGTCCTGGACTGAGTGGCGGTAGAGATTCGCTGCTCTATTCCTCTGATGACTTCCAGTGAGTTATTTTCCCGCCTTCCGCCCCCACACTTTCGATTACCCCCATCCATTCCCAGCCTCCTCCTTGCTCTATTCTAGCCTTTCACACTCTCTCTCCTCGAAAGCATGTGGAGCACGTCAGATCTGGAGGTGTCAAACGAGCATCTTTGATAAAGCAGCCGGTGTCTGAGGTCAACAGCAGCATTTCTGGCATGAGGAAACAGCTCGGACTGAAACGCCACATCAGAAATAAAAGCTAAAATGGCAGAGGGTTTTTCTGAGAGATGTAGATGTTGCATAGACTTTGAAGTCCTTGAAAAGCATGTGTGATGGTATCAGCAACAGGCCTACGCGTTTTATTTTACGCACATGTCTCTTTGTGCTTTTGAGAAATTGCGCAGGAGAACAACAACAGCTCATCACGTTCTATAATTGAAAAGTGGAGTTTGAATTTGTGCTTTCACTGAAGAACGAGCTTGAATTTTCCTTCAGAGACCCTTGTGTTTGTGCATGTGTCCAACAGTGTTGCATTCTAAATAGGCATGTGCCTTTGAGACGGTCCCAGGCTCATTAGCTGAGTATTTTATTGTCTCATTACGTTGTTTACGAGATGAAACAGAATGTGCGTACACAAACACACACATATGCACGTATTGTCACAGTGATGCACCGTGAAATATCAACTCGCTCAAAGTTTCTCCCTCACTCACGCCCCCTGGGGAAACGGAGGAGACACACAGACCCGAGTGTGTCATTATTGACATACTAATGAGTTAGCAGGCATGTGGCAAACTGCAGGGCTGCCGCTGCTCTCCAATGTGTGGGGAGAATATCTGCTTTTTTATTAAACAGCCCAGTGGGAGAGGCGCTACTTTTACACCCACAGCGAGCAACCTAACCTGAATGCCTTTGGATGTCAACATGTCGAAATGTGCGTGCGAGTGAGAAGATATTGTTTTTCTTTAGTATCTCCCTGTATGTGTCAGTTACAAAAAGTACAGTATTAATGTGTTTTTCTTTAAAGGATACAATGTTAATAATGTATTTTTTACAGTAACACATATACGAACATGCAATTTTATGCGTGTGAATAATTTGCTTCAACAGATATTTTAACCAAAAATGTCATTAATTACTCACCCTCATGTCGTTCTACACCCGTACGTCCTTTGTTCATCTTCAGAACACAAGTGAAGATATTTTTGATGACATCTGAGAGTTTTCTGTCTCATCCATTTACAGCTACAAAACTACCAACTTTGACACTTCAAAAAGTTCGTTAGAAAAAGAGATTGTAAAACTAATCCATATGAATTGAGTGGTTTAGTCCAAATTTTCTGAAGATGAGCGAAGGTCTTACGGGTTTGGAACGACATGAGGGTGAGTAATTAATGACAGAAATTTAATTTTGGGGTCCAACTGTCCATTTAAATAAAATTACCATGGTATTGTTGTGGTTATTTAGATATGTACCATGATAATTCCACTGTATATGTATAGGGGGATCATTCAAATACATAATTACCATGGTGGTGCTTAGTATTACCATGGTCCTTGTCCAAAAAACATGGTAATAATTAAAATTGCAAAAATGTGGTAAAAATAGTTTTTTTACAAAACATACCAAATAGTGCAATGGTACTACTACTATTTTGGTATTTTGGACATGTACCATGGTATTCTTAGAAGAACTATGGAGAACCTTGTTAATACCATGGTACATAAATTTCAATACCATGGTATATTTACAAGTACTGTATATCATGGTTGAATTTTGTTTTACAGTATGTGCACTTGCACATGTACTTACAGTGTACTTACCTATGAAAATACTGGGTAATATAAGGTAACTACATGGGTTAAGGTTAAGTTTAGGGGTAGGTTCAGGGTTGGTATCTAATTATTATTACCCAGTTATTGTAATTACTGTCATAAGTATATAGTATGTACAGTGGGAACACGATTAAAATAAAGTGCTACTGTATTACCATCTGATTTGTACTTGAAGGTAACCTTTGAAGTGCTTTGAAAATACCATGGCATACACTTAAAAATACTATAATAATACCAAATAATACCAAAAAGTACTATGGTATTATCCTGGTATTTTGGACATAGACCATGGTAGTACAATGGAGTTCTTTGAAGTACCTTAGAGTTATAAAAATATTATGAATAATCAGTTTCAGTACTGTAATATATATCATAGTATTATCATGTGATGCTATCACTGTATCATATTGTGTTCGTTCACCTACATTAAAGAACCATGGTATTACAATTTTTTTTTGAATGTGGTGCCATGGTAATACCACAATACATTGATAATTCCATAGCATTATTTTAAATACCTTATACTAAAATACCGTGAATATGGTCAACATTTAAAGGGTTAGTTCACCCAAAAATGAAAATTCTGTCATTAATTACTCACCCTCATGTTGCTCCACACCCGTAAGACCTTCGTTCATCTTCAAAACACAAATGAAGATATTTTTGATTAACACTTTCAATGCCCAGAAAGCTACTAAAGACATATTTAAAACAGTTCATGTGACTGCAGTGGTTCGACCTTAATATTATGAAGCGACGAGAATACTTTTTGTGCGCCAAAAAAACAAAATAACGACTTTCTGACAATATCTAGTGATGGGCGATTTCAAAACACTGCTTCATGAAGCTTCGAAGCTTTACGAATCTTTTGTTCCGAATCAGTGGTTCGGAGCGTGTATCAAACTGCCAAAGTCACGTGATTTCAGTAAACGAGGCTTCGTTACGTCATAGGTGTTTCGAAATTTCAATGGTTCACCACTGGAGGGCGTGACTTTGGCAGTTTGATACACGCTCCGAACCACTGATTCGAAACAAAAGATTCGTAAAGTTTCATGAAGCAGTGTTTTGAAATCGCCCATCACTAGATATTGTTGAATAAAGTCGTTACTTTGTTTTGTTTTTTGGCACACAAAAAGTATTCTCGTCGCTTCATAACATTAAGGTTGAACCACTGTAGTCACATGAACTGTTTTAAATATGTCTTTAGTAGCTTTCTGGGCATCTGAAAGTGTTCATTATCTTGCTGTCAATAGAGGCCTCACTGAGCCATCGGATTTCATCAAAAATATCTTCATTTGTGTTCCAAAGATGAATGAAGGTCTTACGGGTGTGGAACGACATGAGGGTGAGTAATTAATGACAGAATTTTCATTTTTGGGTGAACTAACCCTTTAATAGTAATACCATGTGGTTTTTGTGTATGTATCAAAGTACCATAGTATAATGATTCGGTACCATCACTGTACCATGCTAACACCACATTACTCTCTTGTAAGGGGTATTTAGGGGTTTTTATCCTGCATGCTTATGTTTGTGTGTGCATGCTTGTACTTGTGTGTGAACCCTCATTACCACCGTCCAATTTCCACATATCTCTTACTGTAAAAACAATTTGCTCCTGCTCTGGGCTGTAGATAGATTAATTTTCACAGCGTAGGCTCCAAATTGGGAAGCTTGGGAGAGGTCACTCTTTAGTTGACTTTTGTCCCCGGAGGGCACGGTCTAATTCCTGCTCTAATTACTCACTCTGTCAGCCTGTAATTTATAGTCACCTTCTAGAGTACCGCAGGCCCATCGCCACCTCTGTTAGCACGCCTGCCGCTGAACAAACAACACCCGCAAAATACATTCACCGCTACACACCGCAGGATGTGTCAGATTTCAGTCACAACACTTTTGCGTCTTAATTGTAATCTAATGCCGCCACACTGGTCGGTATATTTTCCGTGAGTGACGTGTTTTGTGTGATAATTTGCCTCATTAGGTCTGTGTTTGTGGTACTTGGCTGTTTTCATTATTGAATTGTGACCCCTGCATGAACTAAATTGACTTGATAAACGAGGTTTAAGTGTACAATTGCAATCTTGCTTCAAACGACCTGATGAATACTGAGAAAGTCACAGAGTCTCAAAGAAGGACGTGCCTGCTGGGTGGAGAATCAGAAACTCTGAAATAGTAGAGTTAATGCCATTAATGAACGCCCAAACTACTGAGGTGATACCCTAGCACATTTTGAGTGAGTTAAGGATTTTATTTTATGTTTTATTTTTTTGTAAAATAGTATATTGAGATTTTTTTTCTGTAAGCACACAGTTGATAAAACAGCCAGTTTTAAGTGGAATATTTTCTTTTTCAGTTTCAGCTCAGGGATGTGATATTTCCAACATTGCGTTCTTCACTATGAAAACTGAACACATTTTTGCATTTATGCACATCTTCCTATCATATTTTTGATTGTCCTCACAGATATAACCAAGCTACTTGAGTTGTATTAAATTTAACTGGCTTATGTTTACATATAATTTATGGTTCAATTCTAAATAATTTAAATTAAACTTTTTACAGTTTAACAGTGTGTTATAAGTTATAGCTATAATATTAACCCAAGTAATTTAATTGATATATTTCTTTGCTTTATCCAAGGTAATTATTATTATTATTATTATTATTATTATTAATGAATATTATATATTATATTGTCAATAGTAGACTAGTACATGTGAGAAGTGAGGTAATTTGCTATTGTTCTCTTACTCTTTTTGTATCTATCTGCACGTCTTTATTTCCTCTCACAAAAAAATAGTGTGTATTTTTAGTGGCACTGGAGAGGAAGGGAAATGGAGTTGTCACTCTTCATTGTGCCTTGGGTTTATATCTCATTTGAGGTTTGATTCTGACAGGGTAAGATTTCTCTTGTTGTGGTTATGTGGCAAAAATTAAAATCTCATTAGAAGATTCTGCATGGGGAAATTTTTAGCACTCACGCCAAGTTCCTGTTTGCTTGGATTCCTATTGAAATGATTGGATTTTCCCCCCCAAAATTGACAGTGGAACGGTAAATGTGACCGCGCTATTACAGTAAACAGCAGCTTCTCCAGTAACAAGCTAATAGCATGTATGTGTAGCATGATATAGTGTTACAGTACATCCGTGTAGTTATGTATTTTCATTTCAATGAACTGGTTCAGAAAAAAATGATTCAAAGATTTATTTAATTTAGTAGCTTTCCCAGAAGTCCTTGCGCTGACTGTTCTTTGTTTTAGTTAAAGGTGCAGTGTGTAAATTTTAGTGGAATCTAGCGGTGAGGTTGCGAATTGCAATATAGAGAAGCTGCGGTGGCCAACACAGGACAAATATGTCGTTGTCAAGCAAGCGCGCTCTGTAGAGCAGTTTGTCCATTTAGGGCTACCGTAGAAACATGCCGGAGCAAAATGACGACTTAACATGTAAGGGGACCCGCGGTGTGAGATAGAAACGGCTCATTCTAAGGTAATATAAACATAACGGTTCATTATGTAAAGTCTTTAAACACCACTGAAAACATAGTTATGTTTATTATATTGCATTTCTGTCAATAGATCCTCCTAAAATTCACACACTGCACCTTTAAATATTTAAGTTAAATACTGTTGTGTGTTCAGTTTAGTTGCATAAATTGGTTAGTTGGTTGTTTTTTAGTTTTATAAGTTATATATGTTCAGTTTGTCACCATAATTGAGATTCTTGTTTTTGTGCCAGTAACTTTTAGACAAATTATAGATGTTGCCCCTAAAATAGCACTAATTTTGTGTTTGGCTTTTAGTGTAGCAAACATCTGTAAAAGACTATTTTAACTATTTTAAATTATGAATACCTTTCAAAGTTGCCTCCTAACAACGATATAATGTTAAATGGGACCGATTATGCAAAATTCACTTTTATAAGGTATTTGAACACCGATGTGTGTCCGCAACGTGTCAGAACAACCAGCCTATAATAGTAAAAATCCACTCACATTTTATAATTTAAATAATCAAAAGCAGTTTCTTCAAACGAGCTGATTCAGATTGAGGGGGCAATCTTAATCAGCTCGTTTGAAGAAGCCCCGCCCACAGCCGGTGACGATCTGCCCTATTAGCATAGACACAGCCCTGAGTGAGATGCACAGAGTCCACCATTTCTGTATCCTCGCTGTAGCAGCTGGAGTTGTACAATGTCTGCGCCAAAGAGGCATTATAAGTGTTGTGTTTTGGTCCATAGACTCCACAGACTCCAAAAGTCTCCATAGACTCCCACCATCTGAGTCACTGAGGACATCGTGTTTAAATTTAATTTTCGAAGGGAATGTCCCGAAGAAAATCGGTAAAGTCTTATACATTTGCGCCAATCATTTTGCGCCGGACTGCTTTACAAACGAGGGTCTGTTCAACAACTCCGGTTCGATCATACAAGGTGCTACTGACAGTTTCTGACATTTTCAGTGTGTGAGATTGTCCTGTTTTCTTGTTGTCAGTGTTCTGGCAATCTGTCCTACACCACGCCAGTATGCCGGAGCATGAGCTCATGAAGCCCCGCCCTCTTCTGGAAAAGGGGGCCGGGAGAAGCAGATCATTTGCATTTAAAGGGACACACACAAAAACGGTGCATTTTGGCTCAACCCCAAAAAGTGGCAATTTTAACGTGATATAAAAAATTATCTATGGGGTATTTTGAGCTAAAACGTCACACACACACTCCAGGGACACAGGAGACTTATTTTACATCTTGTAAAAAGGGGTATAATAGGTCCCCTTTAAAAGAATAAAGTCAGTTAAAACAAATCCAACACAAAGCATTGTCCACTTTCTCTTACCCTTACCAAACAGCTGCGACTGATCGTTTGTGTCTGCCCTGAGGAAAGCCACAGTCATACCCTCCGTCCACATACATCAGGAGCCACTTACACAGCACAGCCAATATCACGGCCCACTGCATATCTTAAACCTGCTCTGCTGGATCAGTCACCCATCTCGGCCGTATCATCTCGGCCAAAGAACTGTCATTTGTACGGTTGCAATCAGCAAATTGCAGTGTTTGTCTTCCACTTGTCACAGCGTATAGGCCACCGAGGCTAGACCTTCATTTGAAAGTGGGTGGTTAAAAGTGTCTCTTTCATTGACTTTCTCAGTTGGAGGTGCAGCGTCTAATTTAATTCTATAGGGATGTCCCAGTCAGGTATGGGCGTCTGGCTGAGCTCCATCTGTCGTGGTGAATAACGGCTGTGAGAGAGAGTGCACAGGTGTCTCGAAGATCTCCTTATGGTTCCAATAGTAGCGTTCCTGGTTCCTGGTGATGAGGAGGCAGGTGTGTAGATAACAGAGTCAAGCATGTGTTAGTCAGCACAGCAACAAACTTCCCTAATCAATTACCCAGAATGCCCTTTGCTGACTTGCATGAGGGCGATGGGAACAGCAGTACTGCTATCTGAAGATCTTTCCCCACCCATCTCTGTCTACCGATTTGCAAACGTTTCTTACTAGTAATCGATTATGAGATGTATATCTACACCTCCAAAAAAAGAGAGGAGAGAAAAAGCACTTCTTCACTTTTATTTCTGCTGTTCTGTATATAGAACAAATCATCCCTCCCACAAGGCCATTTGAGGGAGCAGATGATGGAACAGATAAAGCAGTACCTAAAATTAGCCTAATCTGCTGTTCAATCAAGGAAATAATGAAACCTTGAATTGCACCTCCCAAAGTCGGCTCGCAGTTAGAGTCCCTGGACTCCTTGATTAAATGCCACCTCTGAAAAGTTTTCTGCGGTGGCCATTTATTCTTTCCAAATTTCTCATCCGCCTCTCTCCCTGTGAAGAAAGTCATGGCGGCATTCCAGGAGCAGTGAGAGAGCGTATTATATGCTGTGAGACTGTTACTTAGAGGTAGACATGGGTGAAATAACAAAGGCGTGATAATATGTAATATATTACATCCTTTTGACAACATACAAGATGTCTTGATATTTATTTTTTCCTGAAATGAGTGCAGTTTCCCAGTGTTGACGTGTTGACCTATAGAAACAAGAAATCAGGATGTGACATATCGAAGGGCCATAATTTGTTTTGCAGTTTGGTATCGGGACGGAAATTTCCCATTTAGAGCATTTTATTGAAAAAATATTGGGAAATACGTCATTGTGTGCTGGGTGATTCATTAATATATATATATATATATATATATATATATATATATATATAATGAATCTATAATAGATTAATATATATATATAATGAATGTAATATATATTATATTAAATATAATGGATGATAAAACTGCCTTTTGTCGACATTTAGGAATACATTAACATTATAGATTAGCCTCAAGACATGGAATAAAAGCCAAAAATCTTTTTTTAATTTTGATTTTTGTAAGACTTAAAACAATGTAAAATCTGAAAATATTAAACTTTTTTTTTTTTTTTTTTAACATACATTTTAATATATTAAAATTGCCACATGGAGACTTCCGTGATTTCTTTTTAATATATGACAAAAACAAGTCTTTGAATCAAAGTACTGATTCATGGAAATGAATTATGTTTTTGCTATTGATGTTTAAATCAGAGATGATACTGCGTCTGTCTTTATTCTTTCATTCCATTATGACTAAATAAAAGGCATTAAAATTTTCACAATATTCATAGTGCTGTTGCTTTTTTGTCCTCATAAAAAATGTATTAGTAATTTTTAAAAAAAAATATGTTTAAAATGAGACGAAGACTTGACCAGCTCCATGTAAAATAATAAAATGCTTGCATACTATTTTTTTTTTTTTTTCTGGTCGCCTCATTGGGGATGAAATGTGGAGATCACATGACCTGCTGAATATTTATCACTTTATCTTGGTAACCTTTGTTATTTTTACTTGTAAACTAAATCAGTCAATACAGCATTTTTAAAATGGTAGATACAACACGACAGCCCAGCACATGAACAAAACCTTACCGCAACTTTAATTTTATTTCTTGAATATCTGAGATAATCTATATTATGTTACAGTGTGTGTGTGTGTACTGTGTATAGGCCTATATATATATATATATATATATTTCTCAGCCCAACCCTAGTTAGAGACCAGCGTCTCAGTGTATTGCAAACCTTATCTGAGGCAAGAGCACAAGCCTGCGAACACAATGCATTAATGTTGAATGAGGAACAGGCCTGTACCGCCGCAGCCTGCGAGGCATTTCTCTCCTGCAGCCAACATGACACAATGAAACCTGTGCATGTAGAAAGAGACGTATAGTTCTAGGTGTGATTTGTGTTCCAGCTCTTGCTTATTGTCACATTCTCATTTATTTGTTTGCTCTGAAGGTCGTGAATGCAGTTTGTTGACAGGGGAACAGATTAAAAATTTTTGCAGCAAAAAAATAAAATAAATAAAAAAGCGAGAAGAGCGAGCGAGGGATGGGGGCGGAGGAGGAGGCCAAATGTAAGCATGTTTTAATCCGTGGTGGCGTGTGCCTTTGTGTGCTGAAACAGCCAAAATCATCTCCTGTCAGGCCAAGATTAATGCTTCATGTGTGTTTCATTAGCAGCAAAGCATGCACACTCTCACTCACACAGCGCCTGTTCTGTGTGTTCCTCGACGGACATGTGATGAGGACGAGACTGAGGTTGACATGTCATCAGCACTCTTGTAAATGGCAGTCGAAAGCATGTTCAGTCCGTTTAAAATAGAGATGGGTCAAGTGGTCGACGAGCTGGTCAACAACTGAAAAGTTAGTGATGTTAATTAGTTTTTCTTTTTTACAACGGTGCTTTAAAGGATTAGTTCACTTCAGAATTAAAATTTTCTGATAATTTACTCAGCCCCATGTCATCCAAGATGTTCATGTCTTTCTTTCTTCAGTCAAAAAGAAATGAAGGTTTTTGAGGAAAACATTCCAGGATTTTTCTCCATATAGTGGACTTCACTGGGGTTCAACGGGTTGAAGGTCCAAATGTCAGTTTCAGTGCAGCTTCAAAGAGCTCTACACGATCCCAGAGGAATAAGGGTCTTATCTAGAGAAACCATCGGTCATTTTCTAAAAAAAAAAAAAAAAATATATATAGTTTTTAACCACAAATGCCTGTCTTGCGATCCGCCACACATGACGTAATCACGTTGGAAAGGTCATGTGTGATGTAGGCGGAATTACTGCGGTAGGGCGGAAAACTCCATCTCATTTTCTCCTCCAACTTCAAAATCGTCCGACATCTTTTACCTTTTTTTGTAAAGGGCGTTTGGCTTAATCTTTGCATGTTCGCTTTGTAAACACTTGCTCGGTACTTCCGCCTACGTCACACGTGACCTTTCCAACGTGATTACGTAATGCGTGGCACATCGCATAGCAGTGCAAGATGAGCATTTGTGGTTAAAAAGTATATACAATTTTATTTTTTTAGAAAATGACCGATCGTTTCACTAGATAAGACCCTTATTCCTCGTCTGGGATCGTGTAGAGCTCTTTGAAGCTGCACTGAAACATTTGGACCCGCTGAACCCCAGTGAAGTCCACTATATGGAGAAAAATCCTGGAATGTTTTCCTCAAAAACCTTAATTTCTTTTCGACTGAATAAAGAAGGACATGAACATCTTGGATGACATGGGGGTGAGTAAATTATCAGAAAAAATTCATTCAGAAGTGAACTAATCCTTTAAAACTCATGTCAGAGACCGCTCATATAAAATACTGTATGAATGAATGCAATGACTTTTCACATGCGGAGACTGTAAAAAACACAGTTGCCATGTTTTTTTCTGTTTATTTTGTTTTTCTACAGTTGACTCCAAACAAAAACAGTGTGACTGGAATGGGTTATTAATTGAATTTGAAGTTAAAGGGCCCCTATTATGCTTTTTTTAAAGGTTCCTAATTTTGTTTTGGAGGTCACTTACAATAGCTTTACATGCATTTAAGGTCAAAAAACACTTTAATTTTCTCGATAATGGCTCAATAAAGGATTCAGTCTCTCTAAACCCCTCCTTTCCTAGAGCTTCCTCTGCTCTGATTGGTCAGATGGCTCAGTATATTGTGATTGGTCTAATGCTTACAGCGTGTGTCGGAAACAAAATGACCGTTACCATATCTGTATTTCAGCTCCGGAGACTTCCTCAGCACTTATATAAACAGGTTTTATCTGTGTTTTTAACATCAGTTTGACTTGTAAAAATGTGTCTCGAGACCCCTGTCTTCTGGTCCATTCTGTTGTGCTTCATCTAGTTTTTTGTCTTTTATTTTATTTATTTGAATGGAAGAATTTTGTAAATGTCCCCTAAGGAACACACATCTGATATGAAGTTTTGCACATCTTTAGTTTAGTTTAGACAGGTATATAAATGCAGAAAGGAAATTCACTATTAACTGGTTAATAGATGTTGAAATGCCCATCTCCAGAATTTGACGAACAGTTTTGCATACAGTATCTGCAGTCTACATATCATGCTCATGGCTTTTTGCACAGAATTACATTGCAATTAACAAGCTTCAAGTGTTGTCCTCATGTTTACACACTGCAGGCTATCCGTTTTTATACTCCGAACAGAAGCCCGGTTTTTAGAGAGACGTTGCATGAGCTGTTTAATTAACCAGCGCTAATGCTGCTGTTTTCATGCTTCACTGACACTGGACATTGCTTTGGCTTTCTAAATTGCATGAGCTTATTTTTGCAATTTTATTTCTGGAGACTTTTTCAAGAGTCTTTTTTCTTCAGTGGGTTTGCTGCACGTAATTATAATTTCTGCTCTCTTCTTAGAATACAGCTATTCCATCCCAATTACAACCTAAATCTTTAGTTAAAACAGTCATTTGCAATGTAAAAATGAGTGTTAATACATAAAACAAGAGTTCGATATTATATTGTTTATGTTATGTTATGTTATATTAATTTTTACTTACATTTTAAGCTGTTTTTTAAGCTAACTGACAATGACAGCCAGTGATCACCAGGAAATGTCATTTAATTGTTTTAGTTTTAGTTTACAATACCCAAGAATGCCTCTTTTAGTCCAGGATTTCAACACAAGTGCCCAAACGAGAAAATATGGCACTGAATGGCACGTTTTGTTGAGTGTGTGAGCATGTGTGTGTATCAGTTGTGTTTGTGACATTGGAAAGGGCAGAAAAAAGGTTAGGCTGATTGCTGAAGAAAGAAGGAGGAAATAGAGAGCTTATTGAAGAGTCCAGTGAGATGGAGATAAAGAGAATATCTATTCTAGAAAAGGAGAGATAAGAGAGGGAGAGGAATAGAGGTGTGGAGTGAGATCTGTCCCCAGAGGCAGCGGTTAGATGGAGAGAGAGAGAGAGCGAGAGAGAGAGAGAGAGCTTCTCTCTGGAGACCCGGGCTCATCTCTCCATTAACTCCCACTGCAGTAGCTCAGCAACATCCACCCAGGCATCTTCAGATCCATATGGCGCTCTCCATGACAGCGTGTGGAGTTTGCATAAGCATGTTTACTGCACGATACTTGCAAATTATCATTATGACATTATGGGTGCTCTGATAATCACCATTCATTTGCCTGTAAACATGAACAGGTGGCAGAGTTAATCTTAATGAAATTAAGATTTCATTGATTTTTCGAAGTGTCATTCGTTTTTATTTCTTAGGGGCTGCTCACATGTGCACAGGGCGTATTCTTGCACAACAAAATGGAATAAAATGTCTTAAGAAAGTTCATTAGTTTTTAACATGGCATCTTAATTTGGGGCTAATGCAAAAGAAGACATTGCAATAGTCCATGACTAAACATGTTAACTATGTGTAAATGCTAGAAAAAATAAATAATGACTTGTAGAGGAACGTTAAATAGCTCTGATTGGTTTGCATTGATATGTAAAGTGATTTGATGTTTCTCGTACTAAAACCTTTGCTCCTATAATTAGCGTCTGCTCATAATTATACCTAATTAATTTAATAGGACATATGACAAATGATGAATAGTATAGCTAATGAAGGCAAATTAAGTTAAATTTCTGATTCATTAAGACATGTAAACGTGAAATGAAAACCTCATGAGTCATGTTGATTATCTTAAGTCACTGTTTCCCAACCGGGGGTCGCTGAAGATTTACCAGGGGTCACTAAACTCACTCTAGTTTGAGGGTTAAACCATGATGCAATTTCCGACAGCCAGTATTACAGTTTAATATTATAATCATCATTAAAACCGTATTTGATTGCTAGGATTTGAAAAACTCACTGTAAATACTGTCCAGTATTAAAGTAAGCAACGGTCTCACGGCACGCAGACACAGCATGCAGCGTAGGTTTCGCTTTGTTTGAAAAATTGGCGGAATGAAAAAAGTGAGAGGCTTTACAACCGAGTGCTGAGGGAAATTAAATGAATTAATGGTATGAATGAATTCTATGAATGTATTTCTGAAGGGAACTGACTGCCTTGAGAAAAGTTTTGATGGCATTTTCTTTTCATCTTCCCTCCGTGAGCATAGTGTTTATAACCAGCGCTGCTTTGTTTACAGAGGTTACCGGGGAAACCGCTCTATTTCTGCTGTTCCATAAGCGCCACCTACTGACTAGTGGTTGAACAACTTCAGATTTTTTAAAGTGGACATTTATGTGATTAAACTTGAGTCGACGTCGACTAGTTGATGATGACGTCATTAATGAACAAACAAGGAGCCGTTCACACAGAACGCATTTTTCCATTCCAATACGCTCCTTTTCCATTGTTTTCCTATGTAAATACGCCCTATACAGACGTGTATATGACCTTTGCACTACAAATAAAAATATGTCTTCAACAAGCTGAAAGAAGCCAGTTTCTTTGTTGGAAATGATTAAATGTAACTGCAGTTTGATTGTTGTCATTGTAAATACTTACTTTCTCATGGCCACGGATAGGAATAGGAGATTGAGGGACACATTCAGCGGACAGACACCGATATGCTGTTTTTTATATATTTATTTCAACACACGACAACCAAAATCAAATCCCTAGAAGCTTGTTAACAGTTTTGCAGTGGCTGTGTGCAAGTTCTGCTAATTCACAAGCCGAAAACCTGCAAAAGTCATGCTCGCAAAGGTAACGTGTGATAGGCAGTGGGTTTAATCAGTGACATTATTAATAGATTTGCTGTTTTAAAGTTTCTGCTGTAGATTCATTTATTAAGAACTTAATTGATTTTGTAATCCCTGTCGGTAAATGAAATGTATGTCTCCTGGAAAAAAGGCTGGGAACCACTGTCTTAAAGGATTAGTTCACTTTCAAATGAAAATTACCCCAAGCTTCACTCATCCTCAAGCCATCCCAGGTGTATATGACTTTCTTCTTTCTGATGAACACAATCGGAGTTATATTAATAAATATCCTGACGCATCCGAGCTTTATAATGGCAGTGAACGGGACCAATGAGTATGAGCTGAAGAAAGTGTCTCCATCCACATCCATCCATCATAAACGTACTCCACACGGCTCCGGGGGGTTAATAAAGGCCTTCTGAAGCAAAGCAATGCATTTGTGTAAAAAAATATCCATATTTAACAAGTTATAAAGTAAAATATCTAGCTTCCGCCAGACCGCCTTCTGTATTCAATTTACGAAGAAAGTGTAAACTGGCGTCGCGTCAGTTAAACTTTTTAGTAAGTTCAATAAAGCCGTAAGTTCAATTGGGAAAATCGTAGGACGTAGCGTAAGCTTTTTGAACTGGAAGAGTTCAAAAAGCTGAACAAACATACTAAACTTGTTCTATTTCTCGTCTCCAGATCTGTGACAAAGAGTGGCATTACTACGTCATCAATGTGGAGTTTCCTTCAGTGACGCTCTTCGTAGACGGAGTGACGTACGAACCCTACCTTGTGACAGACGACTGGCCCATCCACCCTTCTGAGATCGATGTACAGCTAACCGTAGGTGCCTGCTGGCAAGGTGAGACCCTGAAAGAGCTGTTGTTTTGATATTAGCCTTTGAAAAGGAGGATCGATAAAATGAAATGGTGGCATAATTGTGGCTTGGACAGCTCAGACGCAGGAGATGATGAATCAGCATCCACCAATTTTGAGATGTGATCAGATAGTCTCAGGCTTGAGAGTGAGAGGGCGTGACTAAGAGATATCTACATTATTGATATGACAGCGTGAGCACGGCAGCGGTGGTTCGAATACCAAGAGAGAGGCAATGTGTTTGGCCCCAGGCTATCCTGATTCTTCATTTAATCAAAGAGACTCAGGCATGAAAACATCAAAAAAGAAACACGGCGTGTCAATTTCAGCCTTTTCAAATGGAGCTAATGATCGCATTTGAATGGAGAGACTGTCCTTAACGTCGCTTTCATGAGCTAAATAATTAAACAAGGCTCTGAGAGAATGGAGTCACAGCTAAATCATTGTTTTAGGTGGCGAGGCCCTAAGTTCCGACTCTTCAGCACCATTTTACATTTCTTTTCATCCGTGCTGATTGCGGATTATTTTCTCTTCTTCTCTGGCTTTGAATTGTGATTCTTTTTCTTTTTTTAGAAGAGACCCATAGTGAGGATTAAGAGACCCTGAATGGAGGACAAGTTCACTTGCTATTACATCCCAATGAAGCTGGTCTAAGCTCCACTAAACCGCAACTGATAACTTTTCAAGCTATTAGCGGTCGAGATTGCTTCTCGCACCCTGTCCATTTTCACTCGGCGCAATCAACAACGTAACGACAAGCCACCTCATAATGGAAAGCGAGGATGGTATTTGTTCAGGCCAAATTGAGATCCTTGTCTTCTTCGAGGTAGAAATGGGGTTTGGTGGCCATTGTCTTCACGAGACATCAAATAGGATTATCTGCTTTTTTCTAGAGCTTTGTTAGGACATTGACTGATGCATTGTGTCGTTTATGTGTTTAATATAAATGATGCTCTAAAGATATAATTTATCTGCAATAGGAGTGAATTTATACATTACTGTTCAAAACGTTTTGGGTTAGTAAGTTTTCTTAATGTTTTTGAAAGAAGCCTCTTTTGTTCACCAGCTCTACATTTTAATTCCAATTTGTAGCTCAAGAAACATTTTTTTCTTATTATTATCATTAGTTGAAAATGATTGTGCTGCTTAATGAAGTGTGGAAACTGTGATTCTTTGATAGAAAGGAAGTTAGAAAGAACAGCATTTATTTGATATAGAAATCTTTTGTATCATTATAAATGTCTTTACTTTCATTTATAATCAATTTAATGGATCCTTGCTGAATAAAAATACCACTCTCTTTAAAAAAAAATAAAAAATAAATAAATAAATAAATTCCCAAAAATCCTAAGATTTTAAATGGTAGTGTATTTTTTAAATTAAACGTTAAAGAAAAAAAGATAAATATTTCTCCCAGAAGTAAAAGTTGTGTTCAAAAGCTATGGAAGCTTGTTTCCGACACTAAATAAAAAAGGTAATTGCGACTTTTTATCTCACAATTCTGACTTCTTTTCTCAGAATTGCGAGATTTAAACTCAATTGCGAGTTATAATGTCAGAACTGCGAGTTATAAAGTCAGAATTGTGAGAAATAGTCAGAATTGTGAGATATAAACTCAATTGCGAGTTATAAATTCAGAATTATGAGTTATAAAGTCACAATTGCAAGTTATAAAGTCAGAATTGTGAGACAAACTCAATTGCGAGTTATAAATACACAACTGTGAGAAATAGTCAGAATTGCGAGTTATAAGGTCAGAATAGCGAGATGTAAAGTCAATTGTGAGTTATAAAGTCAGAATAGTGAATTATAAAGTCAGAATTGTGTGATGTAAAGTCAGAATTGCGAGATATAAAGTCAGAATTGTGAGTTATAAAGTCAGAATTGCGAGTTATAAAGTCAGAATTGTGAATTATAAAGTCAGAATTGCGAGATATAAACTGAGTTATAAAGGCAGAATTGAGATATAAACTGTGAGTTATAAAAGTCAGAATTGCGAGTTATAAAGTCAGAATTGAGCTATAAACTGTGAGTTATAAAGTCAGAATTGCGTGATATAAAGTCAGAATTGCAAGTTATAAAGTCAGAATTGAGATATAAACTGAGAGTTATAAAAGTCAGAATTGCGTGATATAAAGTCAGAATTGCGAGTTATAAAGTCAGAATTGCGAGTTATAAAGTCAGAATTGCGAGTTATAAAGTCAGAATTACGAGATATAAACTGAGTTATAAAGTCAGAATTGAGATATAAACTGAGTTATAAAAGTCAGAATTGCGTGATATAAAGTCAGAATTGCGAGTTATAAAGTCAGAATTGTGAGTTATAAAGTCAGAATTGAGTGTTATAAAGTCAGAATTACGAGTTATAAAGTCAGAATTGTGAGTTATAAAGTCAGAATCGCGAGTTATAAAGTCAGAATTGCGAGATATAAACTGAGTTATAAAGTCAGAATTGCGTGATATAAAGTCAGAATTGCGAATTATAAAGTCAGAATTGCGTGATATAAAGTCAGAATTGCGAGTTATAAAGTCAGAATTGCGAGTTATAAAGTCAGAATTGCGAGTTATAAAATCACAATGACGAGTTATAAAGTCCAATTCTGAGGAAAAAAAGACAATTGTGAGTTTATATCTCACAATTCTGACTTTATAACTTGCAAGTCTGACTTTATATCATGCAATTCTGACTTTATAACTCGCAATTCTGACTTTATATCACGCAATTCTGACTTTATAACTCGCAATTCTGACTTTATAACTCGCGATTCTGACTTTATATCATGCAATTGAGTTTATATCTCACAATTCTGACTTTATAACTCGCAATTCTGACTTTATAATTCGCGATTCTGACTTTATATCACGCAATTGAGTTTATATCTCACAATTCTGACTTTATAACTCGCGATTCTGACTTTATATCACGCAGTTGAGTTTATATCTCGCAATTCTGACTTTATAACTCGCAAGTCTGACTTTATAACTGACTTTATAAAAAGTTGCAATTATACCTTTTTTTTCGTGGCAGAAACAAGCTTTCATAAAAAAGCACCATAATAGTATGATTAAAAATAAAAACAAATTCAGTAAATGGTTCATGATATTTTTTAGATGAACTATTCCTTGAAGAAAAAAAATGCTGCCCTATAATAAGCGTGTATAAAGTGTGATAAATAAGGTCATTACTGAGATCAGATGTGCTTATCTAAATGTAAGGTCATGACTGTGCCTTTCCACTGTGCTCAGGATGTGTTCTGCTTGTTATTGTCTGTTATGCCACTACTGATCGATACAGATGAGACGGTGACAGCTCTGATATGCCAGGCGAGGACTGCAGTCTCATTAGTGCTTTTGTCCTTTAGGGGGAGCACGAACGAGAATGCAAATGTTCCTCTGCTGTTTCATCTGTGGAATAACATTTAATTGATAACATCTGTCAACTAAATAATTTAAAACAGAAGCAATTAAGCATTGGAAGCACAGACCCTCATTGTGAGGCTTTAGGAGTGACAGAATTCACTGCATCTGGAGCTATTACACCCTAAATCTGCCAGCTCATCAGTGAGGGATGTACGGGAGGGAAAACAGTATGTGTTAAACGCCCTCTCGTTTTTATCAAGGAACCTATTAAGTCGGTCAGGGTGACCAGTGATTTATTTAAAAAAAATAAATAAATAAAATAGATGTTGTCACTCAGGAAAGAAAGAAAAGACAGATCGCCATTTGATATGCAAATTAATGCAAGACAAGTAGCAATTCACTATGCAAATATTACATGATGTGATCATTATCAGTTAGATTTTGAATGCAGAACATTCTAATATAAAGGTGTGATTTTCAAAAATTCGTTAAGTTGTGATGTAATGGAAGGTAGCAGCAGATCTTTTCTTCCATACTGTGACTTACATCTGAATGAATGTAGTGTAGGGGCTTGGTTTTACCTGTCGTTTGTTGATTGGATGGAGGCAGATCTGAATGTGAGCTTGCAGCCGTTTGTAAGAAAGGAAGCCGGGATGAAGTGGAATAAATGTATTGCATACGTCAAGATTGACATTTTATGACATTAAAAATTATGAGGTAAAAAAGAAAAATATACATGGATGAATCGTTCACATTAATATCAATAATATGCATTTAGAAAACAGAGTGAATTTTATTTCATGCCAATTTTAAATGATGTGAAGTGTTTAACAACCACCAAGGCTGAAATTATCTTCATTTTAGTGTTTTGAGCTGAATAACTTGCTGAAAAATACAGTATTTGAGGTATATCAATATAGTACTAGCTTGCAAGAACTGTAAAAATAATTTAACCCTTGTGCTGCGTTGAAAACCCTGTAACACCTTTGATGTTCGGCCAAAAATGACCAGCCTTTTAAAAATTACTTATAAATCTCGTTATGCTATATTATCACCAAATATTGCATTCAATCTTTTTGTCAACTTGTTTTCTTTCAATTAGGACAAGTTTTGTATTTCTTTTTGGATCTGATCGATCGTAGGCCTCATTGATCTGAACTTATGCACCTCAGTTTTTGAGTGAAAAAAAGCATTATTTGTGGATAATTTTGTCAATATTCAACAAAATATGGAATAAACACTAGTGTGCTTTAATGTTTAACCAGGAAGTTTGTTTTGAAATGCTTTTATTTCATAAAAAATGGCACAGCCATACTTGTGTTCCCGGGTCAAAAATGACCGGCCTACATTAAAAAAAAAAAAAAAAAAAGCTTCTAAATCTCTTGTTATGCTATATTATCACCAAATATTGGATTCAATCTTTTGTCAACTTGTTTTCTTTTAATTAGGACAAAATGAAGTTTTGCATTTCTTTTTGGATCTGATTGATCATAGGCCTCATTGTTATATGCACCTCAGCTTTTGAGTGAAAAAGCATTATTTGTGGACAATTTTGTCAATATTCAACAAAATGTGGAAAAGAAATTGCACTGTTTATCACACCAGGGTGCTTTAATGTTTAACCAGGAAGTTTGTTTTGAAATACTTTCATTTTGTACAAAATGGAACAAAGTCACACTTATTAAAAATAACTGGCCTACAAAAAATAGCTTATAAATCTCACGATATGCTATATTATCACCAAATATTGGATTCAATCTTTTTGTCAACTTGTTTTCTTTCAATTAGGACATGTTTTGTATTTATTTTTGAAAAAAATATTATCCCAAAAATTGTGGGGGAAGTAGTTATACCCTGTGTGAGAAAAAAAAAAAAGACAGCAAGTTTTAGTCCAATGCAATAACATTAACTAACATTTTCAGGAAGAAGAAAATCCTCTCCAGGTCAAATTGACCCAAACACAATATAAGGGTTAAAAAGATTTCTATAGAGAATTTATAAATGAACCGACTTTATGCAACTGGTCCATCGTAGCTTATTTTGTTCTTTTGAGAAACTGCTGAATCGCATGCACAGGATTGTGGGTTACCATATACTACAGCAAAGAATACAAAAACACTTATTTTTAAAACTGAGCAGATGGAGGCATTTCAGTAGACAGGCTTGTTTTTTCCTACCTCTGGAGTCTGGATAGTGCCAGATAAAGTGTTTTTGACATATTGACACACAGAGTGTCACTTAGCTTCCAGATATCTTTTGCTTTTTTACACTGTTGCCAGAGACTGTGAGTATGTGTGTGTGTGTGCCTAATTGTTAGTCTGTGTGTCTACAGGAGGAGAGGTGACCACTCCACGGTTCACTCAGTATTTCCGGGGAAGCCTCTCAGGCTTGACTATCCGACCTGGAAAGATCGCAACTCAAAAGGTGATCTCCTGCCTACAGGCTTGCAAGGAGGGCCTGGACATCAGCTCACTTGAAAGTCTGGGCAAAGGCATAAAGGTACACACGCATACATATATGCAAAGCCTTTCAATAGAAAGATTATAGGCATTCCATTCTTTGTCCATCTCTATAATATTATCTGAATATATTTGAGAACCCTTTGACATCAGTCATACCGAGCCATCATTTATTCATCTATATGTAAATGTGTTGACTTGTTCTTTCACTTCTTTGCTTTAAGGGTTATATTTCTCTCTCTTGATTATGAAAATTCTCACACTCTCTTGATCCCTCTCAGTTCCACTTCAACCCGGCTCAGTCAGTGCTGGTCATGGAGGCGGATGACTTGGAGAGCATCAACACAGCCATGACAAAAGTTTCCTACATCAACTCTCGGCAGTTTCCCACTCCCGGTCTGCGCAAACTCCACATAACCACTACAGTTCAGTGAGTACCGCTCTAAACGTCACAACACCAGCTCATGAAGTGTTCATCAGCTCATAAAGGGGCAGTCGTTGCCTAATGGTTAGAGAGTCAGACTGGTAACCCGGAGGTTGCGGGTTCAAGTCTCAATACGCTTGAGCAAGACACCTAATCCCCAATCGCTCCCCAAGCGCCACAGCAAATGGCTGCCTACTGCTCTGGGTGTGTGTGTGTCCACTACTCACTACTCCTAATGTGTGTGCACTAACTTGGATGGGTTACATGCAGAGAACAAATTTCAGAGTATTGGTTACCTTACGTGGCCTTCACATGTCAGTTTCACTTCACTTTAATAGATTGATTTTGCTGCAATGAAATTATAGGATGAATACTAAGTATGGGAGTAAATATTCGAGTGAATGAATATGTGCAAGTTCCTTGCATCCTAGGGGTTTTCTTTAATCTCAAAAGCAAGTTAATAAAAGCAAGACTAGATGTGAGGATGAACAGTAGCAGAAGGCTATCTATTGAGCTAAGGGATGAGTCTGCAGGGTTCGGTTGGTTACCGATAACATCTGTCGTGCACTGCATGAGTCTTGATTCCTGCATTCAGTCTGGATCTACCCTTAACTCATTCCCACATATCCCACAGAAACTTACCTAGGCAACTTTGAGAAAAGAAAAGAGTCAAAAGTGTTGCCCTGCTTAAAGGGTTAGTTCACCCAAAAATGAAATTTCTGTCATTAATTACTCACCCTCATGTCGTTCCACACCTGTAAGACCTTTGTTCATCTTCAGAACACAAATTAAGATATTTTTGATAAAATCCGATGGCTCAGTGAGGCCTGCATTGACAGCAAGATAATGAACACTTTCAGATGCCCAGAAAGCTACTAAAAATATATTTAAAACAGTTCATGTGACTACAGTGGTTCAACCTTAATGTTATGAAGCGACGAGAATACTTTTTGTGCGCCAAAAAAACAAAATAACGACTTTATTCAACAATATCTAGTGATGGGCGATTTCAAAACACTGCTTCATGAAGCTTCGAAGCTTTACGAATCTTTTGTTTCGAATCAGTGGTTCGGAGCGTGCATCAAACTGCCAAAGTCCCGTGATTTCAGTAAACGAGGTTTCGTTACGTCATAAGTGTTTTGAAACGTTTCGAAATTTCAGTGGTTCACGTGACTTTGGCAGTTTAATACACGCTCCGAACCAATGATTCGAGAACAATTGTTGTTAATAATCATAATTATCAGTTTAACCATTATTGTATATGTTTTGCTGGTGCTCCAGCCTAATCAAATTGGTCTGGTTTGCAAGTTTCAGTTTCAGAGAGGTTTTGGGCACTTGAAACTGCCTAAACCAGCTGAACACCATCAGCTAGACCATCTTAAACCAGCTCATTTACATTTATGCATTTGGCAGAAGATTTTATCCAAAGCAGCTTACATTACATTTAAGGCATACATTTTATCAGTTCATGCATTCCATAAGAATTGAACCCATGACCTTGGTGTTGCAAGTGCCATGTACTGTTTGAGCTACAGAGATGATAGCAAAGCAACTTGTGCTGTTATTTTCAGCAGGGAGTGTTCATGTAGTGTTGTGGCAGTGGTTGCGTGTCAGTGGATAATAGACAGGCCTGCTGGTGGTGATGACTGCAGTGAGACGAGCTGATGAGCACATGAAAGGCCATGATAAAAGAGAATCCGTTGTGTCAGAGAGCCATCCTCTGCACTACAGCACAACACTTTTAAAGATGCCATCAAACAGCATGACACAGCGCAGGTCAGAGAGTGACAACACAGCTCTGCACAACACTGCTTAAAGGAACAGTACAAACACACACACACAATTATTATTATTATTGTTATTTTTAATAATAATAATAATGATGCATTGTATTTGTAATGCGCTCTTCTTAAACCCAATGCACTAAAGTAAAATAAAACAAAAACAACAAGAACAGTACAACAGTTAATTAAAAACAACTTTAAATAAATGTAGTCTCAATGTAGTCTCACATCAGACTTACACGACATGTCAGCGTTTGGCTTCATCTCCCATCAGCACTCACAAACAATCCCTTGAAAAGCAAATCTTCCCGCCAAACACTAACGGATCATACCACTTAATGGGGGTAGTTTAACACACATGGCTACCATAAAGCATCATCATTCTATCAACTTCATATAAATACACATTCAGACTCTTAATCACAGACTCATATCATCATTGATCAAAATAACAATACATATACCAAACTGAAGTATAACCACTTAAAACACTTACAGGTGCTGGTCATATAATTAGAATATCATCAAAAAGTTGATTTATTTCACTAATTTCATTCAAAAAGTGAAACTTGTATATTATATTAATTCATTACACACAGACTGATATATTTCAAATGTTTATTTCTTTTAATTTTGATGATTATAACTGACAACTAAGGAAAATCCCAAATTCAGTATCTCAGAAAATTAGAATATTACTTAAGACCAATACAAAGAAAGGATTTTTAGAAATCTTGGCCAACTGAAAAGTATGAACATGAAAAGTATGAGCATGTACAGCACTCAATACTTAGTTGGGGCTCCTTTTGCCTGAATTACTGCAGCAATGTGGCGTGGCATGGAGTCGATCAGTCTGTGGCACTGCTCAGGTGTTATAAGAGCCCAGGTTGCTCTGATAGTGGCCTTCAGCTCTTCTGCATTGTTGGGTCTGGCATATCGCATCTTCCTCTTCACAATACCCCATAGATTTTCTATGGGGTTAAGGTCAGACAAGTTTGCTGGCCAATTAAGAACAGGGATACCATGGTCCTTAAACCAGGTACTGGTAGCTTTGGCACTGTGTGCAGGTGCCAAGTCCTGTTGGAAAATGAAATCTGCATCTCCATAAAGTTGGTCAGCAGCAGGAAGCATGAAGTGCTCTAAAACTTCCTGGTATACAGCTGTGTTGACCTTGGACCTCAGAAAACACAGTGGACCAACACCAGCAGATGACATGGCACCCCAAACCATCACTGACTGTGGAAACTTTACACTGGACCTCAAGCAACGTGGACTGTGTGCCTCTCCTCTCTTCCTCCAGACTCTGGGACCCTGATTTCCAAAGGAAATGCAAAATTTACTTTCATCAGAGAACATAACTTTGGACCACTCAGCAGCAGTCCAGTCCTTTTTGTCTTTAGCCCAGGCGAGACGCTTCTGACGCTGTCTGTTGTTCAAGAGTGGCTTGACACAAGGAATGCGACAGCTGAAACCCATGTCTTGCATACGTCTGTGCGTAGTGGCTCTTGAAGCACTGACTCCAGCTGCAGTCCACTCTTTGTGAATCTCCCCCACATTTTTGAATGGGTTTTGTTTCACAATCCTCTCCAGGGTGCGGTTATCCCTATTGCTTGTACACTTTTTTCTAGCACATCTTTTCCTTCCCTTCGCCTCTCTATTAATGTGCTTGGACACAGAGCTCTGTGAACAGCCAGCCTCTTTTGCAATGACCTTTTGTGTCTTGCCCTCCTTGTGCAAGGTGTCAATGGTCGTCTTTTGGACAACTGTCAAGTCAGCAGTCTTCCCCATGATTGTGTAGCCTACAGAACTAGACTGAGAGACCATTTAAAGGCCTTTGCAGGTGTTTTGAGTTAATTAGCTGATTAGAGTGTGGCACCAGGTGTCTTCAATATTGAACCTTTTCACAATATTCTAATTTTCTGAGATACTGAATTTGGGATTTTCCTTAGTTGTCAGTTATAATCATCAAAATTAAAAGAAATAAACATTTGAAATATATCAGTCTGTGTGTAATGAATGAATATAATATACAAGTTTCACTTTTTGAATGGAATTAGTGAAATAAATCAACTTTTTGATGATATTCTAATTATATGACCAGCACCTGTATATCTATCTCAGTACCCATAAATGGAAAAAACCACTAATTAAAGGAGAATTTCAGACACCCTCGTCATCAGAACCCACCCCTCAGAACACAGGACCAGATAGAGAAACTATACTCTGAAATATATTACACAAAAACATATTCAAAATAAAATAAATATGAAACCATCAAAGTCTCTGTTTCTTTCATGTATTCAATTACCCCACACACTTTGAACACTAGACATTGATATACTGTTTTCATAAACAAATCACATCCAAATCATTACACAAAATAAACAAGAAATCAATATATACAATAATACCATTCACTGATGCTTCCTGTGACGATAACCTCAAATGTTCATCATCACAGTCTTAATCAACGTTTTAAAGTTGATTCGTTTCTGATGTTGTAAGGAAGCACATTCCATAGCTTGGGGGCTTTGATTGAAAAAGCTCTTTCCCCCATGGTCTGAAGTTTACATGAAGGCTGATGAAGTAAAAGAGACTTGGCAGAACGGAGAGAGCATGATGGAGTGTGAGGACTGTGCAAGAACAAGTGTAATGTGTTCCCGAGGAGAAGTACGAGTAAGCACACGAGCAGTAGAATGTTGAATATACTGTAGCCTGCTAGAGATTTAGATGGAAAGCCAGAGAACAAGGCATTACAATAATCAAACCTAGTCGTAATGACGACATGTATAAGCCGTTCTGTGTCAGCAAAAGTGAGACGTCGTGCAATGTCCCTAAGATGGTTAAAAGTGATTTTAGAAATATGTTTTATATGTGCATCAAATGTTAAAGGGATAGTTCACCCAAAAATGAAAATTTGATGTTTATCTGCTTAGCCTCAGGGCATCCAAGATGTAGGTGACTTTGTTTCTTCAGTAGAACACAAATGATGATTTTTAACTCCAACCGTTGCGGTCTGTCAGTCGTATAATGCTTGTCAAAGGGAACTCCATCTATAAGAGTTAAAAAAAAACATGCACAGACAAATCCAAATTAAACCCTGCGGCTCGTGACGACATATTGATGTCCTAAGACACAAAACGATCGGTTTGTGCGAAAAACGGAACAGTATTTATATAGTTTTTCACCTCTAAAACACCACTATGTCCAATTGCCTTGTGCATCCGGTTGGTAAGGTCTGAAAACGCGTTCTGATGATGGAAGTGATGTCTTGGCGCTTATACTTCAATGAGTGCAAGACTTCACTTCCGTTGTCAGAGCGCGTTCAGACCTCACCAACCGGATGCGCAAGGCAGTTGGACATAGTGGTGTTTTAGAGGTGAAAAATGATATACATACTGTTCGGTTTCTCGCACAAACCGATCGTTTCGTGTCTTAGGACATCAATGTGTCGTCACGAGCCGCAGGGTTTAATTTGGATTTGTCTGTGCATGTTTTTTTGACTCTTATAGATGGAGTTCCCATTGACATGCATTATACGACTGACAGACCGCAACGTTGGAGTTAAAAATCATCATTTGTGTTCTACTGAAGAAACAAAGTCACCTACATCTTGGATGCCCTGGGGGTAAGCAGATAAACATCAAATTTTCATTTTTGGGTGAACTATCCCTTTAACTGTGGATCAAAAATGACACCAAGATTCCACACCTGTGAAGTAGGAAGTACCATGCTGGAATCAACAACCAAACTAATATGATCGGCCTTAGAAGTAGCCGCTACTGTACCAATCAGCATCAATTCAGTTTTGAAGCTGTTCCGCTTCAGAAAGTTATTCAACATCTCTTCTAGACACCTACTCAAAGTAATTAACATGCAGTGGATATCAGGGTTAGTGGTGATGTAAATCTGAGTATCATCTGCATAGTAGTGATACCTTTTTTCCTGATAATCTGCCCAAGCGGAAGCATATATTTGCTAAATAGAATTGGGCCCAACACTGAACCCTGAGGAACTCCCTATTAGATAGATATAAGGGTGAAACTATTACATTAAACAGTGAGTTCTATATCAATAAATTAAGCTCAATGTACTACTGAAATTGATTTCTGGACATTGTAATGTTATATTTTATGCATTTATTATTGTTCATTTCTGATATAACCAGCAATCTCCACCCCCCACACACATTCACTCCTCTCCCACCTACTTTATAAAACAAAGTTACGCCACTGCCCACCCCTAATTTTAACTGTGTTCTGACATTCTTTTTTTCTCTTTTATCTCTTTTCTCTCACTCTCACTATATCTCTCTCATCTTATCACCCCCATCCTCATTCACATTCTCAGAGGCTTTACTATCGAGCACTTCATGTCAATAAGTAGGGAAAATGATGGTTTGATGGTTCTTGTTTATTGATCATTACCCAGACTGCCTTTGATGTCCAACAGTATCACTCCAGTAAAGAAAGGATTGATTTATTTTGTAGATTTCACCCTCCTCTAATAAATAATAGTGATTTAGTAGCATGACAGTAGCTTAGTTGTTGAGCTGAATAGCTTTTCGATGACAAACTATTTCTTTTTTTAACTATATTGTTGTATTTCAGACGCAGCTTACAGAAGAGTGAACTAAACTGATAATTTGACTCCATTCTGTCTCATAATAAACTTTGGGATCATTTTATTGAGTCAGTATGTTCAGATGGTCCATTTAAATGAACTGATGCAAAAGCTGCTTATTTTTGCAATATCTTCATTTAGTCAATATATTCAAAATGTATTCAAATAAGTGCTGTTCTTTTAAACATTCGATTTACAATAAATGTATCACAGTTTCCACACAAAAAATATTTAGCAGTGAAACTGTTTTCAACATTGATAATAATAAGAAATGTTTCATGAGCAGCAAATCAGAATATTTGAATGATTTCTGAAGGATCATGTGACACTGAAGACTGGAGTAATGATGCTGAAAATTCAGCTCTGCAATTGCAGGAATAAATTAAATTTTAATATACTGTATATTAAAATAGAAAAGTTATTTTAAATGTTAAAATTATTACTGTATTTTATCAGCCTTGGTGAGCATACGAGGCTTCTTTCAAAAACATTACAAAAATCTTACCAACCCCAAACTTTTGAAACACTTCCAGTTACATTCACAGTGTTTTTGTGGGTGTCCTTTTCCCTTCAGAGATGCTCATTTGATTGTCAAGGGTGGAAGGATCGTGTCATCTGACAGCAGCCTAATGAAACCTATTGGATCCAATTGCACCTGGCTGATATGTGCCCAAATGAAACTTTACCGTGGAGAAAGTGAGAGCAGGAGAGAATGAAAAGAAGACAGAGGCTTCTACACTTGTCTGGTGTGCATTGGTGAAGAGGATTGCCTAAATAAGAACAGACTTCCCTGGTCGATAGTGGAGTGAGCCTTAGCTCTTTTAATAGTCGGAGTCCGGCTTAGACCAGCTCCCAATATCCTTAAATCAGCCCTGTAAATAAAGCAAGATTGTTGCCCTTTTTCACGAAGCCTTTTTAATGAGTGAGCATGCTCTCGACTATTTTACTTTAGTGCATCTAGCCGTCTACCGAAGGGAGCCACTTTTACACATCACAAACTTTCCACCGTCATTTTTACTGCAGTCATTAGACGTAATTGTTTTGTTGGTTCCACACAATTTTGCGCTCCCCTTCCTTCTCATTCAAGGCCATTCTCCATGGCCGCTTGAGGGAGAGTGTTACAGAGGAATTACCTTAGAGAGATAGCGCACCATCGCTCGAGCGCGGCTAAGCATCACTCCACCCGCGACGGTGGCAGAAAGCGGGTTGTTGTCTCGAACAAACAGATAGTTCTTAATTAGTGAGTGAGTATATAAATGAATTAGTAAACCAGCGAGTGCTCTTTAGGGTTCACCCTTGAAAAAGAGTAATTACTGGGTGCATCGTGAGAAAGGGAGGCCTGTTAATCCTAAGACACTTTATTTTCCCCTTTCTCCTCACATACTAGCTGTAATGAAGCTGGAGGAACTCCAATTTCCCCAGCAGGTCTGTGTGTGAGTCTGTTTCAGTCCACGCTTCAGCGCTTCGGTCTTAATCAACACTGCTTCTGACTGCCATACCGACTTCTTCAGCTGGCATCAGGAGGAAGTGGCACCAAGCTGAGCACACTGCTCATGTTCTCGCAAATATTTTTGTCGACTCGCTGCTTTCAATCTAACTATATTGTGGCATCATTAATTGGTGGATTTCACCTGTGAGGTGCGGCTGTGCTGAAGCTGATGGTGACAGTCTAAAACAACAGTTAGACACTGCAGTCATCAACTGTCCAAACACTCGCCTGGAAAAGAGTTTGTGAGCGCCAGTGCATCTTAATGGGCTCTTACTCAAAGTGAGATAAAGAATTTATTTTGGGAAGCAAGTGTTTAAGCAATTCCAATGTTAAATAAAGTGTGTTTAAGGTAATTTTTTTTAATAACTCATTTAATTTCTTGATATTTCATGTATTTCTCAATAATCTTGCATGTGAGCCTCAGCAATGCCATTTACATATTTGTCAGTCATAGGTTCAGAAAAAAAAAAAAAAAAAAAAAATATATATATATATATATATATATATATATATATATATATATATATACACACTACTTTATACTCAGGGCAAGTCTTCGTAAAGGGGAACAAAATGACCCGTGCGCATTTAATTTTAATTTTAACATAATTGTCCATTGATTACTCAAAATGACCTGTATGCATTTCTTTAATTTTATTTTATTTTGTTCACTTTAGATTATGGTCCAATTCTTACTATTAACGAACTATAAACTACAACTTTTGCCTCAATAAACTCCTAATTACTGCTTATTAATAGTAAAGTCGTTTTTAAGTTTAGGTAAAGACTATAGAATAACAAAAGACGTGTCACTCGTATTGTTTTGAATGGGAGAAAGTGCAACGCGCAATATGACGGAATAAGCCCCGCCTTCTAAATAACAGCCAATCGCTGATTGGTAAAGTCATCGCGTCACTGCGGTGGCCGTTAGAAGCTCTGGTTCCTGTAGAAACAGTCAGATGCGCACTTAGGACTGCGCATGTGCATTAGCTTGATCCAGCCTAAAAAATAGTTTTTTGTCATAATTCGAGCATTTAGAAACAAAATTTATGAGACAGTTGTTGTCAGATTTCATTGGTGATTTCAAATATGAAATTTAATCGAAAGCTTGGCAAACAGCTTTGGAGAATTTGATGTTTTCCCATTCAAAGAGATAGGAGCTGCACTTGCATGCCCGAGAGGCGTTTCAAAGATGGCTGCCGAGTGAAATGACTTGTCTTAAAGGGACTTTGGTTTAGGTAAAGTGTAGGATTATTATGGTCATGCAGAATAAAGCATTAATATGTGCTTTATAAGCACTAATAAACAGCCAATACCCTAGTAATATGCATGCTAATAAGCAACTAGTTAATAGTGAGAATTGGACCCTAAACTAAAGTGTTACCCTTTATTTTAATTCGTCATGTATTACTGAAAATGTTGGTTTGTAATGATATGAATTTCATATTTAGTTTTTAAAAAAGAGTTCATTAAAAGGTTAAAGAATTTACTACTGGATTTTGTTTGTTTGTTTTTATCATTATCATTTTCTGCCTTTTATAAAGAATATAAAGAAGTCGTCTTTCATGCATACACTACAAGTCTAAAGTTTAGACACACCTGAATGAATGTTTCTAATAATACAAAAGACCATGAGGAATAGCTGTATCCAAACATAGTTGTGGTCTCATTGCGGTGTAAAATCTGCCAAAAAGAAATGTACAGAAAGGTATAGACGAGACAGAAATATTTTTAACAAGGCTAATCAGAGTTTCAGCCATCAGAGCTGAAACTGTTTTAAAACACTTGTTCTCTTGTTTCCCTCCTCTCCGTTTTGCAACTTGTAGGTGTTTCGGTGAAGATACGTGCATCTCCATTCCAGACATCAAGGCGATGGTGATGGTGATGCCGCCCAGCGAACCTCGGATCACCATTGCCGGAGTGAAGTGGCTGGTTTGGCCCGCGGCTCAGCTCCGAGCTCCTGTCGGGGTGGCCCTTTTCAAGGACATACACATCATTAGTACCGTCACCAAGACCGACGCCACCCTCAGCATAGGTGATAGATGACTCACTTTCACAGCTCATATATTAACATAATCTCACTCCTTTGCATTCATCCATTTCACGGGTGCCACAGTTGCACATTTTGCCTGTAATGTAACCGTATAAACGTTTTAGTATATTTACTGAATTTTCTTCCCACGGATGTGTTTTTTATAATGGTTTAGTCTATTATTATCAAGATTATAAATGCCTCCTTCTGGTTGTTACACTGACCTTAAGTCAATTGTTTTTTATTAGTGTCTTTTTTCATTTTAAGTTCAACAAAAGTGTCCGGCTTCTTTTATCGAGTGCAGAGCCAGGGGTAGTGAAACAATAAATCATCGAAATTAAATTCATACACAATCAATGGTTGTTTGTGGATACAGCGCAAGGTCATATATTTGCCGCTGCATATCTCTGCCTGTGTAACAGTGTGTTTGTTTGTGCAGCCCGGAGGCCAGGCGTCCTGGAGTTGATGCATAACCTGGATTATTGTGATGTGCTGGTGATCGGAGAGGAGCTGGACCCGGAGTGGGAGAGTCTGGAGATCCACCACAGCTCTCTCTTGGGCAAACATCTGGATGCCACCAACTCTACCTCTGGCATCTCCATCTACGGTATGGTCCACCACGTGTCTCGGATCTACTATACAGCCATCTGCTGCCAGAGTGTTTCTCATAATCTCTTTTTCACTCTACATTTTAGTGACTTCATTTATTGCTTATTTGTTGCATCTTCCAGTTGTTTCATTTAGCATGAGTTCTTAAATCTAGATCAGTGTATATGTGTCTGTAGATGTTCAACTTATTGTACTATAAGACATTTACAGATACATGCATGCAAATTTAGATTTAAATACGTTGTACATGGAGAACTCATGATAAAATGAAGCATCTGGAACAATGTAAAGCCTCAAGCTGTGGATAAGCAATAAATGTGTTGAAGGAAATAGCCCAAAAAGGAGAAATCTGTCATTATTTACTAGGGGTGTAACAGTATACAGCAGTCACGGTTCAGTACGTACCTCGATTTTGGGTCATGGTTCTGTACGATTTCGGTACAATAGGAAAAATGGTCACTTTAGTTTTGAATCCAATTTTCACTATTAACTATGATTTTTGCCTCAATAAACTTCTAATTACTGCTTATTAATAGTTAGAAAAGTAGTTGTTAAGTTTAGGTGTTGGGTAGGATTGAGGGATGTAGAATATGATCATGCAGAATAAGGCATTAATATATGTTTATAAGTACTAATAAACAACCAATATCCTAGTAATATGCTAATAAGCAACTTGTTAATAGTGAGAACTGGACCCTAAACTAAAGTGTTGCCGGACAAAGGAACAAATCCACAATGCTAGGTTACATTTCATTTATTTTGAACAGACAGAAGTGCAAATCACAGTTTGTTCCACCTAGCAGCATTTAGTCCCCTAGTTTGTCCAGTACAGCCTCCTATAGTGTAGTAAGCACTAAGCAGTAAACAGAAAGCACTCTTGCATAGCTCATATTTTTTGCAGGGCTGATAAAAAAACAAAAGGTATTTGGTCACAATCAGATACAAAACTGAAAAGCATCTCGTGTTATAAAAGTACAAAATAAATAGAATAATGAAAAATAAATCTTGTGCATTAGGAGTGTTACAATTTGCTCCCCTTAAACTATATTTAAACAGTTTAAGCCCAACCCTCCTATACTTCACTTTCCACGTTCCGCTCTTTTTCACACACAGTTGATTGCGTGAGCCTTTCAAAGTATACGCGTACACACTATCTAGTGGACTTTGTTTTCAAGCGGTCAAGTCATTTGCATATGCGCTGTTCTTCTTCTGCTCCTTTTCCTTTTGTGGCGGTTAGCAAACAGCGTTGCATTACCGCGCGCGCCCCCTTCTGGATTGGAGTGTGGATCGCCTGTGACTGACTGTATTTATTGTCTAACTGCATGAACCGAACCGTGACATCCATACCGGGACGAATACATGTACCATTACACCCCTATTATTTACTCACCCTCATGTCATCCAAACTCTGTGGTACAAAAAAATGGAGAGATGTTGAACCACGTACTGGCCATTCTTTTGCATATAATGACAATGCATGGGGATCATGCTCCAAAATGACAAAAACCCTAACACCATGAAAGCATCATAAAATAGCTCCATTTGACTTGTGTGCTATATTCAAAGTCTTCCGAAGCCAAACAATAGTATTCATTTATTTGTCGCCTTTAGATGTAAAATGGCAGGTTACATCAATGTTGGAATGATTCAATGAGGTATGAAGGCTACGGTGGAGGGGAACAATAACTGAAATTTAAGGGAATAACAACTTAAATTTCTGTTTGATTTTACATTGCACAAAGCTATTGTATGGCTTCAAAAGATTTGGAATATATTACCTTTCAAAAGTTTTAATGTTTTTATCTCTTATCACTACAAATTAAAATAAAGCTGAATTTTCAGCATCATTACTCCGGTCTTCAGTGTCACATGATCCTTCGGAAATCATTTTAATATGCTGATTAATATGCTAGTTGTGCTGCTTCAGATTTTTGTTGAAACCGTCATACAATTTTTCAGGAATCTTTGATAAATAGACAGTACAATAGAACTTTAAAATAGAAATCTTTCATAACATTATAAATTTATTTACTGTAACTTTTGATCAATTTAAAGCATCATTGCTGAATAAAAGTATTAATTTTTTTAAAATATAAAAAAAATAAATAAAGTTTTACTGACCCCAAACTTTTGAATGGTGGTGTATATATTTAATCATTCATTTGACATCCTGCAATGCAAAAGAGTGACCAGAATATAAAGGAAATTATATGCGTTTGATTTAATCTGTAAATGCTGACAGACCCAGTTTTGGGTGAACATTTAAAAAGAATTACTATGAAAAAAATTATTAGCACACATTTTTCCAGCTGATATCAGAGCAAAAGAAAGATTTTGCACTCTTTGGATATTTGGTAGGTCAAATTCAAATGCTTCTATGCTTTTCAAAAAAGTTTTGATCTTTAAAAGTCACTCTCGACTGCGCTCAAAATCCTTTAACCCAGATGCTGCTCAGACTCTTGAACAGATCTCTGTCTCTATCAATCATACTGTGCATTTGGCTTTTTGCAAGCAAATTCAAATCACCTTGACATTTGGTAAAGTGGTTTGAGAGTGCCGGGTACATTTATTAGAGAAGAACTAAGACCTCCTACTTGTTCAGGAACTTCATGTTGAGTGTGTCTCAGGGCTCTGGAGCTCTTTTGTGTGAGTAGAGCGAGTTCCTGACACTGGTCTTTCTTTGGTCTCAGGTGTTGACTCCATGGCGCATTATGAACAGGCCATCAGGCAGGTGAGGTACCGTAACTGGAAGCCTGGCGGTCTGTCTGAGAGAAGGTTCCGGCTCAGTTGCTCTGAACTGAATGGACGCTACACAAGCAATGAGTTCAACTTGGAGGTCAGAGACTGCCTTCATACTGGGCATGGCTTCTTACTCTTTTTATCATCCATTTACTTTATCCCCTCTTTCAATTTCTGCTCTTCTTTCAGCTTTTTGCACTTTTTCACTCTTGGTGCTTAAAAGTTTCCAAAAACTGTTTTCGCAGAGTCATACTCTTGACTTTTAACTGTTGATTTCTGACTAAGAGCTGTCCAATAAGACAGAAAGAGACTGTCGGACTAGCGTGTAAAATGGCCAACCGTTTTTAATTTTTTTGTAACTTTTAGGGGTGGATAAATCTGAAATTGATGATACTGCAATAATAAGCCAGGTGGTAGTAAAATGGAGGCCCATTTAAATAACTGCTCATCAATCTTTCTGAATGATTGTCCAGATTACACCGAAGAAATTTGAGGAAATTGGGACATCTGCTGGTCAAACCCCTGTAAATGCAGTGGAAACAACAGGAGCTACCATGACAAAATACTTTGAAAATTAAGGGCATTGTACAATATCCTAAATTTCAGAAATCTAAATTTGTGCAAATATGTAGACCTTAATACATAAGTGGGACTTTTTATCATTATACTTTGTTTTTTTTTGTTTTTTTTTGTTTTTTTAGACTGAGCATGTTTTCTCCCGATTTTTCCCCCTCCATTTCTGGTTTGTTTGCTACTGTTGCCTCTGGTTTGCTTAGTTGGGGACATGTAATATTCAGCTCAATATTATTTATTTGAATGCACTGACACTATTGGATGAGAACTGAACCGAGCTGTATGATGACATCACTGTTTTTGCTGAGCTGCTTTATAGCTGAATTAAACTAATTTCATAATTGATGAAATGTACACAGTTAACGAACAGAACTGAATCAACTATACACAGTATATACTGTATATATATATTCCTTCCTGTGAGGAAATCCATTCTCATTTAGCCATTTTGAGTTTATGATGTTTCTGGTATAGGAGACATTAGGTAATCAGCAGGAAATCTAAAATTACTGTCATTGAGCCCAGACTTAATGAACCTAATTTCATTATAAAATGGTCTTAATGTAATTTTTCACTTCAGGATCAATCCCAAAATATTGAATTTTTTTTTTTTTTTTAAATTATGACATAACAAAGCTTCATTTCCTGGAATCACTTCATTCTCCCTAAGCAAACTCTTGTCTCTCTAAAGTATTTTCTGTTTGCCCCGCCCCTCAGATTGGAGTAGTGCACAGCTCAGAGGCTGTGGAACATGTCAATCACATGGCCGTCCAATCCCAGTACATGAGACCTGTGCATCATCCAATGGTGGTTCATACGGCCGACTCTGATCACATCTCAGGTAAAGTCAGCCATGATTCCTCCTAATGATGTTCGTCCAAGCCTAGTCATGCAGTCATTTTACCCTGGGTGATATTATTGTGCAAATACTAACTGAAAATAAGTTGATTTACCTTGTTATTAATTAAAAATGTGTTGTTGCTTTGTTAAACCATCTAATTAAGTTGTAAACAAGTGGCTTTAAGAAGGACAGTAAATGTGTCACAAAAACTATTCATGGGAGAATTCAGCTTCTAAAAAAGCGGATGTGCACACTCACATACGGTACATACACAAACCCCTGCACGCGGGTCTAAGCGGATGACAGGCTCTTGAGACCATATTGTTGGTTTGAAGGAGTTGGGGAAATTACACTTACTCTAGCAGCTCACGCACACACCAGGGACACCAGTGATCTCCCCAAGGGCGCCGAGAGCGCAGCTGACTGCAGCGAGATGGAGCATTCTGCTCTCTGGACTGAAGAGAGAAAGAGGGAGAGGGAGATGACAGGATGCCAGACATGCTGCTTTAGGAGAGACATGGAAAAACAGCAGGTGGCACTGTGACCTCATGCTCCCAATTCTGCTCTTGCTGACTGCAAGGTCTCAGAAAGCGACACTGTTCTTAAAGTGAACTGTGCCAAACTGTCTTCCTCTGTCAACACGGCTAAAAAAGCTTCACCTCAGCTACCTAGAACAGAAAAACACTAAACGACAGTGATCCAGGTTTGTATTGATTTTTGTTTGGCTCAGTGAGTCATAACAATACAATGAATGAATAAACATAATTGCAGAGACTAAAGAAATAAGCCTCTCAAGGTTATGAATTACAGTGATTTTACCACCATTAGGAGCAAAGCAGGGTGATTCTCTCTCTCTCTATATATTTTTTTCTTAAAGAAATTGACTCTTTCCCTGCCATTGACGGAATTTTCTGACTTTTCATGTTTTCACTGTTAAATGGTAGAGGGCGCTATTATGCATCTTCTGAAACAATAGAGTAAAAATCTGTAGAATATAGTCATGCAGAATAAGGCATTAATATGTGCTTAATAAGTACTAATAAATACCAATATTCTATTAATATGCATGCTAATAAGCAACTAGTTAAAAGACCCTAAAATAAAGTGTTACCATAATAACAATAATAATTTTAAATGTTATATTTCACAATATTAATGTTTTTACTGTATGTTTTCATACCAAACTCTCTCTCTCTCTCTCTCTCTCTCTCTCTCTCTCTCTCTCTCTCTCTCTCTCTATATATATATATATATATATATATATACACATACAGTTGCAAGAAAAAGTATGTGAACCACTTGCAGAATCTGTGAAAATGTGAATAATTTTAACAAAATAAGAGAGATCATACGAAATGCATGTTATTTTTTATTTGGTACTCTCCTGAGTAAGATATTTTACATAAAAGATATTTACATATAATCCACAAGACAAAAAACAGCTGAATTTATTAAAATAACCCCATTCATAAGTATGTGAACCATTGATTCTTAATACTGTGTGGTTACCTGGATGATCCACGACTGTTTTTTTGTTTTGTGATGTTGTTCATGAGTCCCTTGTTTGTTCTGAGCAGTTAAACTGAGCTCTGTTCTTCAGAAAAAATCCTCCAGGTCCTGCAGATTCTTCAGTTTTCCACCATCTTTTGCATATTTGAACCCTTTACAGCAGTGACTGAATGATTTTGAGATCCATCTTTTCACACTGAGGACAACCACACACAGAATTAAGAATCAATGGTTCACATACTTATGAATGGGGTTATTTTAATAAATTCAGCAATTTTTTTTTTTTTGTGGATTATATGTAAACATCTTTTATGTAAAATATCTTACTCAGGAGAGTACTAAAAAAATAACATGCATTTTGTATTATCTCCTTTATTTTGTTAAAATTATTCACATTTTCACAGATTCTGCAAGTGGTTCACATACTTTTTCTTGCAACTGTGTGTATATATATAAATATATATATATGTATATATAATATATATATATATATATATATATATTTATATATGTATATATAATATATATATATATATATTTTTATATATATATATATATATATATATATATATATATAAATATATATATATGTATATATAATATATATATATATTGGCTGAGAGCCGTGCGAAATTCCCCCGGTATCAACACTGGAACCATATATTAGAATGATTACAATTACTTATAAAATATGCTGGCGTTAGATGAGACTTTCAGATGGCAGATGGGGCACAGGTGCAGGGTTGACAGCAGGTCAGGGGTGAATCTGGGCCTGACAGGAGCTAGTGAACCTCCGGATGTGCGTCTCAAGGTGTTGATGGAGAAAAAGACTGGAAAATAGATGCCTCTAACATGGAAAGGATGTTGGGCTTCTTGGTTGTACAGTATCAAAGGCCGGCAACAGCAGTATATGACAATGTTCAATAAATAATTATATTTATTATTAATAATAATCACAACAGACAATGTCTGCAGTTTTAACCATGTTTTGTAGCAGTGTAATGTAGAATTCATATATGTCTGTATCTATGTGTCATTAGGCACACCTCCTGCTGCCACAGTGGTCATTGTAATGTGCATCGCTGCTCTGGTGGTCATTGTGGTCTTGGGCATCTACCGCATCCACACCACCCACCAGGACGGCTCAAAAGAGGATGAAGAGGGAAGAAAAGACCCGGAGATGGACTGGGACGACTCCAATCTTAACATCACTGTTAATCCCATGGAGGTCAGTATGTGCCTCATTGCTAAAGATAAATATCAGGGAAGCAACTTCTATCATAGTTTGAAGTAGTTAAACTACAGTCAACCTACTGTAAAACTAATGAAAATGTAATTGGGTACACTACAAGTTATAAATAAAAAGTAGCTTGAACTGTCTTGAAGTTACTTAAGAGGGCAATATGTTTTTTTTTTTAATAAATACAAAAACTTTCCAATATATTTTAATTGTAATCAGAGCTATATGTGTGGCACAGAAACAGAGATGGGTTTTCAATGAATAAATGATCTCAGAGTGATCTCGTCAAACCATAAAATTCAATGCGCAGGCATATAGTACTATGCTTATGACAAAATTTGTCATTTCCTGTACGCGTACCCTAGTGTACTTGTAAAAACCAAGGTATACTTTGGATGAATCAAATCATACAATTTCATACAAAATTGCCAACTTGTAAAATAGTTATTGTTTCTAATAAGATCAAGTTGGAAAGAACCATTTAGGATGAACCGATTCATTGGAATGAATCAAAAAACTTTCAAATTTTGACATACAAGAGAGGACAGTTTATGATGAACCAATTCTCTTGAGTGAATCACACTTTTCTACATTTCTACACACTTTTTTTTTTCATTTAAATGAATTAATAGTTCCAGTTTTAGTGGAGTTTTACCGTTTTTATCATGAAGATGGTCTAAATATAATTCACATCATTCTGTTGTTGGTTCCAGAGCATTGACGGGACTCAGATTGCTGAGGAGGTGAGGGAGGAGGAGCCAGAGGAAGATGAGGATGAAGACGAAGAGGATGATGAACTGTCAGGAGATCTATCTACTGCTGAATCCGAGGACACTGATGAAGAGGAAGAGACTAACATTCTGAAGGGAAAAGTGAATGGAAAGCTGGAGTGGGACCCGTCTACGTTACCCTATTAAAACACACTCACAGTCTCTCTCACACACACACATGCATACACCTTCACACAAGCAAGATTCACACGCAGACATAGACTTGTGCACACACACGTACACGTATATACATAAAACACTCGCATTTAATGCCCTCTCACACTTACAGAAGCCAGAATTTATTGCCTGAAAAGCTGTCACACTTCAACCTGATTTTGACTCTGTCCAACAGCCACAAAAAGCATCCTGTACCGCCATCTGCTGGTCAATATTGGGAAGCGCACCCCTCAGCCCAAACGCTGCGAAGCCTCTATGTACTTCTGTAGTGTATAAGCTGCAGTGTCTCAGTAGATCCGCAAAAATGAAAGATAAATTGACACAATGGAATAAATTGTGAATCAACATCTCTGGGATGTTTTTTTTTTTTTTTATGTTTACTGTTTTTTGTGCGTTTTGTGTTGATTAATCAGATTATAATCTAACATCATGATGCTTTCTCCCTTTCTGAAATACTAAACTGTAATATTTGACAGTGTGGCTATGCCTTCACCATTTGTTGTCTTCAGAGTAACGTTTAATATTGCATTGATGTGCAATAGTTAAATACCCAAAAGTTGTTTTTTCAATGAAAGTATATAATAATGATATTTTCTTCATTTGAAATTTAGAAAATAGGTTTATTTTAGATCCTCAGAGAGATTTTGATTGAGACGGTTCTCTTTAAACAAAAGGTATATAGTAATTTATGGAAGCTTGTTTCCGCTACAGAATAAAAAATCTAAAAAAAATACTTTTTATCTCACATTTTTTTCTCGTAATTGCGAGTTTACATCTTGCAAAGTGGGATTGTGAGATATAAACTCACAACTGCAAGAAAAAAGTCAGAATTGAAAGTTTATATCTCACAATTCTTTCTTTATTTCTCAGAATTGCGAGTTTATATTTCGCAGTTCGGACTTTATATCTAACAATTCTCAGAAAAATGTCAGAACTGCGGATATAAACTTGCAATTTTGTAAAATAAACTCACAATTGAGAAAAAAAGTCAGAATTGTGGAATATAAGCTTGCAATTGCAAGAAAAAGTAAGAATTGTGACTTTATTTCACTGAATTGCGAGTTTCACAAGTATATGCCACAATTTGGATTTTATAATTTACAATTGCGAGTTTATATCTTACAATTTGGATAAAAAAAAGTCAGAATTGTGGGATGTAAACTCGCAATTTTGAGAAATAGTCGCAATTGTGGAAAAGTCCGAATTGCAAGTTTATATTTCGCAATTCTGACTTGAGAATTTGCAATTGTGAGTTAATATCTTTTTTATATTTTGAGTTGCGAGAAAAAAAGTTATAATTGTTTGATGTAAACTCGCAATTGCAAGAAAAAGTAAGAATTGTGACTTCATTTCACCAATTTGCGAAAATTGTTTCACAATTTGGATTTTATAACTTAGAATTGCGAGTTCATATCTCACAATTCTGAGAAAAAAGTCAGAATTGCGGGATATAAACTCGCAATTTTGAGAAATAAAGTCGCAATTGCGAAAAAAGTCAGAATTGCAAGTTTATATTTCAGACTTTAGAATTTGCAATTGTGTTTATATCTTTTTTATCTTGAGTTGCGAGGAAAAAAAGTAAGAATTATGGGATATAAGTCAGAATTGTGAGTGAAAAATTTGCAGTTACCTTTTTCTTCAGTGGTGGAAACAAACTTCCATAGTAATGAAATCAAACTTTCTTTTCCCTTTTTCTCGGTGGTAAGATAGGAGGAAGCGTGTCTGTACATTTTTATATGCCTGTCTTCTGTACATAGGGAACTGTAGAGTAGTTGAATGTTGACTCAGACTCCTCACGTCCTCCTGCATCCCTCACACAGCCTGTTTGTGTCCACACTTGCTTGCTGAAGAGGAAGGTTCCTCCTCCTCCTCCTCTCTCTGTCTGTGTTGATCTCTTTTATCGTTCATGGTGTCCTCCTCACCTCACCTGCGGATGGTTTCTCCCTCACTCCACCTCAAATAGATTTGTCTGAGCCTCTGTAGACAAAGGCACTTTTAAACTATTAAAGGAAAGAAAATAGAAGAAAATTGTTCAGTGATTTTAGCCTGAGGCTATTTTGGTATATTGTGAAGGTCTTTACTAACCTCCCCGCAGTGTACAGTTCAATTAAATCTTCAGGAAAAGAAAAAAAAGAAAATAAGGATGTAAGAAAAGTACAAACAAAAGCAAAGTCTTTGTGAAAACTGAGGCTTTTGACAGAGTAAAAGCATTTAGCAGTGTCACAGAGGTGTTTGTTTTCCTATAGAGGAGAGTTTAATAGATGACACTTATGTTTTCCCCTGAACATGTGCGTTTATGAATATGTGCATTGGGTTTCATGTAATGTCTGTTGCAGTGGTTAGGATTTCTCATCCCATCAGCCAAAACGTGCTTGTGATGTCAGCCTTGTGAGACATCCCGTCCCCCTCCGTCCACCTTACAGACCTTTCATTCCTATATTTCGCTTGTCCTTTTTACCATGTGTGTTATAGAACAGGTACAAAAAAATAAACTTTTAAAAAGATCAACCCTGTAAAATCATGTAAGACTATTCTTTTGTATATGTTTCTCTCCTTTTGTTTTGTAAAGGGTTTTTGTTTAACTTCTTTGATGGTCACTGCAGCACTTTCTGTACATTGACCAATAAAGACTTTCCTTAGAATGAGTGAAAGTGTTTCATTTCCGTTCAAATGCTAATTATTATGCTTTGTGTACATACGTAAATACAAAACTGTATAGCTATATCTATTTGAGCAGCTTCTGTTGGAAAATTATTCATGAAATGAAATACACACATAGGCCTATGTATACAGGTCTGTCTGAATAGGCCTACTTGGAGAAATGGCATGTGACTGTGTGCAACATTGTAGATTTTATTCAATTCACATTTATTTGTATAGTGCTTTTCACAATACATATCATTTCAAAGCAGCTTTACAGAGAATGCATGTCAACATTACAATTTAGAGAATCTGGTATCGGAGGTGACTGTCCAATGTATGTGGTTTCAGAAATGTACATATAATCATGTAGTTAGCTAACAATGTAATAATTTAGGCAATTTAATTTACAATCACTGTTAGCAGTTTAATTGAAGGTAGAAGCAATGAGCTCCTGGAAATAATGAATTACATATTAACAATAATTAGGATATATAGAAATTTGGGAATGTGTATGTTGAACCAGATGTTGCGTCATCTGAAGTCCTCGCAGGAGTTGGTGACGTCTCTTCAAAGGAAGAAATTTTATGACCAAAAAACTGATTTTAATAGCAGATTACAAGTGGACAAATACGCCTGTTGTTATCTTCTGAGATATTCTGAGATGTGTCTGAAGTCTGCGTTTTTTTAGCCTCATATTTAATAGCACTCCATTACGATCGCTGTTGATGAGGAGCATAATATGACAATATTTTGTACATATAGGCACATTAAAACATTTATTAAACCTTATTTTATTTTGTAGGTTTTTAATGACTTTTTTATTTTTAAAGAAAGTGACATTGAGAGGACACCACCCCCTGCGAAAAAATTCATAATCAAATTACTAAGCAACCACCGACAAAAACAGAGATGTCATTTTAAAGCTTAGAAACTCAGCTTTTTAATGCATTCAATCTTTTTGATTTTGAAACTCTTAAAGGGATAGTTCACCCAAAAATGAAAATTTGATGTTTATCTGCTTAGCCTCAGGGCATCCAAGATGTAGGTGACTTTGTTTCTTCAGTAGAACACAAATGATGATTTTTAACTCCAACCGTTGCGGTCTGTCAGTCGTATAATGCATGTCAATGGTAACAAAATCTATGAGAGTAAAAAAAACATGCACAGACAAATTCAAATTAAACCCTGCGGCTCGTGACGACACACTGATGTCCTAAGACATGAAACGATCGGTTTGTGCAAGAAACCGAACAGTATTTATATCATTTTTTACCTCTAAAACACCACTATGTCCAACTGCCTTGAGCGCACGCATGGCATCCGGTGCGTGAGGTGTGTATGCGCTCTGGCGTAGTTTACGCAAGCGGCGGAAGTGATCTCTCGTGCGTATACATCACTCATTGTTTACACAGTGCACAAACATTGTATGTACGACGGCTAATCAAAATGGTACTTACTTGCGCTTATCTGGATTGTTCAAACCGACTAAAACTAAAAGATTATGTTCTCTCGTGCAAACTCAAGTTATGGTTGATTGCTCTTCGGCTGGATATCAACACACCAATTAACGTACTAAAGTTGTTGAGGGTCTGCAGCGATCATTTTTCCCCTTGATGATTTTACATACCCAGGAGAGGATCACGTATGACTTAAACCATCAGCTGTGCCTATGGTTTTTCCACATCCAACTGAGGTATGTGAACAAGATCTTTGTATGTGTCCTTTTTATTTGTAAAGCTGCCCTTACGAAAAGTAACAAAATAAAATGAAGTTTTGATGTAATAAAACCATGTTTTATTGTGGTTTACTTCCATTTGTATAACAACTGTTGTACTACAGGCACCATGTTTAAACTACGCCAGAGCGCGTACACACCTCACACACCGGGTGCTGTGTGTGCGCTCAAGGCAGTTGGACATAGTGGTGTATTAGAGGTAAAAAATGATATAAATACTGTTCGGTTTCTTGCACAAACCGATCGTTTCATGTATTAGGACATCAAAGTGTCGTCACAAGCCGCAGGGTTTAATTTGGATTTGTCTGTGCATGTTTTTTTAACTCTCATAGATTTTGTTCCCATTGACATGCATTATACGACTGACAGACTGCAACGGTTGGAGTTAAAAATCATCATTTGTGTTGATTTTGACATTAAAACATTTAATAAACCTTATTTTATTTTGTAGGTTTTTAATGACTTTTTTATTTTTAAAGAAAGTGACATTGAGAGGACACCACCCCCTGCGAAAAAATTCATAATCAAATTACTAAGCAACCACTGACAAAAACATAGATGTCATTTTAAAGCTTAGAAACTCAGCTTTTTAATGCATTCAATCATTTTGATTTTGATTTTGAAACTCTTAAAGGGATAGTTCGCCCGCGGGTGGTTTCATTAACTCCCAAGTAGTGCTGCACAAGTTTTTGTACATGAAGCCCCCCAAGACCCATATATAAATAATATACGGATGCTGCATTTGTCACGTTTTCGCTCGTAACTTCATGAAACATATTGTGGAAAATGGCACATCATTGTTTACAGCAGATTCTCACGATTAAAATGAGTCATAATCCAGTGCGTCGATCACGAGATATTCACGGAGTTACGACATAAATCACCACAGGCACACAGACGCTAAGTAAAATCAGATGTAGCTTTCACGTGGCATTTTCGCTTATAACTTCATGAAACTAACTTCATTTTATAGTTAAATGGCCCTGGGGTTAAAAAAATTGAAGTTTTAATGGGTTTCAGTGGGGACATTTTTGTCCTTAAGGTCCTGAGTGGAATTATTTTGTGCGTATTCAGTTTGAAAGCAACATCTAACGACTTGTGAAGTTGCTGATTAACTTTCTATAAAACCCTCTTCACAGAGCTTTATCATATACAAATTATTCAAGCAATAAATGATAATTGAGAAGCTAATGTGCAAGTTTATTTTATTGAGGAAACATATGGAGAATAATCAAAGTTGAATTCTGTGTGTAAAACGTTTATTAACAGTGGGGATATTTAACAAAGGCATGCACATAATAACAAATACAAACTGGATATTGTATACCAAAATGATACTGTGTTGCAAAATGTGCTTATCATGTAATCATAACATTTCATATTGTTCAGTAAAAATATGAAGGCACTGGCCAGTAATGACAATAATTACTGTAAGTCTATTGTAAGAGACGATGAAAGCTAAAAGCACAAATTAAGTTTCTTTAAAAAAGTTAAAATTTTCCAAGCAGTTCATTTTAATAGAACTATCAAATAACATGAAATATGACTCAACAAACATTAAGACTTTAGCCTCATAAGATGATGTTCATTGAAGACCATCAAAGAGAATAAAGTAAATGGCCAACAAATGAAGTGTGGTCATTTTCATTATCAAAGACCCATGTATTTTCCCGGAGACGCACATAGACATGATCTCCTTCCTTTAGAGTCAAAGAGATTGAATTGGATCCTGTGTCATAGCGGTCACCTAGAGCATGATTGTAAATTGTTATCATCTGTTGTCCATTTTTAAAGAGTCTTAGACCCATACTTCTAGATGAGCGGTTATGTGCAGTGATAATGAAGAAATAGACACCTTTAACAGGTGCTGTGAAGATACCTGTAAAAGCATATGCAACATTAATTAATAAGCATTTTTATGGTCATTTAATTACACTGTTTATCTGCTTTCAGAGTTCCATAACACACAGATTCAGGTTCAGTATAAGAACACACACCAGTGGTTGGGTTGTAAGCTCTTCCTTCATTCACAAACACATCTTTGTAAACCAGAGTGATCTCAGTGTTGAAAGGTCCAAGGTTACCAATGGGTCCAAGTGTGGCGGCAAATGCCACTTTATAATCTGTGTGAATCAGAGATCACATTTTGTTAAAAAATAATCATGCAAACCTCTGTATAATAACACATCCCAGATCGCAAACTATATTTGCTCTTTGTATTGGTTATGTCTATGGCCTGTCTGTTTGAAGATGTTTGTTCTAGTTAAAACTAATTTATTATTGCTTGGCACTGTTCTGCCATGCTTATGACCAACAAAGATACTCATATAACTTAATTTTTTATCCATCCACTGATTTTCCATCTGCAAGTTTGTCAAGTGAAACGACAGACGGGAAGGTTACCTTTTTTCCTGATCTGCTCCTCAGTGATCTCCAGTCTGTTCTTCAGAGACCTCACAGTCGATCTCAGCTCTGCCAGCTCAGAGTAGATCCCTGTGAGAAAGTGTTGCTGAAACTCATCAGAAGTCAAAACAGCACCGCTTTCCTCTTTATTCAAATGCTCAGGACTCTCAGTCGGTACTCCCTTCTCTTCCTGCTGGACCTCAGACAGACAGGCACAGCTGAACAGGAGAAGCAGCAGCGGATACAGAATGGTGCAGGACATCTTTACCTGAAGAGAATCTATAAGTGGAGAACTGCAGCCGTCAGTGAGGAAATTAATATTATTGTGCTTCTGTTGAAGGTCCCTGCACCAGACACTTACAGTTGTTTTAGATGCAGAAATTCCTGCAGCTCTTGATATATACCTTCTGGATTAATGTGATTGATTAACTCATGACAAATTTTATGAGGAAAGAAAGAAAATAAACATTTTTGTTTTGCAGATAATCACATGATCCATCTATGAGAAAAACAATTGCCGATCAGTTCATATATGACACTTACACAAGAAATATGCAATATACTGTAAGATATAAGCAAAATATATGCAATATTAATCTTCGATTAAAACAGACTTTAAAAGTATCTTTTTATCAAGCAGTTATTGTGTAAAACATGACACACGTGTGGAAAAATAACAAAAGACCAAAGGTCAGATTGATTTACAGTAGTATATAAACGCTATCAGAGGTTTATTATTTAAAGCCATATTGTTAACTTCGTCTAATTGCAGCTTTGGACAAGAGCGTCTGGTGCAACTCTTGAAAACAGGTGCATTGATGTTTAACTCATGACTCATGTAATTGAATGAGGAAAGAAAATATGAAATATAGGCTAGTTTAGTCATGTGAAAAAAATAATCACCACTGCAGGTCTGGTTGGAGCTTCTCTTTACGGCTGTGCCCTGCGGAGGTCACATTTGTTGGCTGCATATGGCATTGAGGTTGCCTCATTTCAGAAAAGTAACCATTACATTCCAAAGTAAGAACTACTTATTTCAGTCACTGAAATGCAAATCAATTTTTAACCTTTATATAATGTGTTTTTTCTGGATTTTTGGGTTGATATTCTGTCTCTATCCGTTAAAATAAACCTACCATAAAAATTGCAGACCCTTCATTTCTTTGTAAGTGGGCAAGCTTACAAAATCAGCAGGGGATCAAATAAATATTTCCCCCGCTTTATACACCGATCAGGCATAACATTATGAGCACTGACAGGTGAAGTGAATAACACTGATTATCTCTTCATCACGGCACCTGTTAGTGGGTGGATATATTAGGCAGCAAGTGGACATTTTGTCCTCAAAGTTGATGTGTTAGAAGCAGGAAAAATGGGCAAGCGTAAGGATTTGAGCGAGTTTGACAAGGGCCAAATTGTGATGGCTAGACGACTGGGTCAGAGCATCTCCAAAACTGCAGCTCTTGTGGGGTGTTCCCGGTCTGCAGTGGTCAGGATCTATCAAAAGTGGTCCAAGGAAGGAACAGTGGTGAACCGGCGACAGGGTCATGGGCGGCCAAGACTCATTGATACAGGTGGGGAGCGAAGGCTGGCCTGTGTGGTCCGATCCAACAGACGAGCTACTGTAGCTCAAATTGCTCAAGAAGTTAATGCTGGTTCTGATAGAAAGGTGTCAGAATACACAGTGCATCAGTTTGTTGCGTATGGGGCTGCATAGCTGCAGACCAGTCAGGGTGCCCATGCTGACCCCTGTCCACCGCCGAAAGAGACAACAGTGGACACGTGAGCATCAGAACTGGACCACGGAGCAATGGAAGAAGGTGGCCTGGTCTGATGAATCACGTTTTCTTTTACATCACGTGGATGGCCGGGTGCGTGTGCGTCGCTTACCTGGGGAACACATGGCACCAGGATGCACTATGGGAAGAAGGCAAGCCGGCGGAGGCAGTGTGATGCTTTGGGCAATGTTCTGCTGGGAAACCTTGGGTCCTGCCATCCATGTGGATGTTACTTTGACACGTACCACCTACCTAAGCATTGTTGCAGACCATGTACACCCTTTCATGGAAACGGTATTCCCTGGTGGCTGTGGCCTCTTTCAGCAGGATAATGCGCCCTGCCACAAAGCAAAAATGGTTCAGGAATGGTTTGAGGAGCACAACAACGAGTTCGAGGTGTTGACTTGACCTCCAAATTCCCCAGATCTCAATCCAATCGAGCATCTGTGGGATGTGCTGAACAAACAAGTCCGATCCATGGAGGCTCCACCTCACAACTTATAGGACTTAAAGGATCTGCTGCTAACATCTTGGTGCCAGATACCACAGCACACCTTCAGGGGTCTAGTGGAGTCCATGCCTCGACGGGTCAGGGCTGTTTTGGCAGCAAAACGGGGACCAACACAATATTAGGAAGGTTCATAATGTTATGCCTGATCGGTGCGTGTATATATATATAAAATTCTGAATTTCTATTTAGAATTCAAAAAAATCCAAGATTCAGTTTAAGCTGTGGGTTAGTTTGTAATAATTTATAATTACCCTTAGATGTACATGGTATATTCTCAGTTTAATAGCAAAGTAAGCAGGTTTATAATCACTACTTTCTTGTGGTCACAACTGAGAGATGACAAAGGCAAACTCAGACACCCCAAACCCCTGAGTCCCAGAGGGCGAGTAACCGCATAGTCTCAGCATGGGTGTTCTGGATCACCGGATGGAGAGTTTAGGTAAAGACTCTGCCAGATCTCACATCTCTGATTCTGACTTAATAGATCTATTGGCCAACTATGTTGAAGTGTGTGTATGTTCTTTGTTCATAGGTGATGAAAGAATCTCTACAGAAGAAGAAGTGGTGTATCAAGACATTGTTTGAAAGCTACAGCATGTAATGACTGTTGATTATTAACTTTCTCTAAATCCCTCTGCGCAGAGCTTTTCCACTTACAGATCACTCAGCCACAATGAATGACAATTGAGAAACTAATGTGTGAGTTTCTTTTATTAAGTAAATATATGGAGAATAACCATGTTAAATATCCCTAATGTATATATACTTTTTACACACAGAGTTTGTAAAAGTTGAATTCTGTGTGTAAAAAGTATCAATACGTTAGGGATATTTATGTGGTCAAAGGTGTGTACATAATTACAAATACAAATAGGTTATTATACACCAAAATAACACTGTGCCTAACTGATATTGTTCAGTAAAAATGTAAAGGACACTAGTTAGTAATGCCAATAATTAACCACAAATTGTTACTTTATAACATTACCAACCATTCATTTTAATAAAACTGCCACAGTGATAGAATTACATGAAATATGAATGAACAAAAAATAAGATTTTAACCTCAAAGAATGTTATTGCACTTATTTTACTCTTAGGTAAATCAGGACTTAAAAAAAAATCTTTATCACCTGCAGTTAAGACTTGTTAAGAAATGTTGAACTTCATGAATTTAATAAGACCTCAAAGAAAAAAAAGTAAATGGCCAACAAATGAAGTTAAGTCATTTTCATTATTAAAGACCCATGAATTCTCTCCGAGACGCACATAGACATGATCTCCTTTCTCTAGAGTCAAAGAGAATGAATTAGCTGTTGATTCATAGCGGTCACCTAGAGCATGATCAATAACATTTACCATCGGTTGTCCATTTTTAAAGAGTCTTAGACTCATTAGTCTGGTTGAGCGGTGACGTCCAGAGACAGAGAAGAAATAGACGCCTTTAACAGGTGCTGTGAAGATGCCTGTAAAATCATATGCAACAATTAACACTGATGCTTTTATTCTCATATAATTACACTGTTTATTTCACATGTAGTTTTCAGAGTGTGATATAAAACATTGATGCAGAACACACACCAGTGGTTGGGTTGTAAGCTCCTCCTTCATTCACAAAGACCTTTTTGTAAACCAGAGTGATCTCAGTGTTGAAAGGTCCAAGGTCACCAATGGGTCCAAGTGTGGCGGCAAATGCCACTTTATAATCTACATGAATCAGAGTTCAAAATTTGTCAAAAACAATCATGAAAACCTCTGTGTAATATATCAATTACACATCTCAAGATGTTTATTCCAATGGATGGCTAGTTAACAATAAACTGAATTATAAGGATGTGTTCTGAAATTACTTGGCACTCATCTCCCAACAGATTTTATTTTATCCATCCATAGTAACTCATTTTGTTTTCATTTTCCATCTGCAAGTTTGACAAGTAAAATGAGAACAAACAAGGGGGTTACCGTTTCTCCTGAGCTGCTCCAGTTGTTTCTCAGTGACCTCCAGTTGTTTCTCAGTGACCTCCAGTTGTTTCTCAGTGATCTCCAGTCTGTTCTTCAGAGAACTCACAGTGGATTTCAGCTCTGTCAGCTCAGTGAAGATCGCTGTGAGAAAGTGTTGCTGACACTCACCAGGAGTCAAAACAGCACCTCTTTGTTCCACATTTAAACACTCAGTCTGAACTTCGTTCTCTTCCTGCTGGACCTCAGCAATACAGGCACAGCTGAACAGGAGAAGCAGGAGCGGATACAGAATGGTGCAGGACATCTTTACCTTAAAGTTTGCAGTCACGCCACTTTTGAACACTTTCCTATGATGAGTTGGCTACTTGATGTGTTAATTACCAAAGTATACAAGAACTGAACTGCAACTGTGAGTGAAAAAATGAATATTACTGGGCTTCTTTTGAAGGTTCCCTACAGCCCTGCACAAGACACACAAGTATTTGTTCCAGAAATTCCCGAAACTCCTGATATATCCCTGGTGGGTTGATGTTTAACTAATGACACACATTTTATGAGGAAATAAAGAATATATTTGTTTAAATGTATTGCAGAAAACCACGTGTGAAACATGATCCATCTATCAGCAAAACATAGCTTAAATACATAGAGCATAGTTCAAAAGATACTGTATATGACACAAGATACATGCAATACTGTATGCATTTGATTAAAAAAAAGAGATATATTCTCTGATATGAGAAATATTGGGTTTAATATTTAAAGCAAAAATTAAGGTATAAAATTACACCACTTGTTAACTTTAATTTGCCATATTTTAATGAGGCTTCAGCTGATGGTATAAAACAGATGCATTGATGTTTAAAGACTTGGATCCAACTCAATCTCAACACTACTGCTTTGTATTCTGATTAAAAAAATAAATAAAATAAAAATAGCCCGAACCCTTTGTGCAGGTTTCTAGTGTCATTTGCTTCTTTTATAAGGATAAATCATAATACGAATCAATATTTACATTTGTAGATTTTTGTGTATATTCAATTTGTAATCATCCCCAGTTCACAAGCACTTCAACTGACCATTCCACAATAATCTTAATTTATTTTGATCATAGTCCTAAACCTGTGAGTTCATAGATAAGACTCATGTAGGCATAAGGCAAAAACTTATGAATTAGGCTGCATGTGTTGAAGAAGATTCAGAAAAATTGTTACAGTAGGCCTAAAAGTTAATTTGTCCCATTTATTTATTCTTTCATAAATTCATTCACAGACTCATTTATTCATTGTGTAAGTATCATGACAAGTGATAGACTAAATATTTTTATTGCCTTTATGGTTTTAATTGTGCAAACTGATTGATTTATATGGTAGAACTATCACTTCTACCACTAAAGATTGATTGGGAAGATTATTTGTAATCAGTTTCTACTCCTCGGCATACCAGATAGCAGAAGAACTCGATTTTGCAACAGAAACTATTGACTCTCTCTCTTTTCCAGCACATTTGCTTCTTTGCACTTAAAGAAGATTAAGGAAATTAGTCCAACACCGTGGTACAACGAGCACACTCGGGCCCTTAAGAGAGCAGCCTGAAAAATGGAGCGCAGCTGGAAGAAAACAAAACTAGAGGTATTTCGAATTTCGTGGAAGGAAAGTGTTATTGCATACAAAAAGGCCTTAAAAACTGCTAGATCTGCTTACTTTTCGACTCTCTTAGAAGAAAACAGACACAACCCTAGGTATTTATATGATACAGTGGCTAAATTAATGAGAAAACAGCACAGCAGTGATGACTTTATTAATTTCTTTACTTGAAAGATTGAAACTATTCAAGAGAAAATTATAACCATTCAACCGTCTACTACAGTATCGCATCAAATGTTGTTCTATAGACTCCCTGAGGAACACTTTCATTCATTCTTTGCTATAGTACTACTAAGCTACTGAAAGAGATGCTTCCAGAAGTTGATCCTCTTCTTAATATCATTAATTCATCATTATCAAGATACATAACAAAAACATTTAAGCTGGCTGTTAATCTTCAGGAGTATGCCAATGCACTGAAGCTTAAGCGCGATCTGCTGTGAAGTCACAATCAAGTTGAATTGTGGGATATAGAGCTGCTTGAAGTGTACATCAGAGTAGACTCGGTCCCTCTGTCAAAATCGAGGGGACGAGGGTCTGTCCATATAAACTTCCCTCGTCCACTTCACGAAGTGGAACGCACTTCAAAATGGCGGCAGGGATTCCCCTGAGGGGAAGTGCTTAGGGAAGTTTGTGAGTGCGTGTCTAAAATTGGTGTGGAACACAGCCTTAGGGGGCATCATACCCCATGTTACCCTAAGTGTTAAACAGACATCTTTGACCATTGTGCCTCGTCTTCTTTTTCAGTTTCTCATGCCACATTTTAAAATGTTGTCAAGTTAAAAAAAAAAAAAAAAAAAATTAAAAAAACATGTCTCTTTTTTTAAAAGCACAAACGTGTTTGTTCATTTAGCTCACTGCATTTTAAAGCCCTCATTATCTATTTCGGGCAGTAGGTGGGACTGTCAGTCGACAGGTTTCAATAAACCTTTATTGATTCAAAGAGCTGATAAGGTAAGCTGATAAGATGTTCAGTGAAACTGATAATGTGCTTAATAACTGTGCACACTTTACATTGTGAGCTTCTAAATGTAGGCTATTTTAAGATAAATGGGAAAATTAAATAAATAAAATGCAATAAATACAGGATATTGAAGTTAACTTATAAAAAACTTATAAAAAAAAATTCCCTCTCTTAGCACACCCAAGAAAAAAAAATCCTGGAGGCGCCACTGGTTAAACAGGAAGGCAAAGTTCCTCAGGGCAATACAAACATTTTGCTAGCGAATGCAAAGTTTCTTGGGGGAACGAAAACATTTGCGAGACAACGAAAAAGCATTGACTTATTATTTTTCCTCCCATCTCATATTTTTTCCACCACCACGTCCCTTTCGGGGATCCATGCTATTCACCTTATTTTCCGCGACAACAAGGGTGACGCCATTGCGTTCGTTTTGTCATCTTACTTCCGGCTGAGAGGGACCTAAGCTAGTAGTCGCTAGCGGTAATCCTATAGCTGTAACGTGACGTGTAACTCAAAATTCTCATCGACAGTGCTCTATGCCTGGCGACTATGAATATGAAGGCGACATGCTGTTATAGCGGTATACTTAAAACAGAGAGGGCATACGTCGCTGTCCAAGCACTCTTGCAAAGACAAGGCCACTGACAGGGGCTGCATTCAGAATGCGCGCTCCACTCGTGTAAAGGGGAGATAGTCACGCTCAACATTCATAGTTCGTTCATTGAAAGGGCCTGCAGCACCTGCCTCACTTCGGCTGGGTACCGGACCTTGTTGAAATACCAGACATCAAGCTGGCAGAGGGCCAATACGGCGTCATGAGCACTGTCCAACTACACACAGTCGAGCAACGCTGGACTAATGAAATGCAGAGCGTGGAATAATAAGCAACAACGTATTGGTGCATACACATTAAACGTGCCGTTTGAATATTTAAAGCCAATATTACAATGTTCTTAAAATCTTTTAATGGACAAGATATTCAGTGTTACATGTATTCACCATCACTTCAGAAATCAATCAGAAATGGCAAAACTTAAATTTTTCTTGTAATTTAGAAGTGTATCACCAAGGCTGTCAAAGAGCCAGCCAGAGTAAATGGCCGGCAAATGTAGAGTAGTGATATGCATTATTATCATGGATCCATGTGTTTTCCCCGAGACGCACATAGACGTGATCTCCCTCCTCTAGAGTCAAAATGCCTGAATCAGATGCTGCTTCATAGCGTTCACGAAAAGGATAATTGATTTTACTGACCATCTTCTTTCCATTTTTACAGAGATACAGACACATAGGCTTGGATGTGTGGTGTATCCCACTGAAACTGAAGAAATAGTTCCCTTTAACAGGGGGTGTGAAGATGCCTGTAATAACATAGATAATAATGAACCATGTCCAACATCCTCAGCATGTAGTTTTCAGAGTGTCATACATATATGAATATTAATACAGGTTCCACATACCAGTAGTTGGGTTGTAAACGTTATCAGTATTCACAAGCACATTTTTGAAAACCAGTGTGATCTCAGTGTTGAATGGACCGGTGTGTCCTGTGACTCCAAGTGAGGCAGAAAATGCCACTTTATAGTTTTCTGCACAGAGATTCACAAAAGATTCACACAGAAACCAGCATACAATATAACTAACATTTTTTTTTTCATCAGTAGGATTTTTTTTTTTTTTTCACTAATTTCTCATCTGTAAATTGGACATTAATGAAATGAGACCAGACAGGTCACCTTTTCTCCTGAGCTGTTCCAGTTCCTCAGTGACCTCCAGTTTGTTCTTCAGAGTCCTCACAGTGGATTTTTTTAGCTCTGCCAGCTCAGAGTGGATACTTGTGAGGCAGATTTGCTGAAACTCACCAGAAGTGGAAACAGCACCTCTTACCTCTTCATTCAAATGCCCAGTGATATCAGTCTGTACTTCCTTCTCCTCTCTCTGGACCTCAGGCATTCAGGTACAGCTGAACAAGAGAAGCAGTGGGTACAGAATGGTGCAGGACATCATTACCTGTCACAATCATGTAACCTGAACAACTGTGGACTACATATGTGTGCAAACTGAAGAGGAGACTGTACACTATCAATTTGTCAGTTTGTCAGAAGTATTAACCTATGACACTGAAGACTGGAGTAATGGCTGCTGAAAATTCAGCTATCCCATCACAGAAATAAATTACATTTTAAAATATTTTCAAATAGAGAACAGTTATTTTAAATTGTAATAATATTTCAGTTACTATTTTTTACTGTATTTTTGATCCAATAAATGCAGCCTTGATGAGCATCTTTAAAAAAAAAAAAACATAAAACAAAAACTTATTTATTCCAAACATTCATGTTTGCTAACATGCTCAAATAATTGCAGTTCATTTAGCCAAAATGTTTTTAGAGTGTCAAACAGACATTGACACAGAAGCAATACCACATAAGAGAACATACCAGTGGTTGGATTTTATTTGCGGGTACGTCTTTGTAAACCGGTGCAACTTCAGTGTTGAAGCGTCCAGTGTTTATTGTATTACTTGATGTATTAGATATCTGAGTAGTACAACTCTTACAAGAAAAATGGAAAGCCAAATGATACTGACATGACACTTTATAGCAGGTAGATTAATGTTTAATTCATAATGAGGAAAGAAAATCTATTTTTTTTATTTGGCCGACAGTTAAACCATGAACACATGAACAAAACAATATCATCAAAGGGTTTAAAAGCCTATATTATCATGTTCAAGTATGTAAGATCGGCTTGATTTCCTGACAAAACTGGACTCAGGAACTTTCACAGAAACAGTAAACCATGTAATAAAACAATAAATCTACAAACCTGAATAAAGAAGTGTGATGTCCGCCATATGATGCATGATAGAAACACAAGATGAGATGAATATGCAAACTCATGTCAGACTTTACTCAACAGAAGCTTGCTAAGCATACAGACATAACTTTCCAGTCTGGTTGATGGAGAACATATCCAGAACCCTCTCCTCTCCATATTCATCTTTTGCCATTTCTGATGGCAATCAAGACAGTCCGTCTGGATTTGCATGACATACAGTGCGTTTGTATTCAATCTTGTAACGATGCCCTCTCAAAAAACAATGCCCAGAGTTGCATGCGAGCAGCTGCTGTGGCAGGGATACCTTTCTGCAGGCTGAAGATAGAAGTTAGCGGTTGGTGATCCATAACAAGAGTAAATTATCCGCCGAAAATTTGTGCATAGTTCTTCTCAGCTACAGACAAAGACCGTGATAGCTACCATCTTCCATTATGTGTGACATCACTCCCCCGATCCCATAGGTAGAGGCATCACATGCCAGCTTCACTAAGAGGGATGGATTGTGATGTGTCAGGACCATGTCCATGTTTCCTGAAAGGCACGTTCACACTCCTTATTCCATTCCACTGCCTGCCTGACTGCAGTAGCTCAATGAGTAGGACAGTTGCCAGGTTGGGTAAAAACCTAGTGTAATAGTTCACAAACCCTAAGGAGGATCTGAGCTGAGAGACACCTTGTGGCTTTGGAGATTTCACCACCACCTGAATTTTGTCCTGGCACTGTCCGGGCATCTACAGTGTGCCCACAATATGTGACACTGGGCTTAAGAAATGCACATTTTGAATGACTCCTTGAATGACTTGATCCGCTGCACGTTGCCAGATGGCTGGAGCTGAAGCTACTTCAAATACCAACCTGTTGTAATGATAAATTTAAGGTAAAGTGTACTGTTCAGATTGTTGTAAAGGAATAATTGAGACCTTGAAGTCCCCACATACTGTGAGTTTTTTTGTTTTTACTACAGTGACGACAGGTGTCGCCCATGGACTCCAGTCCACTTTGGACAGCACCATTTTCCCCCAGCTGATCCAACTCACTTTTGACTATCTGTCGAACGACATATGGATCCTGATGTGCTTTGTGGGACCCTGGGGTCGCACCATCCTTAAGCACAATTTTCCCTTTGATGGATTTTAGGGTGCCAATACTGCTCTCAAATACAGGGGGGTTTCTCTTGTCACTCTGATATTTCTTGTCTTTCTCAGTCTTTGCCTTGCCACTGCGACAAACTCTCTGAATGTGCCCAGTTTTGTGCCATTGTCTACACTCTTCATTTTTAAATCTGCATTGAGAGGGGAGATGGGAAATGTTTCGACAACGAAAACAGGGCATCTGGTTTATTCTGCTTATTGTTGAGAGTTTATTTACACTTCTAGCCTTTACGTCTCTTTGTAATTCAAGAGCATCTTTGGCTGCAGTTTCAATTGAAATGGCGATCTCCACTGTTCGTTTAAACATCAGATCTGGCTCAGTAACAGTCTCTTTTGAATTCCTTCATGATGTTGTATTCTGCACACAAGACAATAGCACAGCATGTCATTTAATTTCTCTCTCGGATCGCTGAACTACTCTTCCTCTGCTTCTCTTTCATGCGATTTCTGCGCACTGCAGGACATCAACGCTCACGGTTGATCCCATCCTCGTCGGCACTGTGATGTCCGCCATATGATGCATGATAGAAACACAAGACGAGATGAATATGCAAACTCATGTCAGACTTTACGCAATAGAAGCTCGCTACAGACATAACCAAACAAACCCAGAGCATGGATTTGAAAACAGACCTCAGTAATAGTACAAAGATGTCTGCTATGCTGATGTACAACAAGCATCATGAATTAATAAGCATTTAGGATGTGACATTAGAAGAACAGTGAGCTATTATTGCCATAAAGTTCTGTAATGTATTTATTGTGGTCCTTTTAGTGAATCTGGACTAAAACTGAATGTTTTTTTAAGGTAATATTTAGCACCTTTTTAATTTAACTTAATGGAATATATTAAAATTGTGTGTTAGAAATTCTCTCTATGTACCTGACTTGAGTTACCTCGGTGCCTCTGTGGTGTCCCAGGCATCTGAGATTGGCCCGATCCCAAACCAGGAAACCTGACATGATTTACATGGCATGTCTATCTACTTCAGACCACACGTGACCCCAATCACAAATATTATTCTCAGGTGGTTCCTGAGATTGGCTTTATCAGACGGCGTCCAGCCTCCTCTGGACACTATCATCTGGGATCTGTAAAATGCGCTGCAGTGACCAGACAAGACTCCAGACAATGCCTTTGATATGCTTTAATCATGGCCGGGAGCATCTCAGACAAATCAAAGATGAGATGAAAAAAAGATGACAACAGTTTGTGTAGGACAGGTACATGAGCAAAGATGGCATGATATGATATGACACTATTTTTCTCTAATATAATCATATATACAATTAACTCGCTCCTCTGTTACAAGCTAAAAGTTAACTTTGAAATTTGATTAGCTCAGCTTGTTGCTCAAGTTATAAGGGTTAAATATAATATTCATAGTGCTTGTTCCCTCCATCTACATCAGCTGTTTTACCACACTAGCTTTCACCAGGCCTACATCTTGTCCTTAAAAGCTTTTATTATGCATATGAAAACATACCAGAATAAAATTTTAGTCTTGAAAAAGAAGAAAAAGAAATGTTACTTATGACTTGGAGCTTCATGAATTCAGTAAGATTGTCAAAGAGGAAAAAGTAAATGACCAACAAATGAATTGTGGTGACTGTAATTATCAAAAACCCATGAAGTCTCCTGGAGACGCACGTAGACACGATCTCCTTTCTCTAGAGTCAAAGAGATTGAATTAGCTGTTGATTCATAGCGGTCACCAAGAGGATGACTGAAAGCAATTACCATCTGTTGTTCATTTTTAAAGAGTCCTAAATTCAGAACTTTAGATGAGCGGTTATGTCCAGAGAAACTGAAGAAATAGGCTCCTCTTACAGGTGCTGTGAAGATACCTGCAATAGTACAATTAACAGTGATGTTTTAAATAATTACACTGTTTATTTTGACAAAATGTAGTTTTCAGTGTGATATAAAACACTGATAGAGGTTCAGTATAAGAGCACACACCAGTGGTTGGGTTGTAAGCTCCTCCTTCATTCACATAGACATTATTGTAAACCAGTGTGACTGGAGTGTTGAAGGGTCCAAAGTCACCAGTTGATCCAAGTGTGGCACCAAATGCCACTTTATATTCTGTGTGAATCAGATCATGTTTTGTACAAAATAATCAAACACAAAACTGTTGTGTTTTACAAGTAAAGGCTGACAGAAATTATGAGAACAATGTTACCATTTTTTCTGAGCTGTTGTAGTTGTTCCTCAGTGAAGCCAGCTGATACTTTGCCAGCTGATTTTGCTGACTAGTCAATGTTATACTAAAAGCATGGCTTAGTATTTGTCAGAATGTTTCATTTATCTCTACTGCAGGACAGAGTTCTCCTAAAGGTGTTAGCATGAGTACTAATGGACTAAAAAAATCATTTAATACAGTGAGTACTGTGCTGGTTGATTTGGTTAATAGCTTAGAAATTATAATAGTTTTATTTTTTTTTAAATCATATATGGAGAAAATGTACGACTGTTAAAAAAATTGGATCCGCCTTTTCTGGATCCATGGATGTTCTGCAGGCATTTCATGGCAAGGCTGAGGCTAACTAACTGACTGTTTCTTCTGATTTTTATTTATATTTAAAACACTTAACTGTTGTGTTTTACAAGTAAAGGCTGACAGAAATTATGACAACAGGCAGGAATATGTTACCATTTTTTCTGAGCTGTTGTAGTTGTTCCTCAGTGACCTGCAGTCTGTTCTTCAGAGAACTCACTGTGGATTTCAGCTCTGCCAGCTCAGACTGGATCCCTGTGAGAACCTCAGACATGCTGGCACAGCTAAAAAAGAGAAGCAGCAGCAGATACAGAATGGTGCAGGGCATCGTTACCTACGTATCGCAATCACATAACCTGAATAGATGTGGACTGAATGAGTGTGCAAATTAAACTCTCCTCAACGGTGCACTATGAAATTGTCATAAGTATTAACCTGCTGTACCTGAATGATGTGACACTGAACACTGGAGTAATGGCTGCTGAAAATTAAGCTTTGCCATCACAAGGAATAAATTACATTTTAAAATAGAAAACAGTTATTTTAAATTGTAATAATATTTCAGTTACTATTTTTAATCCAATAAAGGCAGCCTTGGTGAGCATCTTTCAAAAAAACATTTAGAAAAACTTAATTATTCCAAAAATTTAAGCAACGTTGTCACGTTTGCTAACATGCTCAGATAATTGCAGTTCATTTAGCCAAAATGTTTTTGGAGTGTCATATAAACAGACATTGACACGGAAGCAATACCACATAAGAGAACATACCAGTGGTTGGATTTTATTTGCGGGTACGTCTTTGTAAACCAGTGCGATTTCAGTGTTGAAGCGTCCGATGTTTCTTGTATTCACTTGGTGAATTAGATATCTACTTAGTGCAACTGTTACAACAAGCCAGCTGATACTGACTTGATACTTGATACTCATTAATGTTTAATTCACGAGTTTGCACTTAAATATAATCAGATGGAGTAAAGGTTATGTTTTGAACCAACTCTGAGCAATAGGCAGGAGGGAAAGTCAAACAGGCTGGGGTCGAAATCCAGTTTAGTCCATCCGCAAATAATACTCATTCGTGAGGCAAGAGTCGAGGTCAGATGAACAGAGAGATCAAACAAGGGGCAGACAGTATCAGAGAAATCCAAACTCATGGTAAAGATCAGGCTGATAGAACAGCAAGACAGTCCAAGCAGGAAAGCAGTGTGAGAGAGAATCCAGAGTCCAAAACCAGAACCAGGTGAGATGGCCAAGACAGATGAGTTCTGGGGGGCAAACAGGAAACCGCAACACGACTAGGCAGAAGAAAAAAACCTAAGCAAAAGAAAAAAAAATAAAACAAAACAAACAGGGATCCCAAACTTAAAGGATTAGTTCACTTTCATATTAAAATTTCCTGACAATTTACTCACCCCCATGTCATCCAAGATGTCTATGTCCTTCTTTCTTCAGTTGAAAAGAAATTAAGTTTTTTTTATGAAAACATTCCAGGATTTTTCTCCTTATAGTGGACTTCAATTGGCCCCAAACGGTTGAAGGTCCAAATTACAGTTTCAGTGCTGCTTCAAAGGGCTTTAAACGATACCAGACGAGGAATAAGAGTCTTATCTAGCGAAACGATCGGTCATTTTCTAAAAAAAAATATAAAAATGTATATGCTTTATAAACACAAATGATTGCCTCGCAAGTGCTTCCGCCAGACCACCTTCCATATTCTTCAAAAAGCTTATGCTGTATGTCCAACACCTTCCCTATTCAACTTACAGAAAAAACAGAACTGGCACCGTTCCGTAATTTGAATAGGGAAGGTGTAGGACATACAGAAACCTTAATTTCTTTTCGACTGAAGAAAGAAGGACATGGACATCTTGGATGACTTGGGGGTGAGTAAATTATCAGAAAAATTTTATATGAAAGTGAACTAATCCTTTAACAAAATAATGGCAAAAAAGACTGGAAACACAAAACATACTGGTGAGAGAAGAGAGGGAAACATATGATATATCTTACCTAATCTTCTCTGCTTACCCATCCTAAACCCTCCTCTCCCCTCTCCCTTTCCTTCTCTACCTGGCTCAGGTCAACAAAAGTCCACCCAGAATGGCAAAAGTTCACTAAAATGCTTGTATATCACATATACTTTTTCTTACGATTTAATTGTTTTTTACCTTTCATGTTTGGTATCATTTCAAAAGTCTCAGTGTGATTTGTAAAATCTCAACTTCACAACAGAAATACTGGATATTATAGTAAAGATTCAAAACATAGGAGAATTCTGCTCTCTGTTGAGGGGTGTGTTTCCCTCAGAGTCTCTGGTAAGAGTACTTTCCTGTCCTAAAACTTGTCTGACCCTTGAGTAATGGGATCCTGTCCAACCAAAATTTTAGCAAATGTTTTACATCTTAGATTTGAAGATTTCTTTGTTCTGGTCTGAGGATTTAAGGGAAACTAGCAAAAGAGTCATTTGGATTCTGTAAACAGAAAACCTGGGCACATTCACTCACTGCTGTGTGCCTCTCTGCTGTCAGGTGTGCATCTCACACTCTTAGATCCATTTTTGAGTGGCTTATGTTATGAATTTATTGTTTCTGGATTGACTTCTTAATTGTTTATGTAATTAGCATGAAACAAACTTACTTAACAAATGTTACATTTGATTTATTCTGTATTCACCTGAAATCATTATGACTAGTAGATTATGTCTGCTGTTACCGCAAATCTGTGTCCAGGATAGGTCAAACTGAAGGCCCACGAATGAATGGAGCATTAGGCACATCTTCTGAGAATTTCTGATTTCTGTCTATCACTGACTTAGCAAGTTTTATGAACTACTAAGCAAACTACACTTTTGTTAGGAGCAAGCAGTAGGCGGCCGACTTAAAGGTATTAGTTAACCCTGCAACCTCTGACTATGATCAGACTGGTGAGTTTGTGACCGTGAGATCCAGGACCCGGCCAACCTGAGACTCTGTGCGACATCGGGTCCCTAATGAACGAATATTTGAAGAGTAAGGGAATACTAGAATATTCAAATATCCACATTAGAAACTAAACTAAATTGATATCTCATTCTAATTTTAGAATAATTTGAAATTGGAGTCAGATTAAACACGGAACTAAATTTTAATAAATTTATTGAACACAGAAGTGCAATTAAAAGACCTACATGCAGGATACCTTCACCTGTGCCATTGGATTCCATCCTTGGGCCAATGGCTGGTCCTTACAAATGAGAAATATTTAGACCAGGGGTCTTCAACCTTATTACAGTAGGTGGATAGAGAGATGGAGCAAGGACTCCCCATACAGTACATATTGTATAGAACTGAGATTTGCATTTTATGTCTGGCCTATAAGAGCTTCTGTACATCCGTAATATATTAATGCATTTGCATACTTTTTTATTATGCTGTTATTGTCACACTTTTGTCCAATGAAGATAAAGAGGGTTAGATTCACAAGAAAAAGTAGATATTTATTAAACAAAACTCAGGTAGCTTTCAAACAGAATGAGACAGCATCAAACTTAAACAATATTGGACAACGACTGAAGCAAACTGAGGGAGTTAAATACAAAATGAAAGACATAAACACAACATAATTGTGACAGTTATTGCATAGTCATTCAAATAATAATTATATAATTAATAATTGGCAGACAACCTGTTGAATACTCATGATTTTTTAGACCTTGAAAGGGGATTTTTTTGTTATATAGGCCAGGATTGTTGTGAGGTAGTCAGAGCAAAGACTACCATTTATGCTCCCATTCATGTTCCCAAATCCTCAAGGCACTTACAGTGCATCCGGAAAGTATTCACAGTGCTTCACTTTTTCCACATTTTGTTATGTTACAGCCTTATTCCAAAATGGATTAAATTAATTAATTTCCTCAAAATACTACAAACAATACCCCATAATGACAACGTGAAAGAAGTTTGTTTGAAATGTTTGCAAATTGATTAAAAAAAAAAAAAAAAAATCACATGTACATAAGTATTCACAGCCTTTGCCATGACGCTCAAAATTGAGCTCAGGTGCATCCTGTTTCCACTGATCATCCTTGAAATGTTTCTACAATTTGATTGGAGTCCACCTGTGGTAAATTCAGTGGATTGGACATGATTTGGAAAGGCACACACCTGTCTATATAAGGTCCCACAGTTAACAGTGCATGTCAGAGCACAAACCAAGCCATGAAGTCCAAGGAATTGTCTGTAGACCTCTGAGACAGGATTGTATCAAGGCACAGATCTGGGGAAGGGTACAGAAAAAATTCTGCAGCATTGAAGGTCTTAATGAGCACAGTGGCCTCCATCATCCGTAAATGGAAGAAGTTTGGAACCACCAGGACTCTTCCTAGAGTGGGCCGCCCAGCCAAACTGAGCGATTTGGGGAGAAGGACCTTAGTCAGGGAGGTGACCAAGAACCCAATGGTCACTCTGACAGAGATCCAGTGTTTCTCTGTGGAGAGAGGAGAAACTTCCAGAAGAACAACCGTCTCTGCAGCACTCCACCAATCAGGCCTGTATGGTAGAGTGGCCAGACGGAAGCCACTTCTCAGTAAAAGACACATGACAACCCACCTGGAGGACTCTCAGACCATGAGAAACAAAATTTTCTGGTCTGATGAAACAAAGATTGAACTCTTTGGCCTGAATAGCAAGCGTCATGTCTGGAGGAAACCAGGCACTGCTCATCACCTGGCCAATACCATCCCTACAGTGAAGCATGGTGGTGAGAGCATCATGCTGTGGGGATGTTTTTCAGCGGCAGGAACTGGGAGACTACTCAGGATCGAGGAAAAGATGAATGCAGCAATGTACAGAGACATCCGTGATGAAAACCTGCTCCAGAGTGCTCTGGACCTCAGACTGGGGCGAAGGTTCATCTTCCAACAGGACAATGACCCTAAGCACACAGCCAAGATAACAACGGGACAACTCTGTGAATGTCCTTGAGTGGCCCAGCCAGAGCCCAGACTTGAACCTGTTTGAACATCTCTGAAGAGATCTGAAAATGGCTGTGCACCGACGCTCCCCATCTAACCTGATGGAGCTTGAGAGGTCCTGCAAAGAAGAAAGGGAGAAACTGCCCCAAAATAGGTGTGCCAAGCTTGAAGTATCATACTCAAAAAGACTTAAAGGAACACTCCACTTTTTTTGAAAATAGGCTCATTTTCCAACTCCCCTAGAGTTAAACAGTTGAGTTTTATCGTTTTTGAATCCATTCAGCCAATCTCCGGGTCTGGCGGTACCACTTTTAGCATAGCTTAGCATAGTTCATTGAATCTGATTAGACTGTTAGCATCTCGCTCAAAAATGACCAAAGAGTTTCAATATTTTTCCGATTTAAAACTTGACTCTTCTGTAGTTACATCGTGTACTAAGACCGACGGAAAATGAAAAGTTGTGATTTTCTAGGCCGATATGGCTAGGAACTATACTCTCATTCTGGCGTAATAATCAAGGAACTTTGCTGCCGTACCATGGGTGCAGCAGGCGCAATGATATTACGCAGCGCATGAGGGAGCGTGCCTTGCAACCATGGAGACATTTGTGAGAGACGCTGCGTAATATCATTGCGCCTGCTGCACCCATGGTACGGCAGCAAAGTTCCTTGATTATTACGCCGAAATGAGAGTATAGTTCCTAGCCATATCGGCCTAGAAAATCGCAACTTTTCATTTTCCGTTGGTCTTAGTACACGATGTAACTACAGAAGAGTCAAGTTTTAAATCGGAAAAATATCGAAACTCTTTGGTCAGTTTTGAGCGAGATGCTAACGGTCTAATCAGATTCAATGAACTATGCTAAGCTATGCTAAAAGTGGTACCGCCAGACCCGGAGATCGGCTGAATGGATTCGAAAACAGTAAAACTCAACTGTTTAACTCTAGGGGAGTTGGAAAATGAGCCTATTTTCAAAAAAAGTGGAGTGTTCCTTTAAGGCTGTAATTGGTGCCAAAGGTGCTTCAACAAAGTATTGAGCAAAGGCTGTGAATACTTATGTACATGTGATTTTTTTTTTTTTTTTTAATAAATTTGAAAATATTTCAAAGAAACTTCTTTCACGTTGTCATTATGGCTTCTTTCACGTTGTCAGTATTGTTTGTAGAATTTTGAGGAATTTAATCCATTTTGGAATAAGGCTGTAACATAACAGAATGTGGAAAAAGTGAAGCGCTGTGAATACTTTCTTGATGCACTGTATGACTGGTTACATACACCACATGCAATGACTAACTTCAGCAGGTAGAGGGCAGCATTTAACTTTGTTGTAACCAAAGGCAATCAGTTAAGACTGGAGGTGTGCTGATCCCTCAATCCCTCTAGAGCTCCCTTAAAACAGAAACTCCTACAACAGGGATCTGTACCATGAAGCTGGTTTAGCTGGCTAGCCAGGTAAGTTTTAGATTAGTTTGTGCCAACCCTGGGTTTTAGGTACCATGAAAGTGGGATGGTTTTACCAGTGTTCATCGTTATAGTACCTACACAGCTAACCTGCTGCGTATAGCAGGTTTTATTCTGGGCAAGAGATCTCAAACGGAAATTGCACATCAGCTGTGAGCAAAGTGACAAATCTCTGATGCAACAAAGTCACTCCTCCAGTCCAAATTAAAGGTCACTTCACAGTAAAGGAATTTTAAAAACAAATTACCTAGCATTTACTGTTGATTATTTATTATAATTATTTTATATTATTGATTGATAATTATACCCTTAATCCACTGAGTAATTGTTATTTAACAATTACCAATTAAGCTTTTAGTTAAAATAAATATAAATACATACAGATATGTAATATAAATAAACTTTAGACTCAGTACAAAGCTGTGGACACTTCTTAATTTTAAAACAGGACTACTCAACTTTCACATTTACAGTATACGGTATCATATATTTATATTTTGATAGAAAATCAACACAAAATGTGCACAAAACCCTGTAGTAATGCCTATTTTTTGGATAGTGCAGGAAATGAAACACATTACAAATTAAAAGTACATATGAAAGCAACACTGCATGATCTGTAAAACTATCTTATAGCTTCTTAAGGGCAGAACTAAATTAAAGAACAATTTACACAATCATGAATAAACAAGCATCATGAATTAATAAGCATTTAGGATGTGGCATTAGAAGAACAGTGAGATATTATTGTCATAAAGTTCTGTAAAGTATTTATTTTGGTCCTTTTAGTGAATCTTGACTAAAACTGAATGTTTTTTAAGGTTATATTTAGCACCTGCTAAGACTTGTTAAAACGTACTTTGAACTTAATGGAATTTATTAAAATTGTGTGTTAGAAATTCCCTCTCTGCACCTGACTTAAGTTACCTCGGTGCCTCTGTGGTGTCCCAGGCATCTGAGATTGACCTGATCCCAAACCAGGGAACCTGGCATGATTTACATGGCATGTCTATCTACTTCAGACCACACGTGACCCCAATCACAAATATTATTCTCAGTTGGTTCCCTCTCTGACAGTGTTTGCCCCCCAGACACATAAGATTGGCTTCATCAGATGATGTCCAGCCCCCTCTGGACACTATCATTTGGGAACTGGATCTCTACTACCCTGCTGCACTGCAGTAACAGACAAGACTCCAGACAATGCCTTTGATATGCTTTAATCATGGCCGGGAGCATCTCAGACAAATCTCAAAGAAAACTCACCGGCAAAAAGATGTCACCAGTTTGTATAGGACAGGTACATGAGCAAAGATGGCATAATATGATTGCATCATTTTTCTCTAATATAATTGGCTCTTCATATATGCCATTTTAGCAATCTCCCTCCTCTGTTACAAGCTAAAAGTTAACTTTGAAATTTGATTAGCTCAGCTTGTTGCTCAAGTTATAAGGTTTAAATATAATATCCAAAGTACAGCAGTCTAGTACTTGTTCCCTCCATCTACATCAGCTGTTTTACCACACTAGCTTTCACCAGGCCTACATCTTGTCCTTAAAAGCTCTTCTTATGCATATGAAAACATACCAGAATAAAATTGTTGAAAAGGAAATCTTGAAATTCTTGGAAAATAAGAAAAAAGAAATGTTACTTTTTTACTTGGAGCTTCATGAATTTAGTGAGATTGTCAAAGAGGGAAGAGTAAATGACCAACAAATGAATTGTGGTGACTAATTATCAAAGACCCATGAAGTCTCCCGGAGACGCACGTAGACACGATCTCCTTTCTCTAGAGTCAAAGAGATTGAATTAGCTGTTGATTCATAGCGGTCACCAAGAGGATGACTGAAAGCAATTACTATCTGTTGTTCATTTTTAAAGAGTCCTAAATTCAGAACTTTAGATGAGCGGTTATGTCCAGAGAAACTGAAGAAATAGGCTCCTCTTACAGGTGCTGTGAAGATACCTGCAATAGTACAATTAACAGTGATGTTTTAAATAATTACACTGTTTATTTTGACAAAATGTAGTTTTCAGTGTAATATAAAACACTGATAGAGGTTCAGTATAAGAACACACACCAGTGGTTGGGTTGTAAGCTCTTCCTTCATTCACATATACATTATTGTAAACCACAACACAGCACTTGAACACTTGCTGAGCTATATTAAACTACTCACTGGCTGCTCATGTGACCAGAGCTAGCCAATAATGAACCGGCGTTCGGACATAAACACGGAAGCTCTGCAACGTCTCTCTTCCATCTGTATGAAACACATTTACACATTAATGACACATTTATTTCTCCTCATAGACACAGTAGTGAGACTCTTCTGTGGATCACCTGATGATTACTGCTCCTCTCACGACCATTTCAGACTATGATATAAAGCATCTGTTTGGCGATTGATCTTCATATACACTAAGGTAAAACAGAAGAGAAAACAATCAGTGTTCAGTGGAACAAACTTTAAATTAGTTATTATATTTCAATGACTGTTTTTTGAGTAAAAAGAAGTTACATTAAAATCCTGTAATCAGATTAATTACTGACTTTACATGATCAGAGATATTCGTGTTTTAAATTTAATACATTTAAACCATGAATCACGTTGATATGTTTGTTTGAATTCACGAATTTCACGAAAATTTGAAAGGTTTGTTCACATATCAGAGGTAAATGAAGATCTCTTTAATATCACAGTGATGTTTCCTCACCTCAGGATACAGTTTGAATCTCGTAACACGTCACTGAGCTGCTGCTTTGAGTCTCCTATCTTATTGAAACTCAGATCAAGATATTTTAAAAACTGCAGTGATTTTAAGTTAGTCAAAGACTGAGTTAAAGAAGAAACATCTGTAATGCCACAGTTCAGTAGACTAGAAAGACACAAACAGAGGAAGAGAGATTATCTTACAAACAAATCATTAAGGTGAAGAATTTTGCACAAATATAATGTGAACTCAGACTCATTGTGAGATATTGAGTATAAAGTGTTTTAGTTTAAACTGTTAAAGTGATTTTAAGCATTTTGATTCTTGTATGTGAAGAATGTTACTGACCTCAATCTCTCCAGTTTACAGTGTGAATCCTTCAGTACGTCACATAAGTGCTTCACTCCTGTGTTTCCTATTATATTCCCACGGAGGTTCAGCTCTCTCAGGTGTGACGGGTTTGATTTCAGAGCTGAAGTCAGGATGACACACTGTTTCTCTGTAATACTGCATCCAATCAGACTGAAGACAGAAAGAGAAAATGACTCAAATCCATGTTCAGTTCATGTGCGAGTTAAATGAATCATGAATAAATGCCATACAGTCACTAATAAACCAGCAAAAACATGGAAACGTAATGATATAAACGAACAAACCAAGACAGGAGCATTTGAGGATACTAGTTACAATCCAAGGGCCAGATTTACTAAACAGATCAAATTAGCCCATTTCTGCAGGTGATTTACTGACAATGTGCAAATTAAACAACACAGACGCAGTCAGATCATTTTGACAATGACCAACGCAATTATCCAAATTAGCGTCTGCTTTAAAACATGCCTTTTTAAGGCATTAAATGCCGCAAATACCAGTAAATTAAGGAGCACAAACGTAGTAAATCGTGTTGCGTGATTCATTTAAATACTCTCCTCCCATAAATTTTGTGTAACAGTTTTGTTGTGTTCTTGGTTGTTAATTAGTTCCTGCAGCTGTTCTGTTTGACCTTGATTACTCTGTCTGTGTATTTAAACTCTTAGTTCTGTCTGTTCATTGTTCTGTCATTTATGTTGAAGTGATTGTGTTTTATCTCTCCTACATGTTAGATTTGTGATTAAAGACAGTGTTATTGTATTCTCCATCGTCGTGAGCTTCATTACAACCAGCCATTCATGACAATTTGTTACACTGTTTTTTAGTCTGTTCTCACTTCTGTCTTGTTTCACAGCAAAGATTTGTCAGATTCCAGCATATGAAACAATTTTACAGCCACAAAGTTTAAAATGCTTCAAAGTTTAATGCTCTTTTTACTGATACACATACAAACCCGTTAACTAATACCATTTCTGAATCTTTCTTCAGATGGAGTGCTACAAATGATGTGACTTGTGCCCTGTTGTCTTAAAATAAACTAACGGTAAATACAGTATAATGATACTAACTGTAGTTTCTCCAGCTTGAATTGTGGGTTCATCAGTAGATCACTGAGGTTTTTCACTCCAGAGTCTCCTAGTTTATTCCCGTTCAGGTTCAGCTCTCTCAGGTGTGACGGGTTTGATTTCAGAGCTGAAGTCAGAGCTGAACAACCTTCAACTGTCAGATCACAGGAGATTAACCTACATTAGAAAAGAGAGAAAGTAGAAAATAAGACAAGAAAATAAAACTCTTTATTCCCTAAAGTCACGTCATATTCATAAGCAAATAAAACAGAGGGAGAGAGATCTACATCTTTATTTCACCAGATTACAAAATACTATGGTGAAAATGTTGCACAAATATAATGTGAACTCAGACTCATTGTGAGATATTGAGTATAAAGTGTTTTAGTTTAAACTGTTAAAGTGATTTTAAACATTTTGATTCTTGTATGTGAAGAATGTTACTGACCTCAATCTCTCCAGTTTACAGTGTGAATCCTTCAGTACGTCACATAAGTGCTTCACTCCTGTGTCTTCTAGTTTATTCTCACTGAGGTTCAGCTCTCTCAGGTGTGACGGGTTTGATTTCAGAGCTGAAGTCAGGATGACACACTGTTTCTCTGTAATATTGCATCCACTCAGACTGAAGACAGAGAAATAACAAAAGTTCACATCTATGATGATCATCTTATTGAAGAGCTTCAGCAGCATTTAGTTTCAGTAGTCTGTTTTGAAACCCAGTTACACTAGTTCTGTGTGCTGAAGATACTGTTTCTTCTCTTTCATTTTAACTATTTATTTGATGTCTCTATTCTTTATTCTCTGTTGAAAAGGCAGATTTCTCCATGTACACAATCAGTATATCATATCAAATGCTGGAAATTCAACAATTACTAACTAAATAAAAAAAAACAAAACATAAAAATGTGACCAACAGAGAAAGTCCAGAAAGTGCACTGCTATAAAGAATGAAACATAAGCTCTGCTGTCTTAAAATAAATAAACTTCAATCACACTGTAACTGCTGTACAGTATAATGATACTAACTCTAGTTTCTCCAGCTTGAATTGTGGGTTCATCAGTAGATCACTGAGGTTTTTCACTCCAGAGTCTCCTAGTTCATTCCAGTTCAGGTTCAGCTCTCTCAGGTGTGACGGGTTTGATTTCAGAGCTGAAGTCAGGATGACACACTGTTTCTCTGTAATACTCCATTGCCTCATACTGAAGACACAGAGAGAGAAAATGACTCAAATCCATGTTCAGTTCATGTTAAATGAATCATGAATAAATGCCATACAGTCACTAATAAACCAGCCGTTTATGTTGAAGTGGTTGTGTTTTATCTCTCCTACGTGTTAGATTTGTGATTAAAGACAGTGTTATTTGTTAGTGATGGGAAATCGAGGCTTTCTGAAGCGTTTGAGGCTTTCATCAAATTGTGCCGAAAAATGGTTCATTACTCGAAGCTTGTAACACAGTGCGCATTAGCAACATTTGTTGGTCAGACTTGTTTTCTCCACCATATGTAACAAATCATCGCGGAGCAGATTTGCGGTTTGAAAAAGCATGTGACCAAACAAAGCTTCGGAAGTCCATGACATACGCAATAACTCTTGTCTTGGATCAATACAGTTCTATCTAATCTGATCTAATCTCATCTCAAGTTAATGAGATCACAACTCGTGTCCTGTGTAGCCTGGTCAACGGATTCAATGATGTGATCATAATTGACGTGAGTAGTTGAAAAAATATTTTGGGTGAGCTGTTTAACCCTTATGCTCTATTAGGGGTCTCTGAGACCCCAGCAATAAAAAAATTGATTAAATGCATTTTCCTTTTATGCATCAGGTGAAGCGCCAATTTTATGAAACCAGCTGTCCCGACTTTCTGATACAGCATGACGTTCGAAGCTTCAAACGTCATCAGTCATGTGGTATTGTCATTTCAATGCAAGCATCGATACAGTGAGGGATACAATAGTGCTTTGAAAACTGCGTCGGAGCATCGGAGCCCCGGGATCAACCGTCCCATCACTAGTTATTGTATTCTCCATCGTCGTGAGCTTCATGACAACCAGCCATTCATGACAATCTGTTACACTGTTTTTTAGTCTGTTCTCACTTCTGTCTTGTTTCACAGCAAAGATTTGTCAGATTCCAGCATATGAAGCAATTTTACAGCCACAAAGTTTAAAATGCTTCAAAGTTTAATCTCTCTTTTTACTGATACACATACAAACCCGTTAACTAATACCATCTCTGAATCTTTCTTCAGATGGAGATGCAGCACTACAAATGATGTGACTTGTGCCGTTGACTTAAACTAAACGGTAAATACAGTATAATGATACTAACTGCATGGGAAATGATGATGACGATAATGATAGTTTCTCCAGCTTGAATTGTGGGTTCATCAGTAGATCACTGAGGTTTTTCACTCCAGAGTCTCCTCGTTTAATCCTGCTCAGATCCAGCTCTCTCAGGTGTGACGGGTTTGATTTCAGAGCTGAAGTCAGAGCAGAACAACCTTCATCTGTAATAAAACAGCGGCTTAACCTACATTAGCAGAGAGAGACAGAGAGTAGAAAATAAGATGGAAGAAAACTCTTTATTCCCTAAAGTCACGTCATCTTCATAAGCAAATCTTTATTTCACCTGGTGACCAGATCACAAAATACTAAGATGAAAATGTTGCACAAATATAATGTGAACTCAGACTCATTGAGAGATATTGAGTATAAAGTGTTTTAGTTTAAACTGTTAAAGTGATTTTAAGCATTTTGATTCTTGTATGTGAAGAATGTTACTGACCTCAATCTCTCCAGTTTACAGTGTGAATCCTTCAGTACGTCACATAAGTGCTTCACTCCTGTGTTTCTTAGTTCATTTTCACTGAGGTTCAGCTCTCTCAGGTGTGACGGGTTTGATTTCAGAGCTGAAGTCAGGATGACACACTGTTTCTCTGTAATACTGCATCCAATCAGACTGAAGACAGAAAGAGAAAATGACTCAAATCCATGTTCAGTTCATGTGTGAGTTAAATGAATCATGAATAAATGTCATACAGTCACTAATAAACCAGCAAAAACATGGAAACTTAATGATATAAACGAACAAACCAAGACAGAAGCATTTTAGGATACTAATTACAATCCAAGTCTGGATCTGTCCTCACTCCCAAAAAGTGAATTTATCACTCTAGATTAATATATAGGATCAATATAGAAAACAGAAAAATAGAAAAAAAAATTAAGTCATTTTAGTTTTAGTTACCATTAGTCCAGTATAAATGTAACATTTCAGAATAATCTATTTGTGTAACAGTTTTGTTGTGTTTTATTATCATGGTGTTGCTGTCTGTGTGTGTTCCCTAGTTAGTGTTCTTGGTTGTTAATTAGTTCCTGCAGCTGTTCTGTTTGACCTTGATTACTCTGTCTGTGTATTTAAACTCTTAGTTCTGTCTGTTCATTGTTCTGTCGATTATGTTGAAGTGGTTGTGTTTTATCTCTCCTACATGTTAGATTTGTGATTAAAGACAGTGTTATTGTATTCTCCATCGACGTGAGCTTCATTACAACCAGCCATTCATGACAATTTGTTATACTGTTTTTTAGTCTGTTCTCACTTCTCTTGTTTCACAGCAAAGATTTGTCAGATTCCAGCATATGAAACAATTGTATAGCCACAGAGTTTAAAATGCTTCAAAGTTTAATGCTCTTTTTACTGATACACATACAAACCCGTTAACTAATACCATTTCTGAATCTTTCTTCAGATGGAGATGCAGCGCTACAAATGATGTGACTTGTGCCCTGTTGTCTTAAAATAAATTAAACGGTAAATACAGTATAATGATACTAACTGCATGAAAACTGGTGGTGATGATAATGATAGTTTCTCCAGCTTGAATTGTGGGTTCATCAGTAGATCACTGAGGTTTTTCACTCCAGAGTCTCCTAGTTTATTCTCGCTCAGGTTCAGCTCTCTCAGGTGTGACGGGTTTGATTTCAGAGCTGAAGTCAGAGCAGAACAACCTTCATCTGTCATAAAACAGCAGCTTAACCTACATTAGCAGAGAGAGAGAGAGAGAGTAGAAAATAAGACAAGAAAAGAAAACTCTTTATTCCCTAAAGTCACGTCATCTTCATAAGCAAATAAAACAGACAGAAGAAGAGAGATCTTCATCTTTATTTCACCAGATCACAAAATACTAAGGTGAAAATGTTGCACAAATATAATGTGAACTCAGACTCATTGTGAGATATTGAGTGTTTTAGTTTAAACAGTTAAAGTGATTTTAAGCATTTTGATTCTTGCATGTGAAGAATGTTACTGACCTCAATCTCTCCAGTTTACAGTGTGAATCCTTCAGTACGTCACATAAGTGCTTCACTCCTGTGTCTTCTAGTTTATTCCAGCTCAGGTTCAGCTCTCTCAGGTGTGACGGGTTTGATTTCAGAGCTGAAGTCAGGATGACACACTGTTTCTCTGTAATACTGCAGTAACTCAGACTGAAGACAGAAAGAGAAAAGTCAATGACTCAGATCTATGATGATCAACTAACATGTTTAGCTTCATCCAGCAGACTTTTGCTGACAAATAAACAGGGATATCCAGGTGCAGGTAACATGGAGAAAGACGACACATTGTTCATTTAAATATACTACCGACATTGTAACAACACAAAGGTTGAAATCATCTATCTATTTATGTTAGTTTAAAATATTCATTTCATCTCATCTTTAAGGTTCTTTCGTGTCAATGTCACCCTTGGTTTGATCACTGGGACAAATGTGTTTATGTCGGTTGTTTTCAGACACATTGTCTACTCACTAACACTTTACAATAAGCTTTCATTTCTTAACATTAACTACATTAGTTAACATGAACCAATGATGGACAATACTAGCCCTTCCATAACAAAAATATATGGAAATATATTGCAAAATATAATGCGATACATTACATAATACATTTCCATATTTGGGAAACTAGTGCTTTTATTTTTCAATACACTGCAATATATGCATTGACCATTTATGGCTATATATTGATACATATAAAATATTTTGAAAAATAGCATGCAGTATTACATGTAATATTCATAAAGTTTTATCCTTTATTGTCCATATATTGCACATACATGTTTCCATATAAATGTGAATGTATGTACACACATATAAGCACTAGAGGTTGAACGACTTCAGATTTTTCGAAGTCAACATTTATGAGATGAAAGTCTAGACGACTACTACTAGACGCTGATGACGTCATTAATGAACAAATAAGCCTGAACCTTGAGCTGACAGCTGAGACTCGAACGTGTTGCCTTGTGCACAGCTATGGCGTATGACACAGCCCTGCCCACATGGCAATTGCTCCTACATAACAGCTCATTTTTATCAGTTCTTTTGTGTTTGGGTCGTTATATTTTGCACAGATTTCTGCTCCTTCTAAATCAGAAACAGATAAAGTAACACAGTAACGTTAAGGATTACATTTATATGAATGTTGGAGAGCGATTGTGTCTGAATTAATTCTACCTGGCAGCGACTCTCTACTAATAGTGAAGCTGTGGGTTTTAGTTACTAAGCAATATATGCTAGAACTTTTCAGTTTCTAAGCTATTTTATTGAGAAATCACAGAACAGTGTTGACAATACATTTCTGCGCTACTGTGCACGCTATCTGCGCATGATAAATGAGTCTACGAGCTATACTGTATGTGTGAGCTTGTTACAATGCAGCATCGCATTCGTTTTAAAACAGCAATTAACTTGCCTGTACAATAAGCTGTTTAAAACGTGCATTCACCCATTCAATTTTGAGCATCCAGATGGTATAATCACACATCTTGTGGAGCGCTCTCAGAGTATGCATTTAGTTGCCATTTTGGAAACGGAGTGTAAATGTGGACTATAAAGAGTTCTTATGCTGTTGTGCCCTCTATAGGACCAGCAACTAGTTGACTTCAAGCGTAAAGCGCCACGGCAGAGCATTAAAGTCGACTAGTCGGTGCAACCCACACACATTCATGCTTTGCTTCTGACTCATAAAGCAGAGTAAATATTAGGAGAGTAAATTAGGTGTGATTTCATGTGTTTTGCTCAATATTAATATAGATCTGTGTTTAATGTTCTATTATTTGGGAATTTAAAAGTCTTTCTGGTAAGTCTGAGTTTGTGGGGTTAAGAGTGTGCTGAAGAGTAGAGCCTGTGGTTAGCTTGGCAATTGGCCGAACACTATTAAGACTATATGTTATTTTATTTAAAAAAAATAATGTCTGTCTCTTTACTAAATACTTTAGTACATGCATGTGTGTTTGTGCTTTCGTTAACTAGCTTGAAAATATAAAACATTTATAATGTTAATAATTATAAAATATAAGAAATATATTACATTGTATGTATGTGTGTTTATACTGCATGAGTAAATATATGTGCAATATATTTATACACATGCAGTACTGTATCTTATCACATGTACATCTATGTTATAAAGCCTATTACTGAATATAAAATTATGTACATTATGATATATTAGTAAATATATTGTCACATATTTTTCAATATATGAAAAGCGGCAACTCCTTATGTATTATTCAATATATTGTAATATATTAAACAAATATAATTCTGTATATTTTCAAATATACTGTTAAATCATTTAATATATTGATCATTTATATAAAAGGAAATATATTTTCTTTGTGTAAGGGTATGGCCTTCATGTTACCATTGGCTTTGTTCCCTGTAACTGCTGTTGGTGAGGTTTATGTTCATGTTCCTTAGTCATGTTTTTTGTTGTTGTTGTTCTTATTTTGTTCACGTTTATTTGAAAAAAGCTGCACTTGTGTTCAGTCAACTTGCCTTCGGTGGATCTTATTACAGACTGATCACTGATTTTTAAAATGCACTTGTTCAATTTTTACAAGTTACGGTATATGCTGAACCAAAATTAGACATTTTACATTTTGAGAAATACAAACATTAAATTGAAAGCACTTGAAAAACTTTGTTACACACCAGCAATCAGTAAACATGATCACATTCAGCAGTCATGTTCAAAAAGAGCATCAATATATACACACTTATATTTAATTTACACAGAATTAACCTGTGAAAGTTAGGAAAGACATCTCTGTGTTTATAGTGCAGCTGATTTTTCAATCTATCACTTATTTGAAGAGTTTTCTAAGCTCTGGAAGAAAACCATTGTTCTCCCTCTACAGTAACTGAAATAATTATTGACCCATGATCAAACTGTCTTAGACAAATATTTAAAGCTTGATGTCAAGTTTTAATTGTGTGTTTTTTTATTTCCTGTTTAATTGTATTTCTTTACATTGTTGTGGCTGAGAAAAAAACTGCTCTGACTCAAATACAGGAGGAAAATATTATCAGCTACAGTAACATTACAATTAAAAGTAATGTAATGTTTTAAATAAATATTATTATCAGCTACAGTAACATTACAGTTAAAAGTAATGTAATATTTCAAATAAATTAACATTACTCACGTCAGTGTGTTGGGTCGACAGTGTTTATCCTGCAGTAGAGTAGCGATCTGATTCACTCCTGTGTCTCCTAATTCATGTTCCCTCAGATTCAGCTCTCTCAGGAGTAACGGGTTTTTACCCACAACTCTCTTCACATACTGACAGGCTTCATCTGCAGCAGCACTCAAAAACCTGCAGAAGAGTCAATTCAGTTCTCAACTAGGCATGTGACGGTATCAAATTTTCATGTTGCGATAATTGCTGAAGCTTTTATCACGGTATACGGTATTATCACGATATTTAAATAAGATGCAATAAGTGTTTTTTTTTAATATCAGCAATTAATATCATATTATGATCAGACAAACCACTGACAAAATTATACATTTTTATAATTCGATCAGATTTATTTGTAAACACCAAATCTATTAATGTTTGAGTGCTCCAAGTAATACGAGTAGGTCCACTAATCATCTGTTGATAATCATATTTTACAGTCAGATCTTTAAGCTTTTTTCTAAAGTGCTTGTCTAACCAATTTATATTAAAATTCCCGAAAACAAGTACTTCACAGTTACGTTTAAAACTCTTCAATAATTCTTCTACATTGTCATAAAACATAACAGCACATCCAGAAGGGGGGTTATACATTACTACAATATTAAATTCCATACGTGGGGAGAGAGAAACATTTATGCACAAACTTTTATGGGAAACTTTTGCATGATCTGACATTGTAGAAACAACACGTGCTTGATGTATTTTACCATTAGAGACTTTCTTCAGGCTGGAGCTGCTGTTATAGCAACTCCGGATAGCTGCCATAATATGGCATATAAATAAAAAGTATATATATTACTTGAAAAAAGTCTAATAGATTTATTTAAAGGGGACCTATTATACCCCTTTTTACAAGATGTAATATAAGTCTCAGGTGTCCCCAGAATGTGTCTGAAGTTGCAGCTCAAAATACCCCACAGATCATTTATTATAGGATGTTTTGAAAGCCCCTATTTGGGTGGCAGCAAAAACACGCTGTTTTCGTGTGTGTCTCTTTAAATGTAAATGAGCTGCTGCTCCCCACCCTATTTTCAGAAGAGGGCAGAGCCTTTACAGCTAGCGCAAGTTTGGATACTCCGGCAACAACAACCACTGGAGTGTGGAGAACCTCACAATGAGAGTAGAATTCTCAAAGATGGATAAATACCAACTTTGTCCAACTTCATATTCAGAACATGTAAGTACCACACATTATATTTTGTGAATGTATGCAAATCATCTCTGTGAATGTGCTTTTTAGCACACTGTGCGGTTAATGTGGATTTTATTCACAGAGATCAAAGATGTCATTAGTTTTATTTTTAAAAGTGCGCTTCTGAATTGTATAGACAATGAGCATTTTCGGGTTAAAAATAATAAGCTCTGGTTTCTGTGAATACAGTAAGAGTCAATGGCAGCTTTATCCACATTAGCACATTCAGAAAGGCGATTTGCAAACTCACATTAAAAAGTGTGATACTTCCGTGTTCTGGATATGAAGTTGGATCACAAAGAGTTGGTACTGATGCACTTTTGTGCAAATCCTGCGTTTTACTGACCCTTGTTTGCAAAGCAGTCCAGTATACAACGATTCACACAAACATATACGAATTTTGCTAATTTCTTGGGCACATTCCCTTAACATTCAAGATGGTGGCACGCACAGACTCTGCGGCTTTGTGCTCACGACATAAGTGCTGTTGTTCTTAATATTGACTATCATTGTATCACAAACACATGCGAACACTTACTACAGTCGCCAGAAGCTGCTGCAGATCTGCTTGAACTACATATGCGATTATTTTAACTTGGAAACAATACCGCATGAGATTCTCAGACCACCGGGACTATCGTTGATTCCCATTCACGGAGGGAGGCGACGCAGGTGGCGCAGGGAGAGAAAGCAGAAGGTAAATGAGTGTGCCTACTAGTGAGACTAAGAACTGCTCCACATAACCCAAGTTTTGCTGGATTTGGAATATTTAATGCTAAGATGCCGACCATTTTACTTGCCCAGGGAATATACAGTTGTAATTGTTATAGCCGTATATATAACTGTACCAGTTGATCTAGACAAATATCAGTTTGCCTATCTGGCAAATAGATCGACTGAGGATGCCATCTGTGTAGCTATGCATGGTGCCCTTTCACATCTGGAAAAGCCCAACACATACATCAAGATGCTCTTCTTTGACAACAGCTCGGCATTTAACACCATTGTACCAAACCAACTGATCAACAAACTTCATACATTAGGACTAACCCCCTCCATATGTAGCTGGTTATTGGATTTTCTTACCAACCGCCCCCAGTCAGTGCGATTGGTAAGAAAATCCAATAACCATCTTAAATTAAGATGAATAAAGTTTGGTACTACATTAGAAACACAAACTATCTATAATGCTTACAAGAATACATCATTAAATATAATTAAAGGTACAATTAGCATCAAGCTACATTTCAAAATGTATAGGCCTATGATTATTAATGTCTTTGCTCAAAACGCACTTTAAACCATCATCGAGTTATTGTAATAACTTCTGATTATGATCTAAAGTGAGTTTTGATTCGATAATGGGCAGACATGCATTCTTTGTATGTTTTATAATGGATTGAATGCTAAATCTACTTATCATTTGTCATAAACATCCTTTATTGTTATAAAAAATACCATGAGCTGCATAAAAACACAAAGAAAACATATCGTCATAATCATATGTCTATTTGCCTTCATATTTTATCAGTAGAAAAATGTTTCTCTCATTTTTTATATATGGAAAAGCAGGAGATATGAATACATGATGATTGACAGATCTAAAATGCGCTCTCATAATAACACTCGCGCACATGGAAGAAAATGGACAGTGATTACATAATTCAGTGGAAAATGAATAGAAATTATATTCTGTATAAAGAACATGTAAGAATAAATCTGTTCTCAGATGACAATGATGATCTCCTCCTGGATACTCTTCTTTGGTGTTTGTTTACACTAGTTTTCGAAACCGCACCACCACGCCTGCCCTTCTGTGCAACAGCAGCTGCTCCAGGCACATAGTCTAAAGCTCAAATCTAATTGGACGGCCCGTTTCATTGCAGAGAGACAGGAAAAAAATTAAATAAAATCAACACACAGGTCGAAAAAAAGTCCTTGCTTTTTGCGTCGTGAATGTTCGCGCCCCGTGTGAATAGCCTCATAGGGATCTATTTTTTCGATTCAAGAGCATCATCGCGATGAACATTCGCGCCAAATGTCGTGTTCTGTGTGAAAGGGCCTTAAGGCCTTAAGATCTTACTGGATTTTAAGCAGGAGGTGTGAGAAACGTCAGCACAGAAAAAAATGGCTTGTGAAACTGCATGTCTGTGAACATCTGGAGACTCATAGACCTGCTGTAGAGAGATACAGTGAATCTGGGCTTGATGGAAAACAACTGTATTCAGAAAACAATTTGACTGAAAAGTTACCTAAGATTTTTTAATGAGAAGTGTGCACAAAAACAAAATTGTGCATGTTAATTGTCAAGGTATACCATACTCCAGAATAGCACATATACTGACCCATAATGCCTATTTGACCTGTAACTTGTAGCACAAATAAACTGTGTTGACGGTTATACCGATATACTTCAAACGAAATCGAAGAACGAACTAATGTGACGTCATTTCGAACAAAATCAGGCCAAAACGAAGTTCGTTTTGTGTTCGTTTTGGGAATTTGAAACGGCTTGCCAAAGCGAACTCTCAGGAAAAGTTTGCTCCAGCTGCAAAACACCTTCGTACTACCATTGGTCTGTGATGATAACATAATAGGAGGTGTGCACTGAGGCTCCACCTTCTTTCACGTGGAACTCCTCTCTGACCCATTTCATCTGTTGAGTTTGTTGAGGTAAGATCTCTGTGGGTGAAAACATGAACACACTGGATAGCCGCTTGATAGTACAAAATAAAGTTGTGCTTCTGATGAAATGAGGCACTGACACGGTTTTTCATGTTAGATACTGTAAAGCTGCTAGCTTTTAAGCTTATCTATTGAATAAAGTGCTATATAAATAAATGTGATGTGACTGGAGTGCTAATTTGCAGAGCTCGTGCTAACATACCAATGTTGTTATGATCAGACACTTTTCTTATGCTTTCTATAAAAAAATGCTTGCTGTTTTCTCATTTTTGTTGTGTTTATTTTGTTACTGAGAAGAAAGTGCACAGTACATATTTACATATTCATCTAAACGCCGCTCTCAGCAGTGTGGGCGGCGTCAGATGTTCGATTATAGTATATCGCTGCTCACGTATCTCAAACTTTGTTTTACCCCAAAACGAAGAACGATAAAGAACTTTGTTTGAAGTATATCGGGGCTTTTATCATCAATCATGTCAGAACCCGTACCATCTGATCTGATCTTGATCATTTTGATGCAACAAATTGTCCAGCTTATTGTATAATTAAATAATATATTTGTTTTGAATATTTAGCCTGCATATAAGTAATTTTGTTAATTATTTCATCCCGTCTCACCTCAGTGTCTTCAGTTGACAGTTTGGATCCTGTAGTAAATCATTGAGCTCCTTCACTCCTGATTGTCCAGGATCATTTCCTGTGAGATCCAGCTCTATCAGGTGTGAAGGGTTTGATCTCAGAGCTGAAGCCAGAGCTTTATAACCTTCTTCTGTTACACTGCAGTTAGAGAGTCTAGAACAGGAATGAAAACATTCAGCTGATTAATCACTTAAACCTGGACAATATAAAACCTCAAAGTGAATGTTATTTTGTTCATTGTACAAATGTATTGAAAGTTAGTTGCAAAAACTGACAAATGAATATGGTGGCAAAGAACAGGAGAAAGAATAAAAGAAAATCTCAGCGTATCTCGATGAAAAACTGCACAGTACACAATAATATAAGAATGATGTAGTACAATGACAAATTTGCTTATATTAAACATTAAACAAACAAATAAGTAAAAAATCTTTGGGTTTTAAAACGAATGCTTAGTTTGTGGTACATTATTATTTTTTAATGAAAAACACAACAACAATAAACTTGTAATAATCAAAGAAATTAAACTTTTATTAACAAAAGTTGTCTTACGCTTTTGCCACTGGCATCGTCCTGTCATCATCACACCTCACTCTCGTCATGTGACTCCTGTGGCTCAACTTACCTCAGTATCTCCAATTTACACTTCAAATTCTTCAGTCCTGTGCAGAGCAGCTTCACTCCTGAATCCTGAAGATTATTATTGTTCATGTTCAGCTCTTTCAGATTGTTATCTGATCCAAGAACTGCAGACAGAGCTGAAGAGCTTTTGTCTGTTAAGTTACAATCATTTAACCTACAAGGGAAATAAATCACAGAATTGGATGGAACACATACAATATTTTTCTATATACAAATATTAAATATATTTTCCATTATTATTTTTTACATAAACAGCATATATACAGTACAATATATATACACAGTACTATATATATATATATATATATATATATATATATACATACAGTAAAGAGGCTGAGCTAAACTAACATTAATCTTCAAAAACTAGTATTTCCTGTACATTAGTATTTTTATTTAGTGACAAATTTCATAGATAAAATTAAGCATGTTTGAATATATATATATATATATATATATATATATATATATATATATATATATGTATATTATTAGCTATTAATATTTCAAGATTAACATTTACTGGATTAAAGCAGTTTAGGTTTTCTTGATTATTCATAGTGGTCAACCGATGGCCGATACCGACATCTTAGAGAGCAGGGTGGCCAATGAGTGATATATCATTAATTTAAAGATATTAAAAACACATCCATAACAATTGCTGAAATGAAATTTATATTTATTTTACTTAATATTTACTAAATTAGAAATCATTTAAAAATTATATGAAAAAAAGAATCTGAACTTGATAAAAAACTAATTTGTAGAAAACTATTTTAAAATGTGTACATCAAATTTGATACAACATGCTTTTGATAAATGTTTATTTGTAAATGTTTCAATCATCTACGTATTGTAATACAAATTAAAACTACAAAACTAAGCATTTTAAATATCAAATTATTGGAAGATATAGAGTACCAACTGATAATATCTATGTACTTTATTTAGCCTGTTATATAAAAATCTCATTGTTTTATATTATAACATTTCAGAATTTCATCTTACTTTTTGGCAATATAAATAACATCTGTACCAAATTACATTTTCTTTTCACAGTTTAGGCATCTGAATAAAATGTATGTATTATTATATATTTTTTTCTTTCTCAAGTATGAGTATGAGTTTTTCAAGTATGAGTATGATAGAAAACAAATATGTAAACATTTTTAAATGTTCTTTTATATTTTGTCTTAAGGTTTGATAAACTGTCTCCATTAAAAAATTATATTTTTCAGACTATTATTTCATGTGTCAGGCTTTACAGGGTTCATGTTCATGTTCAGTATGGGGAATCACTATAGAATAATGTAGATAAATGCATTTTTCAGATGACAGCAAAACATGACAAAACGTATTAAATGACTTACAGAGCTCTTCTGGAGGTTTTGATGACTGCCGATAATCTAATGAGACACTCGTCTGATTTCTTGAATTTCTGAAGCTCAAACTCCTCCAGCTCTTCCTCTGATGTCAACAACACAAAGACCAAAGCAGACCACTGGGCAGGTGAAAGGTCATTAGATGAGAGACTTCCTTTGCTAAGGTGGGTCTGAATCTCCTTCACCAGAGTTTGGTCGTTCAGTTCATTCAGACAGTAGAACAGATTGATGGATCTCTCTGCAGACAGATTATCTTCTAATTTCTGCTTGATGTACTGAACTATTTCCTTGTTGCTCTGGTCATTGCCGTCTTGCTGTGTCAACAGACCCCGTAAGAGTCGTCGATTGGACTGGAGTGACAGACCGAGGAGGAAGCGAAGGAAAAGGTCCAGGTGTCCATTGTCACTCTTGAGCGCCTCGTCCACTGCAGTCTTCAGAAAATCAATCATGCTTTCATTTTTGTTTTCCTGTTCTGTAGACTCATGAACAAACACACTTTTCTTGTTGATGTCTAGAAACAGATGTGCATAAAGGGCTGCAATAAACTCTTGAATGCTCAAGTGAACAAAGGAGTACATGGTACCAAGAATGATCCCTGTTTCCTCCTTAAAGATCTGGGTACACATGCCTGAGTACACTGATGCCTTATAGACGTCAATACCACAGGCTTCCAGGTCTGTGTCATAGAAGATCACGTTGTTTCTTTGCAGCTGATGAAATGCCAGTTTCCCCAGTGAAAGGATGGCGTCTTTATCCCAGGAAACATCTGCTGTGTATTCTCCATCATACTTTCGGCGGCTCTGCTGGATCTGAAAACGGAGAAAATGTATGTACATTTGTGTCAGAGTCTTGGGAGTGGCTTCAGTATTTGATTCCTGTAGTGTTTTAGAGATCTCATCAGCCTGATTGTTTTTCACATCATTATTTCTTTTCTCCTCCAGAATGTTCCAGAGAACAGTGGCTGAAATCCAGCAGAAGACTGGGATGTGGCACATGATAAAGAGACTCTTTGATTTTTTAACATGATCAGTGATTATGTTGGCCTGATTCTGATCTGTGAATCTTTTTTTGAAGTACTCTTCCTTTTGTGCGTCACTGAATCCTCGTATCTCTGTCAGCCTGTCGATACAGTCAGGAGGAATCTTACTGGCAGCTGCTGGTCTGGTGGTGATCCAGATGAGAGCAGAAGGAAGCAGATTTCCTTTCATGAGGTTCGTTAGGAGAACATCCAGAGAGGCTGGTGACGATACATCACACCACGTCTCATTACAATCAAACTTCAGAGGAAGGCGACATTCGTCCAATCCATCAAGGATGAACAGGACTTTGAATCGATTCCTTCTTGTAAGGTTCAGTCCTTTTGTCTCTGGGAAAAAATGAGATATAAGGTCCATCAAACTTAGTTTTTCTTTCTCCTTTAAGTTCATCTCTCTGAATGGAAGAGGAAATATGAAACTGATATCTTGATTTTGTTTTCCTTCAGCCCAGTCCAGAACAAACTTTTGCACAGAGACTGATTTTCCGATGCCAGCGACTCCTTTTGTCAGCACAGTTCGGATCTCCTCGTCTTGTTCAGGAGCTTCAAACAAATTTGTGCATTTAACCTGAATCTCTTGAGATTCATGACGCCTGGAAGCAACTTCAATCTGTCTGACCTCATGTTCAGTATTGACCTGTTCACTGCCACCCTGAGTGATATAGAGATCTGTGTAGATGTTATTCAGAAGTGTGGAGTCACCTTGCTTCGCCATTCCTTCAAACACACATTGATACTTCTTCTTTAGGCCACATTTTAGCTGATATATGAAGAACAGCTCATCTAAACACAGGAACAAAAAATAGATGGTGTTAGTCTTAATTTATAGTTTTATAGATAGTGTGACGCCCCTGTCGGCAGTTCCTTGTTTTGTGTGTGTGTGTTGTGTCTGTATTGTCTGCAGGTGGCTGACTGATTGGGACGTGATTGGGAGCACCGGCTTGTAGGTGTTTGTTGCTCCCTACAAAAATTCTTTATTCCTGTCAGTGGGGGTTCTGCTCTGGATTTGGTGGCAGCTTTTAGCTCTTCGTCTCCATACATGGCTAAAGCTTGGATCATTTTAAGCATGAATGTAAAATAAAGCTCAGATGTTTTGCAAGATGAATGTACTCGTATTCTCCTTATTTGTAGTGATCCTTTGCAATCGCAACAATAGTCTACATTAATAAATGACAATCTGACAGATGCTCATGAGTCTCTTACCTTCAAGAGCATCTGCAGCTTCATCTTGCTTCATCTCGCTCAGGTAATGTAGTGTGAGATCAAGAGCTGCTGCTTTGATACTGCATCTATTCTCATTAAAGTCCTTCACAAAGTTTTCTGTGTTCTCATTTTGTAATATTTTCTTAAACTTTTCCAGCTCTTTCTTCAGAAATGTGATTATTTTGCTCTCAAGATCCTACAAACAAAAGTAAGAAAGAAGACAGAATAACACAATTTAAACCAAATTGTACATCTACATTTGGTCAATGCTATTTATTCAATAAATGCAATATTTGTATTTTTCAATAACATATTTATTTGTTATAAATATTAAACATTTATGAACCTGGAAGATCTCTAGGAGATTCTCTTTGAAATTCTTGTGGTTCCTGTGAGTCTGAATGTCTGAGTCTAATGTTTCACATTGAAGCCTGTAATCAAATAAATAAAATACAATAAAATACTGTTTTTCCAGGCAAAATATTACAGAAAGAGAGGAAAAAAAGCATTAGCTGTGAACCCCTGGTGTTAAGACTTGTATGGCTTAATAGACAGGGTTTTTCCTACATTGAAAAATTTTTGGCGGCCACCAAAACTAATTTTTGTCCCGCCAAAGCCTTATTTGATCAGTTATTGTGATTTATGAATGAGGCAGATGACTGCTGCACTTGTGATAGGGCGCATGTTAACTGACGGAGAGAACGAGCAGAGAGCTCAAATCACCTCATCTTCTCTGACATGCAGCTGACATAAACCACACTTTCAATAGACAAAAAAAAAAAAAAATAATTCCTATCCAGTGATGGTGTTTTCAGTGTTGACAAATCTTTTGCGATGTCCTAATAACAGCCGCGATTCGCCGCAACGCGTCCACATCCGCTAATGTCCGATTCGCGACCTAATGACTCATTTGAACTGATTCATTTTAATGATGGTTAAAACAACTGATCTGTCCAACACCAACACTGAACTCATGAGACGTCACTGTCTAAATCGGTGTATAACAAATCATTTACTCAGAACACCTCTGAAATGAGAACGTAAGTGTGCTTACCCCATTTAGCAAGAGTGGTTAGATTTACCCTTAATAATCCACAGTATTTTCAGGTTATTTATATGACAATGTGTAGTAAATTAGGCCTACCTATAAAATCAGTTAGTTTAGACTGGAGTGAGGTGAAACCAGAAAAAAAGCATGTTGTTGTTAGCTAGGTGCATTCAATTGTATATGGTAGAAAATTAGACTATTAGTTACATTAACTTTTTAATGCTACTTTTTAATACTGATTATGCCTATAAATTATATATATATATATATATATATACCAAAATAATTTTCAGGTCTAGCAAAGAAGCATCTTCTCAAAGAAGCATCTTCAATACTGTGGCAGGTAATTTATTGTCAGTATTGGGCTTGCAGATCACGTGGGTAGGATACTTTTTACTGTTTGTGTTGATGACCATGTCTGTCAGCCACCACCGAAGACCATTTTTGACCCAGAAAAAAACCCTGATAGAATGTAAATGATGTCTCTTACTGAAATATGTAGTAGAAAACCCATGAAAGATTTACATTATTTAAAAAATCCATGACATATTTGGACAATGGGCGGCGCCATTTTGTTTAGGTGCACAGTGCGTTCTATGTTGATGATGTCAAATGGTTGCACTGGCGAGCTACTGACACTGTCCTATTGCTATTTTTACCGCAACACAACTCGGAATATAATATACGATGCCACATTGTGCAGCTTTTGGTTGTAATTTTCAGTCGATGAGCCACAAGAGAAGCGATGTAAGTCTTTACTGCTTTACTAGCGATAAGAGGAGAAAAGAATGGGAAGTTGTGCAGAATGTGGACGAATAAAACTTCCTAACTGCGTCTTTGTTCTCTTCACTTTATCCCTGATGATTTTGAGGCTTTTTATCTGTATGTTTTGGTGCAACAGTAATCTAGTAACGCATACAAGTCTTAATATCCACGGGGTTCCTTTTAAAACCCGATCAGCCTTTTCAATTTGAGTCAGAGCGCAAAATTAGTGAGGATGAAAACATCGAAGACGTGCAATGTCTCTGCGGCTATTCGAACTACTGTTGTATGATTGACGTGTAAAAATCGTCTGATATGTCACCGGAATGCATTACACACAGTTAAACGTGCTGAGAAGATGCTACTGTTTTATGCGATCACAGATATATCGTGCATCACAGCGCACACAAGCTTTGAGGCAGTCTGTCTCAATCGAGATGTGTAATAGGCTGCCCACGACAGGCGCAGCATTTGGTTAAAACATACACTTATATCCATTGGTAACTGTAAGCTCTTTCAGCTGTGGTCTACTAAAAGCCTCAAAGTCATCAGGGCTAAAGTGAAGAGAACAAAGACGCGGATCTTTAGGAAGTTTTATTCGTCCACATGCTTCATAACTTCCCATTCTTTTCTCCTCTTATCTCTAGTAAAGCAGTAAAGACTTACATCGCTTCTCTCTGCACAATGTGACATCGTATATTATATTCCGAGTTGTGTTGCGGTAAAAATAGCAATAGGACAGTGTCAGTAGCTCACTGAGTGCAACCATTTGACGCCGTCGACACAGAACGTACTGTGCACCTAAACAAAATGGCGACGCCCATTGTCCAAATCGGTCCAAATATGTCATGGATTTTTTAAATAACGCAAGTCTTTCATGGGTTTTCTACTACATATTTCAGTCAGAGACATCATTTACGTTATATTAAGCCATACAAGTCTTAACACCAGGTCTTTACACACTGTTGCCTTTAACAGTCAACGTGTGACCAAAAATTAGAAACATGAAATACCTTTTATTAGATAATGTTTTTTCATCACTAAAGTTTGGTACTTCATCTTTCGACCAGTCACTCTTCAGAGACACAGAGCTGGACACATGTGATTCTGATCTTACTCTAATGACACAAAAAACAGAGAAAAAACACTTTACTACAGGAGATACTTTAGACTCATTTTAAAAGGTTTAATGTTAAAAAAAACAAAGAGAATCCAGCACACTATCACTACTTGCAAAAACGAGGCTTTTAGTAGATTTTGAGGCTTTTAGTAGATTAGCAATGTTTCGTTCGCATGACCTTCATCAGGCAATTTTTTTTTTTTTTTTCCCCACTTACAATGTATAATTGTGGATGACGTCACGTGATGATGCGGTGTTAATGAGGTATTCAGTCATTCAGCTTGATTGGAAATTGATGATTCTTCTTTGTGATTGGTCATGTTATCATTTTAAATGTAATGGAGTTTGAATAGTATGTTTATGCGTGATGAAGGTCATGTGACGGAAACGTTGCTAATAAAATATTTTTGATACGTTTTTTCAAGTGGTGATAGTGTGCGGGATTCCCTTTGGTTTTTTTTTAGAATTTTGACTTTTTTGGTCTTCTCTCCAACGCACCTATCCATTACCTACAGGTGTGCGATGGTAATTGTTAATTAAAAGGTTTAATGTTGCAAATAGTAATTAAATGCAGTATAGCTGTGCATTTGTCCATTTATTACTATGGTTGGATGGATGGATATATTCATGTTTATTTGCATGATCTATTTTCCATAGTGAATTTATGCCTCCTTGTGGCTGCCTGTGTAATTGTGTTACTGGAATGAGTTTCATAAGGTTCCCAGAAATGTAGTTTTTTTACGACTTATTGTTTTATTCAGTCAAGTTCAATCACATACACCACTGTGGACAAATAATGCAACTCTATAATGTAAACACACAAAATACCTTTTATTAGATGATGGTTTTTCCCCGCTGAAGTTTGGTGGTACTCCATCATTTGACCAGTCACTCTTCAGAGACACAGAGCTGGACACATGTGATCCAGATCTTACACTAATGACGCAAAGAACAGAGAGAGATAGAAAAAAAAAAAATGCTTTTTAGCATACTTCAATTAAATTTAGTGTATAGTTGTTTCCTTATGTCTGTCAATAATGTTATGATCTAAAAACCAAAGTCATGTATTTGGATTAATTCAGTGTGGTCGCGTCTAGAAGGAAATTAACAAATTATTAACTGTGATATTGTCTATAGAGTCCTGTGGCAAACGGAGTTCATTTAAGAAGTTTAAAATTGAAATTGTGCAAAGCATCTGCAAATATAAAACAATGCTTAATGTTTTGTTATTAACAGGAAAAAACAAACTCCAGTAGAGTTTAAAATGACTGTGAAAACAGACGCAGTCTTACCTGTGTTTCTCTGAGAGACTCATCTTAGAGAGAGAGTCCTTTCCTCGCTCCTCTGATCAGCACTGGTTTGAGAAAACAATCAATCGTTCAGCAGGACCTGGAAATGACAAGATTTTACAGAGATGAAGAACATGAAAATAATGAAGAATGCTGAGTTAGCAACAACAGCAAAAACAATGAATAAAATAAAGTTAGTTACAAATATATTGTCATGTAAAATAACCGAATGGTCTTAATCATTTCAGATTGTTTAATGAGTTTAACTGACTCATGACTCTAAATATGAATTCATTGGGGAACAGAAATTTACACACCGCTGGAAAACTGAACTCAAATTGTTATATTCTCTATTGCAGTTTAATATCATTTTACAATCATATTTACCCAATCTTTATTAATCGTTTGTCGTTTAATCATTACTTCAAGTTCACAATGATGGTTGAATTCATTACTTTCAAATGATCCTAAAATAACTCATTGAGTAAAAGTAACCTGAATTATAATGATCACACTGTTTAACTACTAATCATAATTGCTATACATGAACTGAAATATTCAATTTAATAATAGCAGATTTTTGTTCTTTGACCAATAACAATAAAAAACACATTCACGTTAGGCTTCATCTACCTGTCTACTGTAAATGTCTGGTTCAAAAATACTTTCGATTTCACATCACAAAAACAACAGCTTAAAACGGAAGAGAAATTGGGAGAAAACATTTAGAAACATATTCGTTTTCAATAACCCTGTCACAGTAACCCTTTCTTCGTGTTTTAACATCCGTGGCCTTTAAAAGATCGTCATTTCTGGAAGATTCTTCGTCTGTTCGGAGTAGCAACAGGTGTTATGGATCATAACTGGGGAGTGGGGACATGCGCGTGCACGCAGATGTTTACCTGGATTTCCAGCAGAAGTTAGACTGCGACAGATTCGACATATGCGATATTTCACGGAACATATATTAAAAAAACGTATGCTTCACCAATTGTATACACTGGTATGCATGATAAAGCGCTTTAATTTTTTTTTTTTTTTTTTTGCGTGTTCGATCAAGTTTACCATACTTTGTGTCACGCTAACAAACCACGCCCATGATCAGGGCTTGAGCCCGTTTGATCGTGAAAGTGAAAGTGAAAGTGCTCTTTGCGGTCGCATCGCGGTTCCCATTTCTCCCATTTCTTGAGCAAACATGAACTAATGTTGAACAGTTGTATTCTTATTAATTAACTTTAACAAAGAATAATAACTACTATATCAAGCTATTGCTCATTGTTAGTTAATGTTAGCCTACTTATTAACTAGCTAACTAATGGGACCTTATTGTGAAGTGTTTCTTATTGTTCTTTATAGTTCTTTTTCACTTGTTTGAAACGTTTGCTTTATACATTGTTTATATTGTTTTAGCTACTGTATATTTAAATGTTCAGAGTTCTGTTTATTGTAAGAAAAAAGTTATTAAACCTGTTTGGAGGACAACACTTTATTCTAACCTAATTCAATACATGATACCATATAAGCTACCATGACAAAAGCAATTATCGTTAAATGAAAATCTGATACAGTTGCATGCCTATGCAGTTTAAAGTAGGACTATAAATAATTACATAAATAATAAAAACAGTTTGAAGTAGAAACATTTAAAAACATTGTGTACCTTTTGTATTCTCCGTATCTCTTTATATCCCCTTATTAAGCTAAAACACATTTTAAAAATTTGCACCTCTAAAATTTTTGATGCACTCTTAAATTTTTCAACTTCCAAACACATGTGCTCCTTGGGAAAGAAGTAAGTGTCAAGCCCTGTGCTCTCATGTGTTCTAATGACAAATAACAACAGATCTAGACTGAGTTAAAATTAGCAGTAGGCTATATAAAGCAAAAACATGAATTGCAAAGTACTTTAAATTTTTATTAACAAAGTCATAATTTATTTGCAAAAGAAAACACACACACACACACACACACACACACATATATATATATATATATATATATATATATATTATTAATTAACTTTATCCAGTGAAATTGCACAAGTGAATGCACAAGAAATCTGACAACACCTGGTGCTCCACACAGAGATCTGATCTCACCATCATTGAGTCCGTCTGTGATTACATGAAGAAACACATGAAACTGAGACAAACTAAATCCAGAAGAATTGTGGCCGTGTCTCCAAGATGCTTGAAGAAACACTGCTGATTCTGAAGGCCTCAAGGCAGATTTCTTTGACCCTGACAACACATGAATGCTGAAATATGATTGGATAAAAGCTCTAACATAAACGTACACTACTGGAAACAGCGCAACCAAGAGAAAAGCTATGAAATTAAGAGAACAGACTATTGGGAATAATTTAATACACATTCATGGAAAAAAAGAATTAAAAGTCAATGATTCTAATGATGTTTAGGCCAGCAGAGAAGGCCTTGCTGACCCTGACGGCCCACCACTGATATATACCTAACCTGATTGACGCACAAGATCAAACCTCTTCCAGAAGCTCAGATGTGCTGCGTAACTAATGAGGTTCATTCTCTGTGTTACGCAGCACGTTTGAGCTTCCGGAAGAGGTTTGTTCTTGTGCGTCATTCAGGTTAGGCTGAGCTTCTGCTTATATTCGCTGATCAATGTTTACATGTGAGTAAAAGCCTAAATTTAATCTGTTCATCATAAAAAGCGATCGGGTCTCTTCAGACTAAATTACTAGATCCATATGGATTAGTTTTACAAATCTCAGTAACACTTTAGAATACTGTTTCTTTCTTACTGCATAACTAATAAGGAATTACTGAAGAACTAATAGGTAATTCTTCAATAACACTCAAGTCACTACTGTTAACTACTAAGGAAGACGTGTTAACTAATCAGTATGGAATAAAACATGATTATGTTAAGTAACAGTTAGCTAATCAATAACTAATGAATTCTGTCATACCTCATGAAGAAGCAGGCTACTATTAATTATCTACTGATTAATGTTTGAGAAAAATAACTATGAAGTAACTACTAATGAACAGTCAAACACAATTAGTCACTACAATAATCAGGTTGTGGCCTTTTTTTAAAAAAATTTTTATTTTATTATCAGTGGTGGATGAAGTAGTACACAAATCAAGTACTTGAGTAAAAGTACAGATACCCCAATAAAATATTACTCAAGTAAAATTCTAAGTAGGCCGAATTCATTTTCAAAATTACTTGAATAAAACTACTTTGTACTATTTTTTTTTTACAGTCCACCACTTATTATTATTATGGAAATGAAATATGCATTTAGTTTGCTGCACTCCCAAAAAGACTCATTACTACAAATTGTTATGAGATTTTGCTTGTATGGTGAATAACTGCTTTGTGCGCATGTTCTGTAAGAAATCAGCTTCGGAAAGGAACCCCACCCCTATTGTCTTGCCATAACTATCCAACTTACCACAGATATAGAATGATTTATTTATTTACCCAAACGCTGGGATGAGTCCTTTTTGGGTTATTTTTTCAGTGTTGGGTAGTTTTTGTGTTGTTAGACCCCCCGCCCCTCGGGCCTCATTTATAAAGTGTGCGTACGCTTAAATCCACACCAACACTCATATTTATAAAAACGGTCTTTGACGTGGAAAAGTGCTTATTGCCATGTCAGGGTCTGAGCAGACGTACGCACTTTTTTTTTTACTTGTCAGATTACTGCAGGTTTTTGGAATCGTTTACAACGCGGAGAACTGACACCATTCAGCTGCGCGCAAGTTCAAGATCATTTGCAATTTATAGATTTCATATCTGAAAGAGAGGCGTACGCTCGTTTTCTGTGTGTACGTTCATTTTATGAATCACACTTACGCACATCTGAGAAATGATCGTATGATCAAATTTAGGATGGTTTCTGCGCATCATAAATGTGGCCCCTCCCCTCTATTGAGCGCGGGCATTTTCATCCCCTTCAGGAGAGAGTGGATCTTAGCGCCGCCAAATTGGTGCATTTCTTCGGTGAAATACAGGTTGGTGTACGTTTTATTTTACCTATAAAATCATTGCTGTGCTGTAAATCATTTTATTTTATGCAAAGATACATACAGGCACGCAATGTCAGTCACCTAACCTTGCATCTTCTTTTTGCATGATGGAAACGCCTGATCCCAATTGCATATTTCTAAATATAGTTACTTAAGGTGTTAAAATATGTTCTCAGAGCTGTGCACTGTTTGTTTATTGGCAGGTTATGGAGTCAGTCACAACATCTTTCGGCAATGAGTGAAACGCAAGGCGGCAGTCTGAAGTTAGCAGTTTCCCTGCCGAACTCAAGCCCAGCTCCCGCACGAGATCCAGCACCGCTACCGTGATAACAGAGGCCGGTTGATTACATTTGAATTGCTTTTAACTTTTGATTCTAAAATGTTTGTTAAACAAGTTTAAATGTAAGTATTGTATACATGTTAAGTAAGCAATAAGGTATGAGAGGCTGCGCTGTATCGTGAATAAGTCACGGCTAAAGGACGTTGTTAGGCACGACGCGAAGCGGACCATATAAAACCACACAATACAAATATTAAAGCCAAAAATATGTATCAATGCAACTTTCATGAAGTAAACTTTCAATAAAAGCCTTCCTTCCGCCCGAAAAAAAATAGTCCCTGACCGTGAACAGCAACAGAAGTTACATTATTACGCCATGGCGGCAAAGACTGTCTTTATGATTGTGTCAGTCAGTAGCGAAGACTTTTATATTGAAAAGACTGAATTGTTGTGAACACAGAACAAGACACAACTGACAAATGCTTTGACTAGCGCTATATAAATAAAGGTGACTTGACTTGACAATACTCAGCAGCTGATAATGCGCCATCTAGGAAGAAGAAGAATCAAGTTCCTAATTGATAGACTACTGGGTGGGCTGAAGATGTTGTCTTTCCTATTTGGCGGAACCTAAATGTTATTTATAATTCAAATGTTTGATACCTGATATCAGACTGTGTGCATGTCATGTTGCTAGAATGACACCATGTCTGATACAAGAACTCCAAAACAATCATCACAGTGACAATGCATTAAACACTGATGATCACCTGATCTGCTCGGAAAACAGAACCGAAAATACAGAATGAATAAATGACATCTGCCTCAAAAAAGAAAGAAGCTGGATACTCCATGTAGTTTGCTTTACAGCCCTCCCAGCTGTGGGACAAAAAATGTCTTCTCACTGCCATAATTTTTTGCTTCTATAGTGGCATTGGATTGTAATGTCACTTTGTTTCCAAGGTCATCAATAATGTCGACAGTCAGGTAAATCTGATACTCTCCCTGGAAAGTAAAATAGCAAAATCTGTTTAACTATAAGATTATAGCTTTTAATCTTAGTATAGTATAATACATACACAACACATTTAATTTCTGAAGAATCAAATTAAAATAATACATCACATTTAAATCGGAGTGGATAAAGCATAATGTTGACTGCTCACCTCAGGGCCATTAAACTTTTTCATGTACACTGGAAAAGTCTCATGAAGTGTTTCTGAAACAGGGAAGCAATCTCACTGATATCCCAGCTGCATCACCACACTACAAGATACTGCAGTAAACATATTCGAACATGTAGTACCTCCTTTGACGATGTAACATATTTTGAAATCCTCACAAGGAACAGATGGCTGTATGTGGTCCAACCAAAGCTGGCCTTTGTAGTGAACACTACCATGAAAACCAATATGACTGATTGTGAACACTGAAAAATAAAACAAAAATGAACTTTTACTGTTGTTAGTTTCACTCAAACCATCCTTGTTCACATTACTTAAAAAACTAAAAAAAAACTAACTTAATTTACCTCAGTTTTTTCTACTAAAAATGAGTATTGTCAGCTTTACTTAATAAGTGTTTGTTCAGTCAACTCAACATTGCTGAGTGAAACACACTGGGCTCTAACTAACTGGGCAGTGGATCCATAGTTCCCTGCATGCCTTGCAACGGACTGCATTAGGAGAGTAAATTTAGTGATTAAAGTGTTATTTTATGTGTTTTTCAGTAAAGGGAAAGATGTTGTTAGTTTATGTTAGGGTTTAATGTTCAGTCACGTTGGACATTTAGAAGAGTTTCTGTAATGTTTTTGAATTTTGTGGTTTGTATTTTGCAGAAGAGTGTCACCTGTGTTTAGGCTGTGAGCCTCATATACCTCTTTATAGGATAAAACCAGAGAAAAGTTGAAGGGCACAAAAGCACCATATCTGTTATCCTTCATGAACAACAAAAACTCTGTCAGAATGGTTATGTACAAGTTGGGAAGCTGGAATTTAAACAGAACAACTATTTAAACGAACCATTCTCTAAAATCAGTTCTTGCTTTTAACAATGCACTGTATTGTTGTAAAACACATTTGGTTTGAAAGCCACCACAGGTTTTCTGTAAAGTGCCAATGGTTATGTGAACAGAGAACTGTTGAAAAAAGGAAGTTTAGCCATGAGATGAAATCATGAAACAAGCAGGAATTCAGTGTATCATATGTACATGACTTTATTTAGTTTTATACATGTTTCAGCATCACAAACTTGATGACTTACAGTTTCTGCAAATATTTGATGTATTAAAACTGAAACAAACTCCCAGCTGTTCACATCAGTGTGTGTTTTCATGAGGATGTATGGCAACCACACTGCTGGAACAGTCAAAACTTCTCACCTTTAGGAAAATAAAACATTTATTTATGTCAGATTATTTTATAGATCAAAAACAAAGAAATCAACAACCATCAACAATTAGAACAATCTAGCAGAGTATGAGGTGTTTTTACAAGTCTGATCAAAACCAGTTCCCAGGTAGATCAATTTCACTGCTATTAAAATGCCATAAAATCACTATGCATACCAATATTTTGAGAGAGCTTTGCTTTAATGAGACCAAATCTAATATGAAAACTCCATATATGAATATGAATTAACCACTAACAATCACTTGATCTTATCAGAAAACACAGAATGGAAAATCTGCTCCAGAAAAGAAAAAGAAACAGCACACCATAGCTTGTCCTTCATCCCTTCCATCTATTGAAAACTTTTGTTCATAACATCACGATATTTCACTCGCCCAGTGATATTGAAATGGACTGTTTGGATGTTTCCAAGGTCATCAACAAGTGTCACATTCACATAAATCTGATATTCGCCCTAGAAGGAAAAACAAAATCATTTTTAATCTCCGTTCGATGATAAAGAAAAAAATGTTTCATATAGTGACAAGGTGTTATGACATATATAATTTTGCACATCAGGATCATAAAAGTCATTTATATAAGAAAAGATAAAGCATTACTGTTGATTGCTCACCTCAGGGGGATAAAATTTTCTCAAATAAATTGGAACTGTGTCATGAAGTGTTTCTAAAACAAGAATGTGTGCTCATTAGTGATCTGTATTAATGCACAGCTGAAACACTGTACTGTGACTGTGAGGGATGCAGTAAAAGTCTAATATGTTCACCTCCTTTGATGATGTCACATATTTTCAAATGTTCACAAGTAACATCTGGCTGAACGTGATCAAACCACAGCTGTCCTTCGTAGTAAAGGAGAGCATGACACCCTATACGTGTGGTGGTGAACACTGAATGACAAAACAAATAAATGATTAATAAATGAAATAAAAAAATCTAATTAATAATAATAATAACTTTTTTATTATTATTAAATTATTATTATAAATATTAAACAGGATAAGTAGTGAATTGTGAAGTTTAATGTAATATTGCATAATGTAATCAATATAGAGCATTCATCTCTAATAAACTTACTTGGAATTACTGTATACGTTAAATTGTACAAAGTCATTCCTACAGAGCAGGGGGATCCAGTCACTGACAGGTGATACAACGGCCCTGATTTAAGAGAGCGTCGACTGTTTTTAATTACATAATGACATCAAACAGAATCATGAAAAGAGATTCAAAGCCCACAAGAGGTGATTCATGAACATCATGTGAAAAATTAACAGTAATTAGTATGTAAATTGAAAGACATGTTTCAAAAAATCTATTTAAAAAAAAAACATCGATTTATAGTTTTAAATAAGTATCACTTATCTTTTGCTGGTAGCTAATGTTTTGAGATAACAGATCAAACTCTATAAATAAGTAAATTATTGAAAAAGAAAAAGATCTTACCATCGTAGCTGTACCAAAGGCTAACACTGTCTGAGGAGCAAACCAAATGTCTCTCTGCTGAGGACATACAAGACAATGCCACAATATGACAAAGAAAAGCTGAAAGGTACAGAAGCACCATTGCTGTTCTCCTTTAATGAAATAAACCAGTGGCAAAATCTCTCCTTAATGGTTTCGTATCATATGTGTATCAGTCTTCAAATCATGATCTAATAACAACAGGACACAACAATGAACTGCATTACTGTAAAACTTCTCTTTTGCACTGAACCGTAAATCAGGGTTTAGGGTTTTTTTTAAGTACCTGTATTTATGTGAACAAAGAACAGAAAGTAGTGAATTCAAAGGGTTTGTGTATTTAAATGGCATTTATTTACAGTTTCACAGATGTTTCAGCCTCACAACATACAGTACTAAAATCATATCATGACTTTCCTCAAGCGTCTAGACTAAGACAATTTCTTGATATTTTTAAAAACAAATCAAATAGAAAATATAACATCTCTCCTAGGTCACACACCACAGAAAAGGTTATAAAATAAGAAATAAAATATAATATATTTAACAAGGTTTATACTTAAAACAGCTGTCTTAATAAATTTAGTTAATTTTGCTGTCAGGTGTGCTACTGTTCAAAAGTTCGGGGTCAGTAAGATGTTTTTTGAAAGAAATCTCTTATGCACCAAAGCTGCATTTATTTGACCAAAAATACAGTAAAAACGTTTTGGTTTCTAATGTAACCTTGCTTCCCTGATACAAACGGGAACGAGACATTGCACAGTTGATGACGCTGTGGGGAAAGTCTGGGGAAAGCCTGATTCAATCACATCTGTGTAACTACACAGACAGGCTGCTCAGATTGGTTTGCGTCTGTAACTCCGTATAGCTTTGTTTTGAATCTCTTACTTTTATTCATTGTTGCTTATTTTACTTTATTATTATTTTTTTATTACCTTATATGTAATATTGCCTACCACACTAATCTGACGTCGCTAGCTTGTAATCTTTGAATCTAAATCGCTGTTACAACGCGTTTGCATTTGCAGCGCTAGCTTGTTAACTTGTTAACAGTCTCTCGCGCGCTCCTTTTTCAACGCGTTCTTCAAACAGCTGTGGTAAGTCGGATCAGTCTACAAACACGGTGAGTCATGTCATCCTCTCCCAGCATTGCTACCTGTTGCATTTGCCACATGTTCACCATAGCTCTCTCTGTCAGCGACGAGGGATTTACATGTCATAAATGTAGGGAAATAGTCAGGCTGACAGAGAGAATCTCAGAATTAGAGACACGCATCCAAACTTTAATCGAGGATAGTAAGAATGCAAGGGCTTCAGATACTGTTTTGGATGCGACTAGCTTAGTGAACTCTGTACATTGTTCGGTTCCGGCTGTAGAGCCCGCGCAGCAGGGCACTTGGGTAACTGTGAGGCGGCATAGCCGCGGAAAACACCACTCTTCCATTCCAATAAGAACATCAAACAGGTTCTCCCCACTCAGTGATGCACCCACTGAGAATCCTGTTGAAAGTGCCCTAGTTATTGGCGATTCTATTACACGGAACGTGAAAATAGAGACACCAGCCACCTTAGTCACATGTTTGCCGGGAGCCAGAGCACCTGACATCAAAGCAAATTTAAAAGTGCTGGCTAATGCTAATCGTAAATACTCTAAGATTATTATTCACGTCGGCACTAATGATGTTCGACTTCGCCAGTCGGAGATCACTAAAATTAACATTAAAGAGGTGTGTGAACTCGCAAGTACAATGTCAGGAGAAGTAATTTGCTCTGGCCCCCTTCCTGTTCGTCGGAGTGATGAGATAGTTAGCAGATTATCATCACTCAATGGCTGGCTGTCTAAGTGGTGTCCGCAAAATAATATAGGTTTCATAGACAATTGGAAAAGTTTTTGGGGCAGACCTGACCTGTTGAAAAGAGATGGTATTCATCCCTCCCGGGATGGTGCTGCTCTTCTCTCTAGTAATATGGCACATAGTCTTAGAGCTGAAACATGACAAACTGGGGCCCAGGTCAGGAAGCAGACATACTGGCTAAACCGACCGTCTGCTAGCTGCCTCACGTTACAGAAGTCAGATAATTCAGATAACTCCCAACACAAAGAAACTCTTACACCTAGATATTTTCAAATAGAGACTGTGTCTGTACCCCGAATTAGTAAAAACAAAAAACTTCCAAACCCATTTAATGGTAAAAATTTAATTGATGTTCAACAAATAAAAAATAGAGATAATAATGCTAAACAAATGATAAAACTCGGGTTGTTAAATATTAGATCCCTTTCTTCAAAATCACTTATTGTTAATGATATTATCAAAGATAATAATCTAGATGTGCTGTGTTTGACAGAAACTTGGCTAAAACCGGATGATTACATTACTTTAAATGAGTCTAGTCCTCAAGGTTATGATTATCGACACAATGCCCGTGAGAAAGGCAAAGGGGGTGGTGTTGCTGTAATCTATAGTAATACTTACAGTATTAGTCAGAAGTCTTTCAAATATAATTCCTTCGAAGTGATGGTACTTTACGTAACATTATGTAAGTTGACATTTGTGCTGGCTACTGTATACAGGCCACCAGGACACCATACAGACTTTATCAAAGAATTTGCTGACTTTCTATCGGAGTTAGTACTAGCTGCAGATAAAGTCCTTGTTGTTGGTGATTTTAATATCCATGTAGATAATAAAAAAGACACATTAGGATTGGCATTTGCAGATATTCTAAACTCTATTGGTGTTAGACAACACGTGTCAGGACCCACTCATTGTCGTAATCATACTTTAGATCTAATATTGTCACATGGAATTGATATTGATGCTGTTGAAATTCTGCAGCAGAGCGATGACATCTCTGATCATTATCTAGTCTCGTGCATACTACATTTAGTCAAGGCGGCTAAACTGCCTCCATGCCATAAATATGGTAGAACCATCACTTCTACCACTAAAGATCGCTTTATAAATAATCTTCCTGATCAGTTTCATCGCCTTAGCATACCAGAAAGCTTAGAAGACCTCGATGTTGCAACAGAAACTATTGCCTCTGTCTTTTCCAGCACATTAGACTCAGTTGCTCCTTTGCGCTTAAAAAAGATTAAGGAAATTAATCCAATGCCATGGTATAATGAGCACACTCGGGCCCTAAAGTTAGCAGCCAGGAAAATGGAGCGCAGCTGGAAGAAAACAAAACTAGAAGTATTTCGCATTTCGTGGAGAGAGAGAATGATTGAGTACAGAAAGGCCCTAAAATCTGCTAGATCTGCCTATTTTTCAAAACTTTTAGAAGAAAATAAACACAACCCTAGGTATTTATTTGATACAGTGGCTAAATTAACAAGAAATAAAGCTTCAACTTCTGATGTTTCCAAAGAGCACAGCAGTAATGACTTTATGAACTTCTTTACTTGCAAGATTGATAATATTAGAGAAAAAATTATAACCATGCAACCGTCTACTACAGTATCGCGTCAGATAGTGCATTGTAGTGTCCCTGAGGAAAAATTCAATTCATTTACTGCTTTAGGAGAGGAAGAATTGTCTAAACTTGTTAAATCATCAAAATCAACAACATGTATGTTAGACCCTATACCGACTAAGCTATTGAAAGAAATGCTTCCAGAGGTTATAGATCCTCTTCTTAATATCGTCAATTCATCTTTATCACTAGGACACGTACCAAAAACTTTTAAGCTGGCTATTATTAAACCTCTTATTAAAAAACCACAACTTGATCCTAGAGAATTAGTCAATTACAGGCCGATCTCAAATCTCACTTTTCTGTCAAAAATACTAGAAAAGGCAGTATCATCACAACTATGTTCCTTTTTAGAAAGAAATAGTATCTGTGAGGATTTCCAGTCAGGATTTAGACCGTACCATAGTACTGAGACTGCCCTCATTAGAGTTACTAATGATTTGCTCTTATCATCAGATCGTGGTTGTATCTCTCTATTAGTGTTACTGGATCTTAGTGCTGCATTTGACACTATTGATCACAATATTCTTTTAAATAGACTCGAAAATTATGTTGGCATTAGTGGAATTGCATTGTCATGGTTCAAATCATACTTATCTGACCGTTATCAGTTTGTAGTAGTAAACGAAGAGATGTCATATCGATCACAAGTTCAATATGGAGTACCGCAAGGCTCAGTACTAGGACCGTTGCTTTTCACTCTGTACATGCTACCCTTGGGAGATATCATTAGGAAGCATGGCGTTAGTTTTCACTGTTACGCTGATGATACTCAGCTCTATATTTCTTCGCGCCCTGACGAAACTTACCAATTCACAAAATTAACGGAATGCATAGCTGATATAAAAAATTGGATGACCAGTAATTTCCTACTACTAAATTCAGAAAAAACAGAGATTCTAATTTTTGGGCCAAAAACTTCATGTAATAACTTAGAATACTGTCTAACACTTGATGGCTGCTCTGTTAAGTCTTCGTCGTCAGTTAGGAACCTGGGTGTGCTCTTTGATACCAATCTTTCATTTGAAGGCCATGTTACTAGCATCTGTAAAACCGCATTCTTCCATCTTAAAAATATATCTAAACTACGACATATGCTCTCAATGAAAAATGCAGAACAGTTAGTTCATGCGTTCATGACCTCAAGGCTAGATTACTGTAACGCTTTACTGGGTGGTTGTTCTGCTCGCCTGATAAATAAACTACAGCTCGTACAAAATGCAGCAGCTAGAGTTCTTACTAGAACTAGGAAGTATGATCATATTAGCCCGGTTCTGTCAACACTGCATTGGCTTCCTGTTAAACATCGTATAGATTTTAAAATCTTGCTAATTACTTACAAAGCACTAAATGGTTTAGCTCCCCAGTACCTGAGCGAGCTCTTAATTCATTATAGTCCTTCACGTCTATTGCGATCTCAGAATTCAGGCCAGCTGATAATACCTAGAATATCAAAATCAACCGCAGGCGGTAGATCCTTCTCCTATTTGGCACCTAAACTCTGGAACAATCTTCCTAGCATTGTTCGGGAAGCAGACACACTCTGTCAGTTTAAATCTAGACTAAAAACGCATTTCTTTAACCTGGCATACACATAACACATTACCAATTTATATTTTCAAATCCGTTAAAGGATTATTAGGCTGCATAAATTAGGTCAGCCGGAACCGGGAACACTTCCTATAACACATGATGTACTCGTTACATCAGAAGAAGAATGGCATCTACGCTAACATTAGTCTTTCTGGTTATCCCGAGGTTCACCGTAGTCAACCGGATCCGGGCCGTATCCAGGTGAGACCGAGGACCTGCGCCTTGACACGACCACAACGCAGCCCTGAAGTATCAGCAGAGATTGAGTCAACTAGATCATCCACTGTGAGGGCCTCATCGACACGACAGCCACGACACAGTTCCTCAACAACCGTCCATACCGGCGTGATGAATACGATCCTCAATTGGATGGAACTGGAATAAATACTTTGAATGCTGCGATCCTATTGGACTTACGATGGCAACCTGAATCGTAACAAAGCACTGTTGGCCAGAGGAGAACTGGCCCCCCGACTAAGCCTGGTTTCTCCCAAGGTTTTTTTCTCCATTTAAACACCTATTTGCCACTTGTCTGCCACCTGATGTCACCTGATGGAGTTTGGGTTCCTTGCCGCTGTCGCCTTTTGGCTTGCTTAGTTGGGGACACTTGACATTTGACTTGACATTTGATATTCAACAGTGCTTTGATCTACCTGCATTGACACTATTCTTTAAGAGCTGCTGTGCAGCCAAATAATGTACCAGTTATCAATGTAAAGCTGCTTTGACACAATCTACATTGTAAAAAGCGCTATATAAATAAAGGTGACTTGACTTGACTTGACAAATGGCATCTTAGCACCAAGATGGTCGTGCCCATATAAGCTACCGCTGAGTGCCATTTCATCAGAATCTTTTGACTGAGGAAAGTGGGCTAGCGACTGCTAAAGGTCCTGATCTACTCACTCTTTGCCTGGGGGTAAAAAGAAGTTTGAATTTCGTGAGCAGCGGTATACTGTTATCAAACATCCAAAACCAGCAGCGTTTAGATGAATATGTAAACATGTGCTGTGTACTTTCCTCTCAATAACAAAATAAACACACAACAAAAATGAGAAAACAGCAAGACTTTTTATAAAGAAAGCATAAGAAAAGCATCCGATCATAGCAACATGGATCTGTTCGCACCAGCTCTGCAATTCACTCCAGTAAAGTCACGTCACGTTTATAGCACTCTATACAATAGACTGCTTAAAAGCACACCACTTTACAGTATTAAACATTAAAAACAGTGTCAGTGCCTCATTTCTCCATAAGTACAACTTCATTTTCTACTATAAAGTGACTCTCCAGCGTGTTCGTGTTTTTACCAGCAAACGTCATATCAGTTTGTTCTTAGATTTCGCTTGAAGTATATCAGGGCCTTAAAGGATTAGTTCAAAATGAAAATTACCCCATGATTTACTCACCCTCAAGCCATCCTAGGAGTATATGACTTTTTTCTTTTAGACAAATTCAATCAGAGTTATATTAAATAATGTCCTGGCTCTTCCAAGCTTTATAATGGGAGTGAAAAAAGGATGAGATTTTGAAGCCCAAAAAAGTGCAACTATCCATCAAGATAACCACACGGGTCCAGGGGGTTAATAAAGGCCTTCTGAAGCGAAGCAATGCATTTTTGTGAGAAAACATCCATATTTAAAACTTTAAAAACTAAAATAACTAGCTTCCGACAGACGGCCATATGCATCGATTTACGGCGAAAGAGTGAACTCTGACCTTATGTATGACATAATGACGAATGTGGAAGCGCAGAGGAGAGAGCAAAACAAAACACCGGTCACGAATTAGAAGTCTAAAACGAGAATTTTTAAAGGGAAATGTTTGGATATAAAAGAAGAGGAGCTTGAGTTTGTTGCCCAGCCCTGTTTGTTTGAACCGTGACGTCTAAGCTTACGATACTCCTACATCGTGTCAGAGGTTACTCTTTTGGTGTAAGTTGATGTGCGTACGGCCATTTTTACACCTAGGATGGCTTGAGGGCGAGTAAATCATGCAAGCATAATAACACGGCAAGCGTATGCAATGCATTCCCGTCTATCTCAAGGAACCGAGGTTATGTTAGTAACAAAACATTTCCTTTCGATAACGGTTCACTCAACATCTCATCAGTAGTTGACGCTATAGGGAACGCAATCCAAAAGCGTTGTGTTATTAGCAGAGAAGAGGTCCTGTGAGCCTGGCTCAGGAATGGAGCTCTGATCCGAAGACCTTAACATCGAGGCTGCTGCTCAGGGTCCAACACTACCTGGGGGCGAGAGCCCTGTCACTTGGGGAAGGGGTAGCGCTTAACACTCCAGGAGTGATGCCTGACTTCAGGCTCTGCTTTGGGCTGGGCTTGAGCAGATGCTGGCGTTGGTTTGATGGGCTGCTAGATCGAAGAGCACCTGGGGTGAATGTTGTCCAGTGCCAAACCAAAAAGGCCCTTCAGGGACACTGGGGAGTCAAGGAAGGCTGTCTTGTCGGCATACTTGATCTCCTTCAAGTTCAGCCAAATGTGGCCCTCATGGACCACCAGGCAGCAGAGAATCCTCTCGCTGTGGGGAGAGTAAGGCCCAAGGTACCAACGTGAGCTCACCCATTTGCTCAGCCCCATGACTCTGCAGATTTTTCCTCATAGGCTCCTGAAGAGAACGGGGGAGTGCAAGGGACGGGATCGCTTCCTTTAAAGAAAGTAATCCGCGAGTGGCCCAGGCAGGCAATGCAGGGGTAGCAGTGCCCTATGCCCTACCTGACATTTTGCATGAAACACCACTGAAATTTGCTCTTTCAATAGCGAGTTAACTCGTCGCATAACTCTCTGGATAGCTGCAGGGGAGAAGCATCAGCCTCAGCTGAGTTCATTTCTTCAGCGCTGCAAAGTCTGCTGCTGGGCTCATCAAACAGTGAGAAGGCAGGCTTCTTCTTCTTAGTCAGTGAGGAGATGATCTTCAGTCTTCGAGATTCTGATTAATGACACTCAAAGGTGGCTTATATAGGCAAATGGGTCCGCCCTGAGAAACCACACTGAGACACCAATGTTCTGTGTAGTTACACAGACGCTATTCAATCTGACTTCAGTATTTTGGAGAAAGGTACTTTTCCCATAGCTAATGACACAATGTCGAGGGAACCGTTATTGAAAGGGAACTGTAATTTTTTAACTAGTATTAAAATTTTAAAGAACTGTTTTCTATTTGAATATTGAATATTTTAAAATGTAATTTATTCCTGTGATCAAAGCTGAACTTTCAGCAGTCCTTCAGAAATCATTCTAACATGCTAATTTGCTGCTCAAGAAACATTTCTTCTTATCAAAGTTGAAAACAGTTGTGTTGCTTCATTTTTGTGGAAATCTTAATAACTTTTTTTTCTTTTTTTCTATTTGAAATCTTTTAAATGCTTTATGGTGCATCCTTTCTGAATAAAAGTAGGCTATTAATTTCTTAAAAACAAAAAATCTTAATTCCCTTTAACACAGAGCATTGATCCCAGAAAATTGCCATAAAATTGCCAGAGTTCACTCTCGGATTGATTCCGAGATCGATCCCGGGATGGAGACCTAGTAGCTTTGCCGGGATCACTCCCTGTGTGAACAAAAGGCAGGACCACTGCTGTAAGGGGTGTGTCGTAGTGATGATATTGAAGCTGAGATTGTTCGCCAACTTAGTGGAACGGTAAAAAAAAAAAAAAGAAAGAAAAAAAGAAAAAAGAAAAAAAAAAAATGCACGATCGTGGTTTCTCGAGAAAGAAATATCAGATCATAAGCAAACTTATGGGGACTCTGCGGAGACATTACATGTCACATCCTGATATCATGTGTCTTTACGGGATCTTTATAGGATGTGTGTGAATGCACAGATTCCGGAAAATCACTGGCAGTGTGAATGAACCAAAATCAAATCATTCCGGGACAAATCATGAGACACATTATCCGTGGATTTTCCAGAATCTCTGTGTGAAAGGGGCTTTATTGACCCCAAACTTTTGAATGGTTGTATAAATTTCTCTCGTCTTTCCTGTCTTACTGTTTAATAGGCTTTTCTTGTTCTACAACCCTCCTCGAAAAATTGAGACACCTGTTCAATGTCTAATACAAGAACTCCAGAGCAAACATTACAGTGACACTCTTATGCATTAACCACTGTGGATCACTTGATCTGCTCAGAAAACAAAACAGAAAATACAGAATGAATTATGATAAAAAAAAAGTAAAAGAAAAAAGCTGGATACTCCATGTAGTTTACCCTACAGCCCTCGCAGCTGTGGAAAAAAATTGTTCTTATTGCCATCATGTTTTGCTTCTATAGTGGCATTGAATTGTAATGTCACTTTGTTTCCAAGGTCATCAATAATGTCGACAGTCAGGTAAACCTGATACTCTCCCTGGAAAGTAAAATAGCAAAATCTGTTTAACTATAAGATTAAAGCTTTTAATATTATTTCTTTTTTATATTATTATTTACAACCCCATTTCCAGAAAATTTGGGACATTTTGTAAAATGCAATAAAAAACAGAATCTGTGGTTTGTTGCCTCTGTCCCGGCTTTTTTCTTTTTCTTTTGGAGTGTGTTGCAGCCATCAAAATCAAATAGTGTATTTTTACAAAATACAATTAAGTTGGTCGGTGAAAACATTGGAAAAATTTTCTTTGTACTTTTGTCAGTTAAATAAAGTTTAAAGATAATTAACAAATCACAGATTCTTGATTGTATTGCATTTTACAAAATGTCCCAACTTTTCTGGAAATGGGGTTGTGTATAATATATTATATACATTTTAATACATCTAATTTCTAAAGGATCCTGTTAAAATAACACAACACATTTAAATTGGAAAAGATGAAGCATAATGTTGACTGCTCACCTCAGGGCCATAAAACTTTTTCACGTAAAATGGAACAGTCTCATGAAGTGTTTCTGAAACAGGGAAGCAATCTCACTGATATCCCAGCTGCATCACCACACTACAAGATACTGCAGTAAACATATTCGAACATGTAGTACCTCCTTTGATGATGTAACATATTTTGCAATCCTCACAAGGAACATAAGGCTGTGTGTGCTCCAACCACAGCTGACCTTTGTAGTAAAAACTACAATGAAAACCAATACGATTGATTGTGAACACTGAAAAACAAAACAAGGCCAGGTCATCAGCTCACATCAAGGTTTGTTAAGCTAAATCAGTTTAATTATAAAGATTAAATTAAACAGGGGCTGTTCCATATTATATAATATAATCAACATAAATATAACTTACTTGGGATTACTGTATAAGTTATAGTGTACAAAGACACTCCTAGAGAGCAGGGGGAAGCAGTCATTGACAGGTAATACAACGGTCCTGATTAAAGAGAGAGCATTGAAATAATGAAAAGACATCTCAAATAATGAATGTTGTAATATCATCTTTTGTTACTAATAAGTGGGTTCCCTATCTGTCAGTCACTACGACGTTATGTCAGCTGACAAATGGGTCTCACTTGGGAGCCCCAATCACCTCTGAAGTGGAGAAAAATGACCAATGGAATTTGCATGCCAAGCCACTCATTCGATTTTTGCTTCGGAGCCGAGTGGTTGTTTTGTGAATAAGCGATCACTCTTCCAGTTCGGCTCTAAAGAAGTTAGCGGAAGCCCTCTTGCTGGTGATTGTATGCAGGGCCGGCGCAAACTCAACTTCCGCTCTTCGCAAAACACTGTCGTGCCGCCCCCACTTCACACTCACAATTAAACACGATCTTTGAGATGCATGTGAAAGACTGGAGGTTTTGTATATTGATAAACTTGCAATAAAATAAAAGCATGCACAAGCATGTTTTTGGATTTTTTTTTCATACTGCAACATAAAAAAAAATTCAGCACGCAACCACTAGCTGCAAATGCAAACTCTGTATTATATTATATAATAAGAATATCTCCTGGAAGATTTGTGAGAATTCCCGGTGAGCCACTGGTAAATTGGTCCGGCAGTAGCCTACCACTTCAACAATAAGATAGTTTTACACTGGATGTGCCAAGCACAAGTCTCTAGTTCATTTTCAATGAGAGAGACACGGAAAGCAGCAAATCGGTGGTAGTTCTAGTAGTGGCTTAGTGACGGGAGGACAAGGAGTAGATCTTGATGGTTGCACCTTACTGGCTCATCTGGACCTGGTTATTGGACCTGATGGTCCTTGCGGCAGCCCCTTCCAGGCGGATTTCTCAGGGACGGGGAACCATATGGCACCCGCTTTCAGATCTCTGGAAACTTCACATGTGGCTTTTGGATGGGACATGGAGGACTTAAGTGGCCTACCACCAGTGGTGGTAGACACTATCACTCAAGCCAGAGCTCCTTCTACTAGGTGGGCTGGGCGACACCTCCAGGTTGAGATGATTTCTTCCTGCCTGTCACGTACAAACAGGTAAGTTGGGTGAAGGCTGGCTCTGTGTCTCACTTGCAGCACCATTTCTTTCGAAGAAGCAGATGCGAGCGACTTCTGTGGTCTCCATGCGAGTTCCTCAGTTGGCATCCTTCAACAGTCAGACGCAGTAGAGGCGTTGATGCCAGGCCCAGTACTTGAGATGCATGCCTGGTTGGTCAGCCCCTGTACTGGGCTAGTTGCCCCGTATGTTGTGATAAGTGTATTCTTCCACTGTATAGTTTTCCTGTTGGTAAACCCCTGTCTTTCCCTTGGCAAATTCTGCTCTGCCCCCTCAGATTTTTCCATATGCCCCACAGATCAGTCCATATATGTATTTCCACATGTTCCTCTCTACGGGCCTCTGTAGCATCCCTCTCCACCTGGACTAGGTACATTTTCCTAGCATTATCACACTGGTCATGGCTGAAAAAACAACTGTCTCCATACTAAGCCCTGTCCCTTCCACCACATAGGCACGGAGGACTAAGATTTCGGGCTTACATGGAGTGCTGTGTAGGTTATGACTTAGCGAGAACAGTTGCTAAAAGGGCACATTACAGCTTGCCAGCATCTGCATCGCCAGCACTCATAACACAGGTCAGTGGTTGTGGCGCTGTCCATTGGGACCTCATTTGTCAGTTGACATAACTTTGTAGTGACTGACAGATAGGGACCTTCTTGGTTATTGTTGTAACCCTTGTTCACTGATTGAGGGAAAAGAGACATTAGTCCATAGCCCTGGACTACCCCGCTGAGTGGCTGGGACACCGTCTCGGCTCCAAAGCATAAACCTAATGAGTGGATGTGTGCCACAATCTTATACACCTGTATGTACGGGCGAGTGGCTTGGCATGAGAATTTCACTCGTCAATTTCATTGCCCATTTTTCTAAACCTCAGAGGTGATTGGGGCTCCCAAGAGAGACTCATTTGCCAGTCGACATAACATCTCCATCAGGGAACAAGTGTTACAACAGTAACCAAGATGTTTCCAATTATATTTTATGTATGTACATTATATTGTTCAAAAGTTTGGGATCAGTATGATTTTTTTTAAAGAAATAAAAACTGATCAAAAGTGATAGTCAAGACATTTATAATGTTACAAAATATTTCTATTTCAAATAAATGCTGTTCTTTTACATTTTCTAGACCTCAAAGAATCCCCCAAAAATCTATTAAGGTTTTTACAAAAATATTAAGCAGCACAACTGTTTTTAACATTGATAATAATAAGAAATGTTTCTTGAGCAGGAAAAGAAAAAATAATCAGCATATTAGAATGATTTCTGAAGGATCATGTGATATTGGAGTAATAACTGGTGTAATAATGCTAAAAATGCAGCTTTGCCATCACAGGGAAAAAAAATATAATACAACAGAAAACAGTTATTTATGTGTCACAATGTTACTGTTTTACTATATTATTGTTCAAAGCAATAAAGTGTTGGTGATCATAAGAGACTTTAAAAAACTTAAAGTTTTACTGGCCCCAGACTTTTGTATCGACATATAGTATATATGTTTACGTGCGTATGTGTCATTTTTTTAAATATTTGATATTCAACTTACCATCAAAGGTGTACCAGATACTAAGATGTTCTGAGGAACATAATCTTCTCTCTGCAATCACAGATGACATACAAGATAAAGCAATAAACCAGAGAAAAGTTGAAGGGCACAAAAGCACCATATCTGTTATCCTTCATGAACAACACCAGTGGAAAAACTCTGTCAGAATGGTTATGTACAAGTTGGGAAGCTGGAGTTCAGAACAACATTCAAACTAACCATTCTCTAAAATCAGTTCTTGCTTTTAACAATGCTCTGTATTGTTGTAAAACACATTTGGTTTGAAAGCCACCACAGGTTTTTTGTTAAGTGCCAGTGGTTATGTGAACAGAGAACTGTTGAAAAAGGAAGTTTAGCCATGAGATGAAATCACGAAACAAGCAGGAATTCGGTGGGAACCGTATGTGCGTGACTTTTAGTTTCACACATGTTTCAGCACCACAAACATGATGACATACAATTTCTACAAATAATGTATTAAAACAGTCCAATGAAACAACGAAATGGAAGTCTCCCAGCTGTCCACATCAGTGTGTGTTTTCATGAGGATGTATGGCAACCACACTGCTGGAACAGTCAAAACTTCTAACGTTTATTTATGTCAGATTATTTTATAGATCAAAAACAAAGAAATCAACAACCATCAACAATTAGAACAATCTAGCAGAGTATGAGGTGTTTTTACAAGTCTAATCAAAACCAGTTCCCAGGTAGATCAATTTCACTGCTATTAAAATGCCATAAAAACACTATGCATACCAATATTTTGAGAGAGCTTTGCTTTAATGAGACCAAATCTAATATGAGAATTCCATATATGAATATGAATTAACCACTGAAATCACTTGATCTTATCAGAAAACACAGAATGGAAAACAGGAACACACACATATAACCCATATTTTAAAAACTTCATTATAAATGTACATTTATTTGTATATATATATATTAACAGCAATAATAAGATGTTCCTGTTGTGGCTGCCTAGCTTTGTCATGGAAACCTTCTATGTGAAGCTGAAGCTATAATTTAGTAATTTCCTCATTCCCAATGTTTTTTCTCTCTAAGTACCTGCATTTATGTGAACAAAGAAGTGCTGGTAAACAGAAAGTAGTGAATTCAAAGGGTTTGTGTATTTAAATGGCATTTATTTACACTTTCACTGTTTCAGCCTCACAACATACAGTACTAAAATCATATCATGAGCTATTATAAAATAAGAAATAAAATACAATATATTTTATGAGGTTTATTCTCAAAACATTAACTGTCTTAATAAATTACTATGTAAAAGTTTGGGCTCAGTAAGATTTTTAAATGTTTTTGAAAGAAAGCTCTTGCTCACCAAAGCTGCATTTGATCAAAAATACAGTAAAAACTGTCATTTGTGAACTATTATTACAATTTTAAAGAACTGTTTTCTATGTGAAGATATTTTAAAATGTAATTTATTCCTGTGATCAAAGCTGAATTTTCAGCATCATTACTCTAGTCTTCAGTGTCACATGATCCTTCAGAAATCATTCTAATATGCTGATTTGCTGCTCAAGAAACACATATTTTTATCACGTTGAAAATCTTGTTCTTTCTTGTTCTACAACCCTCCTCGAAAAATTGCATTCCAACTACCAGTACTTTTTATTTGTACAGTAATGTTGAAACGTAATGTCAGCCTTCTTTCAACATCATCAACAATGTTCACATCCATGTAAATCTGATATTCTCCCTGGGAAGGAAAATAAAATAAATAAGACTTGTTTCATAGCTTCCAAAGGATCATATTTTCATTTGACATGTGCTTGTATCCAAAGCAACAGTGCATTTCCATTGTTCATACACATGTTCACTGAGAATCGAACACGTGACCTTGGTGTTGCCACGCTATACCAGTTCAGCTACAGGAATAACTTATAAAATCTTATTTATCATAGAACAGGTACAACATTAATCATGAAATCTCACCTGAGGAGCAAAAAAAGTCTTTCTTTTAAAATAAAATGGACAGGTTTCATGCAGAGTTTCTGAAACAAGAAAACACTCTAATTAATATCAACAACTTCAGCACTACTATGAAAGAAGTAGAGTGCAGTAAACATATATTTTAACATGTATTACCTCCTTTGATGATGTAACAGGCTTTAACATCCTCACAAGGAATATCTGGTTGTGTGTACTCAAGCAATAGCTGACCTTTGATGTAAACTCGAGCATGATATCCGACACGAGCAAGTGTGAACACTGAATGACAATAAAGTTTATTTCAAATTTAGAAAGCCAAATTTGCAAAAATGGCATTGCACAGTGTTAATAGCAAGCTCAAACATTAAGTTGCATGACACATAGATTTTATACATAATGTAATGATTCAGGAGCATTCAGGTTTAATAAACTTACTTGGGATTATTGTATAAGTTATATTGTGCCAGGCCACTTTTGTAGAGCAGGGGGAACCGGTCACTGACAGGTAATACAACGGCCCTGGATAAAGAGAGAGCGCTGGTTATCACAAAAATAAGATAATAAAATAAGATACATCACCACAGGTTGCTCTAATACAGAGCCCCTAAAGGGACATGATGATGGGAGAAAAAAAATTCTATTTCAATGATTTTGCGGTCCCCCAAGAAACTTTGCATTTGCTCGCAAAACTTTTGTGTTATAAATAAATGAGGTGTGAGGAAAAACTAGATTATATTTCAATGTGGTCCCACTTTATATTTGGTGTCCTTAACTATTATGTACTAACATTTAAATTAATCTTTTGATACAACGCACTTATCGTTTACATACATGTTTTTACATTTTACTTAAATTAAAAAAAATATATTATTATAATTTTGATGCAAGTACATAGTGGTTAAAAGACACCTAATAATAAAAAATGTGACCCCAGCGTGGCTGCTGGAGGATCTCTGTGAACCCATGAATCATGCTCCCTAATCTCTGAGCAGTTTTATACATTTGTAGACATTTTAATAGACATTAGTATTATTAAAAGGTATAATAATAGCTAATAGTCAATTATTGGCCTGCTTATCTGAGCGATCCATGGAACAAACAAAACAAGCCCTCAAAATTCATAAGAACATATTATAGAGACACTTGATATTTAATCTTATTAGATGATTAGTTAATTGCGTTTGATAGATTTTACTTTCAATAAAACATTTGCAATGGGTTTGAAAAAGGTGTTTTTATGCATGTTTGGACTGAGTTTTTGTTGTATTTACACTGTTCTGACCAGCAGGGGTCACCAGCGTGTGGCGTTTCGAACGCTTTGAAATAGTGAATCATTTGCGATGCAAGTGATCCGAAGCTTTGAAAAGCTTCGATTCTTCCATCATTACATGAAGCTACAACAAACGCACACGATACAACCATATACTGGCGATCAAGAACTAATCAGGATTACTATGGAGACAAACAAGGCAGAAGGCACAGCGACATGCCAACATTTCCCTTTAGGCGCTCCATACCCGAAAATTAACCATGGTTTTACTATAGTAAAACTGTAGTTTACCATGACTTTTTGGTGCGAACCACGGTTTTAAAAAAAAAAACATGGTTCTGATACCATGGTTTTACTACAGTTATATTGTAGTAATACTACATTAAAACTGTAGTAAACCATGACTAAAAACATGGATCTGATTAGACATACGATATATCAGGATAATGAATAGGCCTATGCATGATATTATCATGGGCACTTCAAAATACCGTGAATTATTATTTATTACAAATTATTAAAATTTTTATAATACATTTTCCAAGCAGACATCCTTTGTGATAATCTAAATGACCAAATTAGTTGTTTGAAACTTTACTTTATGTAAACACGATGTAAACATCTGTGGAAATGTTGCTATCTTCTCTTATGCTGATAACGATTTGAACCACCGGAGTCATTGAGTAAAAATGTCATAACACAGGCTTCGAATAGACCAAACAGAATCATTTAGCGTTGTATAACAGCATTGTTTAAGAACAAAATATTCAACTCACCTTCGTAGCTGTACCAAACACTAACTTGCTCTGAGGAGCAGAGCAATCTTCTTTCTGCAGAGGTAGAGGACATACAATAAGGCAAAGCTATTATAATATAAAAAATAAAAACTGAAGTGAACGAAAACATAACGGTTGAATAAAACTAGTAGACCTCTCTGTCTGAAATAACTAAAAAACTGTTTCTGTAAAACATCCCCTTTTGATAGGCCAGTTTCCTCCCCCTATAAATAGCACTGGTCATGAGAATATGGAAGAAAACAGAAGTTGGGCCACAAGATGCAGGCAGGGAATTGAGATAGTGTGTGCAGATGGTAAATATCCATATTTTTATACAAGATTCTACATCACAAATATACTGGATGACATATTGTTCCTGCCAAAATTTAATACATCAACAGTCCATTGAAATGTACACGTTAAATCTCTCCAATGTTGGTGGACAAGTTCACTTTTATCTGGTATGTTCAAGTCATCTGTGAAAGGGCCGGTCGTAACCCATGAGGTGGTTGTAGTCGTGGGGCAGAGCAAAGGCATTGGGTTGACCAGCAGTGAGTGTTTCTTGGCATAAAAACTAGTGAACATCCTGCTTACATCAGGGATAATGACATCACTCCGATGGAAAACAGTTTGTTTCTCCACTAGAGGGGCGCTGTAGGAGATGGCTGTGTCCTTGTTGTGGTACAGAAGTACTACATGGCCTTTGGTGATCAAGTGGAGGAGAACAGGAGTCAGAAATGTGAAGAAACCTGTAATGCCACAAAAAGCCACTTGCAGTGCCCAGCTGTTCACACCAAAGCCTGTTTTCATGAGGACATACGGCATAAAGACTAAACATACTGCTGGAGTAGGAGAAAAACTTCACATCTACAAGAAGAGAGCAGATTTAGATAATTAGGTTAGGTTTAAGAACATTTTAAAAAAAAAAAAAAAAAAATCACTGCAATATAGCTATATCCAGGGCTTGACATTAACTTTTTTGGGTGAACTAACCCTTTTGAATATTGATATACAGTAACCACTTGTCAATTAGGTGTAGACATTGCAATTTTTTTTTAGACAGAAGATTAAAATTTACATTTTTAGATTTAGGGGGATTTTTTACCCCCTTAAAACTACAGCATGAGTGTGGCAAATATTCCCATTGCTGTGTGTGTTACGGACAGAGGAGCGGGAGACAACAGGTTAGTAATGACGAGTGACTTTATTGAACAACAGCGTGAGATAAACAGATGACCAAGGTAAGTGACTGTGAAGTAGATACTTGTGATGGTAGATAAGAATGGTAATACTGTCCTTTTCCTTTGCAGGTGAGTGACTCGTGGCAGATGGCTGGTGCAGAGGTAGACAGACCAAACAGGAACGGTAGGAGAACACACACGCAGACACTTTACACGGAGAATCGCTCAGATAAAGCAGGTAAGTATTCCTCACAATGCAAGAGCATGGGAGTAGCAGTCCTTGTGTCAGTCGAGATCGGAGAGTGAACTGAGGTGAGTGCCGTGCTTAAGTGTCTGGCGGTGATTGTGTGGTGATGGGGATCAGGTGCGCGTGGTTAGTACTCGGGTGAAGGAGTGCGCTGTGATTGGCTGATGGATGAGCCTGGCGGGTCTGTGACAGTGTGAAGCCAGACGAACACCGACTTGGATTTTTCTGATGATCCTTTCTTGATCTTTTGACAAATGCCACAACCTGATACATTTTATCATGTGGAGTTTTTCCACTTCCTCAGATAGCAATATTGTTATCTTTATAATGTAATATGACAATCCCAATCATAGTCATTATTAGTTGTGCATTGCTGTTTGAGCTGCATGTGCTGAAGCTGAAGATGATCACCGGCACGATTTACTACAGCGTTAATTCTTACCCAAATGTCTCCTATCTGAGATAAATCACATAGATAGGCCTACACAAAATAAACACAATATTACAACTTACATTTGCACAAACAAAAGGCTGCCAATGCACATGCAAACTTATAGTCATGATGAAGGTGTAACTGTAGCTGTAAAATGATCCCAAACATAACTCCGGTGCACTCGCTTCATTTTCCTCGTGTCTGCTTTACGTGTTTCGCGGTTGAGCAGCAAGCATGCGCATTAACCTGCTTAATCAACGATCGATAAGTTTTATTGATTAAATGTATTATCGACAATTAATCCGTCGATTGATCGTTAACATCCCTAATACTTAACTAAGAACGTTTCGGGAAACACGTATTAACGTTAAGGTACAGCTTAAGGTATAATTTAAGAACGACGTAGAGTTAAGAAGGTTTCGGGAAATCCAGCCCAGATCACAAAATACTATGGTGAAAATGTTGCACAAATATAATGTGAACTCAGACTCATTGAGAGATATTGAGTATAAAGTGTTTTAGTTTAAACTGTTAAAGTGATTTTAATCATTTTGATTCTTGTATGTGAAGAATGTTACTGACCTCAATCTCTCCAGTTTACAGTGTGAATCCTTCAGTACGTCACATAAGTGCTTCACTCCTGTGTTTCCTAGTTTATTCCCGCTCAGGTTCAGCTCTCTCAGGTGTGACGGGTTTGATTTCAGAGCTGAAGTCAGAATGACACACTGTTTCTCTGTAATATATGGAATTACCTTTGTTCCAATAAAAATGAACGTAACTTTTCAAAAAAACTAATAAAAATATAAATTGAAACTGAATAAAATGTCTTTGAAACTTAAAAAAATAAGTTGCAGGCAAAATGTTTGACTTTGTTTTTAATACACTGCATGTTTTGCTAACTGTTTCTCCTCTTTCTTTCATTGATCTGTACTTACAAATGTGTTTCCAGAGTTTTCATTTATGTTTCTGAAGTTTCATTTACGATCCCAGAGTTTTCGTTCGTCTTTCTGGCACAAATCTCTCACGGGGGCGGGGCCAGCAGTGGTGTGTTCTCATTGGCTACTGAGTTTTTGATTGACAGCTTCTTGACCTGGAAGTGAAGACGTCAGTGTTGTGTTTACAATTACTTGTATGGAGATGAGCGTCTGTAAGCGGCTTCTTATTTCATTTTAGTGATATAAAGATAGGAGTTTTTATTATTTTATCTGTATTTATCTTCTGCTACACTATGGTGAGATGATTTCTTAGGACTAGCACAGACGAATGATATAATCATCATTATCATCAATCATCGTCGTTATCTGGATACTCGCGGTAAGTCAGTATTTTTTAAGTTTACAAAATCAATATAAGTACTTGCTTTTGCTTTTTCAGGTGGAGAGGTATTTTAGAGCTCATTTAGAGCCCACATTATACAGCAGTTTTGTCTTGATTTAACCCAATCATTACAGGACCTGGTTATGTACTGTACATACAGTTACAGTCTTGGATTAGATCATATTTAAAGGGGGAAAAGTAGTCTTTAATAATAATAAATATAAAGTACTGTGCAAAAGTCTTAGGACACCATTAGATGTTGTTTTAGCAATGGTCCTATATGGTAAAAAAATGTATTTTATCTGGCCAAAATATATTTTAAATATATGGTAAATATATGTTATAAACAGTGAAGTTCAATGAAATATATTTTTGAAACTGAAAATATATTTTGTTTCAACCTTCATATACTTAAAATATGTTTAAAAATGTATTTCAGGGGCAAGAAAATAGATTTATATTTAAAAATATATTTCAGGGCGCAAGAAAATACATTTCCAATCTTACAGTCGACAATGCAAATGTGGGTGGAAGAAAGCCTTGCGATCAAAACTACATTCCATTAAATGTTAGAAGAATTTTAAACACTTACAGAAAAAAAAAAACATGAATTTCCCCATATTTTCCACATTGACCACTTTTGTTCACATATGATCTTCCCAAAAAAGTGATCATGGCACTTGATCCCCAGCCATTTTGGAAACACCCTCACAAATGTGTGTTTTAGTCTATTATTTATTAATTAATTAATTCATTTATTTGTAATTTAATGTCAGTGTAATATAGCGTGTAAAAATAAAGATAAAGATAAATAAAGACATTTTATTCAGTTTCAATTTATATTTTTATTAGTTTTTTTGAAAAGTTACGTTCATTTTTATTGGAACAAAGGTAATTCCATACATTAACGGCGTCAAATACAACACCACTAGTAAGTGGTTCATATTCACTTTCTATTTTAATAAATACTTTGAATGTTGCGATCCTATTGGACTTACGATGGCAACCTGAATCGTAACAAAGCACTGTTGGCCAGAGGAGAACTGGCCCCCCGACTAAGCCTGGTTTCTCCCAAGGTTTTTTTCTCCATTTAAACACCTATTTGCCACTTGTCTGCCACCTGATGTCACCTGATGGAGTTTGGGTTCCTTGCCGCTGTCGCCTTTGGCTTGCTTAGTTGGGGACACTTGACATTTGACTTGACATTTGATATTCAACAGTGCTTTGATCTGCCTGCATTGACACTATTCTTTAAGAGCTGCTGTGCAGCCAAAATTATATACCAGTTATCAATGTAAAGCTGCTTTGACACAATCTACATTGTAAAAAGCGCTATATAAATAAAGGTGACTTGACTTGACTTGACTATTCATTAAAATCGGCTGTGGAGTAAGATAGGTGCGTCCCTTCAGGTGGATCTCCATAACTGTTAGCCTATTTATCTGTGGGTCAGTCCTTTAGTCAGAGTTGAAATACTGTACATCAAAAAGGTGCTCAGCAAAGTGAGTCAGTAGATAGATAATGGTTTCTATTTATAACATTTCAAAGCTTACAAGATTTCAGTTTGACATTTTTTCTCTCAAAGCTTATTTATACAATCTTTATTCACATAAATGACAATAGTAATAATTTAAGGCCAGTAGTTCTCAACTCCGGTCATGGGGACCCACCGCTTTTGCACATTTTTTATGTCTTCTTAATTTAACACATCTGATTCAGATCATCAGCTTGTTATGAAAGAGCTTCATGTGTCAGATACAGAGACAAGCAGAGCAGTGAGTCCTCTGGAGTACAGCTGATTTAGACAATTGTTTTTCTCCATTTGTGCTCCTGTGGACAATGTTATCTGACCTGTCACATGTTCTTTGCTTTAATGTGTGAGATGAAGTAGGGCTGTGAAGTTCTCGTAACACACACACACACACACACACACACACAGTCAAGTCAAGTCACCTTTATTTATATAGCGCTTTTTACAATGTAGATTGTGTCAAAGCAGCTTTACATTGATAACTGGTACATTATTTGGCTGCACAGCAGCTCTTAAAGAATAGTGTCAATGCAGGTAGATCAAAGCACACACACTGATCCATGCTGACACTCAATCTCAGTGATGCAAAGATAAGTTTTTATTTAATTTGAAAATATGCCTTAAAATAACATGACATGTTAAAGTTGTGTCTGTTTTGGTTGAGCTTTTATAAATATGCAAAATGTATGCATTTGTTATTTTTATATTACCTGAAAACACAGGACACGTGTAAAACACTCCTAATTTGAAAAAGTGAATACATTAATTCATTAAATTCTACCATGATAGACAGTATAGATGTAGAATCTAACACAAGGATGTTATTTCAATATGAAGAGCATTTAGTGTAGTATATCTTGTGCATTACATACAGCTACTGTTTTAATTGGTGTTGATTATATTTCATAATTAACAGTTGTTTTTTGTCAGTGTATGTTTTAAAAAAATTAGTTTTAGTATTTGAAATAAATCGACAGCTTAATGTATCTTCATAAATAAACAATGCATACTCCTGAAAATCAGTTCTAGGGGGCAAATATCACCCCTCAATAAAAACAAATATTATTTCTGACATTGTTGTGTATACAAATGATTATGTAATTATCATGCTCATAATTATGTAATCATTAATACCCTGTTCAGATCACGCTGTAGTTCAAAAGACATGCAGAAGACAAAGTATTTGTTACAAATAAAATAATCTATGTAATCTCTATGGTCACATTTTAATATGATTTAAGAAAAAGTCAATGTATATGTACAAAATGTGTATTTTAAAGCGAGCACGGGTGTCTGTGATCTTCTGTGGTCGCTGGGAGTTATGAGAACAGATCATTGCAAGTTTATATTTCGCAATTCAGACTTTAGAATTTGCAATTTGTGTTTATATCTTTTTTTATCTTGAGTTGCGAGAAAGAAGTCAGAATTGTGGGGTATAAACTCGCAATTGTGAGGAAAAAAGTCAGAATTGTGAGAGAAAAATTTGCAGTTACCTTTTTCTTCAGTGGTGGAAACAAACTTCCATAGTAATGAAATCAAACTTTCTTTTCCCTTTTTCTCGGTGGTAAGATAGGAGGAAGCGTGTCTGTACATTTTTATATGCCTGTCTTCTGTACATAGAGAACTGTAGAGTAGTTGAATGGTGACTCAGACTCCTCACGTCCTCCTGCATCCCTCACACAGCCTGTTTGTGTCCACACTTGCTTGCTGAAGAGGAAGGTTCCTCCTCCTCCTCCTCTCTCTGTCTGTGTTGATCTCTTTTATCGTTCATGGTGTCCTCCTCACCTCACCTGCGGATGGTTTCTCCCTCACTCCACCTCAAATAGATTTGTCTGAGCCTCTGTAGACAAAGGCACTTTTAAACTATTAAAGGAAGGAAAATAGAAGAAAATTGTTCAATGATTTTAGCCTGAGGCTATTTTGGTATATTGTGAAGGTCTTTACTAACCTCCCCGCAGTGTACAGTTCAATTAAATCTTCAGGAAAAGAAAAAAAAGAAAATAAGGATGTAAGAAAAGTACAAACAAAAGCAAAGTCTTTGTGAAAACTGAGGCTTTTGACAGAGTAAAAGCATTTAGCAGTGTCACAGAGGTGTTTGTTTTCCTATAGAGGAGAGTTTAATAGATGACACTTATGTTTTCCCCTGAACATGTGCGTTTATGAATATGTGCATTGGGTTTCATGTAATGTCTGTTGCAGTGGTTAGGATTTCTCATCCCATCAGCCAAAACGTGCTTGTGATGTCAGCCTTGTGAGACATCCCGTCCCCCTCCGTCCACCTTCCAGACCTTTCATTCCTATATTTCGCTTGTCCTTTTTACCATGTGTGTTATAGAACAGGTACAAAAAAATAAACTATTAAAAAGATCAACCTTGTAAAATCATGTAAGACTATTCTTTTGTATATGTTTATCTCCTTGAGTTTTTGTTTAACTTCTTTGATGGTCACTGCAGCACTTTCTGTGCATTGACCAATAAAGACTTTCCTTAGAATGAGTGAAAGTGTTTCATTTCCGTTCAAATGCTAATTATTCTACTTTGTGTATATACTTGAGGACAAAACTGTATTATTTAAATCTATCTATCTATCTATATGGCTACATGGTATATTCTCAGTTTAATAGCAAAGTAAGCAGGTTTATAATCACTACTTTCTTGTGGTCACAACTGAGAGATGACAAAGGCAAACTCAGACACCCCAAACCCCTGAGTCCCAGAGAGCGAGCAACCACATAGTCTCAGCATGGGTGTTCTGGATCACCGGATGGAGAGTTTAGGTAAAGACTCTGCCAGATCTCACATCTCTGATTCTGACTTAATAGGTCTTTTGGCCAACTATGTTGAAGTGTGTGTATGTTCTTTGTTCATAGGTGATGAAAGAATCTCTACAGAAGAAGAGGAAGTGTATCAAGACATTGTTTGAAAGCTGCAGCATGTAATGACTGTTGATTATTAACTTTCTCTAAATCCCTCTGCGCAGAGCTTTTCCACTTACAGATCACTCAGCCACAATGAATGACAATTGAGAAACTACTGTGTGAGTTTCTTTTATTAAGGAAATATATGGAGAATAACCATGTTAAATATCCCTAATGTATATATAATTTTCCAAAGTTGAATTCTGTGTGTAGAAAGTATCAATACATTAGGGATATTTAACATGGTCAATGGTGTGTACATAATTACAAATACAAATAGGTTATTATACACCAAAATAACACTGTGCCTAACTGATATTGTTCAGTAAAAATGTAAAGGACACTAGTTAGTAATGCCAATAATTAACTCTACTGCACTGTAAGAATCATTTAAAGCTAAAACCAAAAAATTAAGTTACTTTATAACATTTACAAACAATTAATTTTAATAAAACTGCCACAGAGATAAAATTACATGAAATACGAATGAACAAACGTTAAGGCTTTAACCTCAAGGAATATGTTATAGTGCATTTATTTTACTCTTTACTGAATCAGCACTTGTCTTAAAATCTTTATCACCTGCAGTTAAGACTTGTTGAGAAGTATGTTGAACTTCATGAATTTAATAAGACCTCAAAGAAAAAAAAGTAAATGGCCAACAAATGAAGTTAAGTCATTTTCATTATTATAGACCCATGCATTTTTCTCGAGACGCACATAGACATGATCTCCTTCCTCTAGAGTCAAAGAGAATGAATTAGCTGTTGATTCATAGCGGTCACCTAGAGCATGATCAATAACATTTACCATCGGTTGTCCATTTTTAAAGAGTCTTAGACTCATTAGTCTGCTTGAGCGGTGACGTCCAGAGACAGAGAAGAAATAGACGCCTTTAACAGGTGCTGTGAAGATACCTGTAATGGCATATGCAACAATTAACACTGATGCTTTTTTATGCTCACATAATTAATGTTTATTTCACATGTAGTTTTCAGAGTGTGATATAAAACATTGATGCAGAACACACACCAGTGGTTGAGTTGTAAGCTCCTCCTTCATTCACAAAGACCTTTTTGTAAACCAGAGTGATCTCAGTGTTGAAAGGTCCAAGGTCACCAACGGGTCCAAGTGTGGCGGCAAATGCCACTTTATAATCTACATGAATCAGAGTTCACAATTTGTCAAAAACAATCATGAAAACCTCAATTACGTATCTCGAAATGTGTATTCCAATGGATGGCTAGTTAACAATAAACTGAATTATAAGGATGTGTTCTGAAATTACTTGGCACTCATCTACCAACAGATTTTATTTTATCCATCCATAGTAATTCATTTTGTTTTCATTTTCCATCTGCAAGTTTAACAAGTGAAATGAGAACAAACAAGGGGGTTACCGTTTCTCCTGAGCTGCTCCAGTTGTTTCTCAGTGACTTTCAATCTGTTCTTCAGAGACCTCACAGTGGATTTCAGGTCTGTCAGCTCAGTGAAGATCGCTGTGAGAAAGTTTTGCTGAAACTCATCAGGAGTCAAAACAGCACCTCTTTTTTCCACATTCAAACGCACAGGACTCTGCACTTCATTTTCTTCCTGCTGGACCTCAGACATACAGGCACAGCTGAACAGGAGGAGCAGCAGCGGATACAGAATGGTGCAGGACATCTTTACCTTAAGTTTTTGCAGTCACACACACCACTTGAACACTTGCTGAGCTATATTAAACTACCCCCCCCCCCCAAAAAAAAAATAGTCTAGACACACCCTCTAGTATTTTCGTGTCATTTATCATGCATCTCTGGTGGCGCAAGAGTATGCGCAACCATATCAAATTCATGCAACAAGCAATATTCTCTCCACGCAGCATTGTTTTGTAAAAGTATTGCACAAATTGTTCTTGCTCTTTCATAAGCCAAAGCATTGTTATCTTTAATCAAAGGCTCTTCCCCAAATAAAGTGCTGTTACCCTGCAAACAAGCCTGCACTGGCCCTTTACGGGCCCCCAGCAGGCTGTCAGCGCAGGGCCCCTGAGAATTTGTTCATTGGCAAAACGTTGGGCCCTTAGCGCTGGCCCCTCACTAGGCCCACACAGGGCCCGCACTATTAATATACAGCAATAAATCTGGCAGCACAGGGTGCCAAACATTTACCATTAATGAAAATAACGGTTAAAGATTGTTAAAAAAGAAATGGTCAATGACTAGCAGAAGCATCTGCCAAACAAAAACTGTAAAACTAAGGTAAAATATCCTAAATCATCCTCTGAAAAATGTAAATATCTTTTAGTTAACAATTAGCTAGCAACAGTACACACGCATGAGCTGATATAACCATCACTCCATTAGCAACACAGTTACTGCTTTTAAATAAAGTCAACAGAACTGAAACTCAGCAGAAGCAGAACATTAAACACTAAACAATCTCTGCATCTTGACTTATTACAATCCAGTATGACTTTATTTCTTTCATTCAAAGCTTCTTATTAAGAATTAACTGAGATTTAGATGTTTTTGTTTTTATTTAAGATAATAAAGTTTGAAGTCACCGTTATGGAGGTAAACGTTTGCTTTAGTTGTGCTCTTGACCCTTGACTTTTTAATTTAAATTTTTTCTCTGGCTGTTGTAACTGTGTGTTTCTGACACACATTTATTATAGCAAAAGTTGTGAGAAGAAAAACTAATCAGGTGTTGATGGTGATTCAGTCATCATGTAGATCTCTGATTTAATATTTTCACATAATAGCTCTAGAATGCCACTGCATGTTGTCTTGCTTTAATATTTTGAATGTTTTTAAGTAATTATGCAGAAATTACTTGGACAGTATCATGTAGACTCACACAGACATCAAGATTCGTATGAATGTATGAACCTCAACAACGGTGACAACATTTTCAGCTCAACAGATCAAATCTGCATATGAACCTCATCAAGCGTATGAACCTCAACAATTTTGACATTTTCAGCTCAACAGATCAAATCTGAACATCACAAAACAAGCTTTTTGTTGATTGTCACCATTGTTGAGGTTCATACGCTGATTCTTGATGTGTGTGTGATTCTAAAAGACACAGCTGAAAACACTTTCTATATAATGAATAAATGACTCAGAATACCAATTTTTTTTGTTTATCTGATAATTTCATTTCACAAAGCTGCAGAACTAACAACTAATATACTCAGAGATCAGACTCTGGATGAGATCAGTGCATGACGTATAATCAACTTCATCTGACCAGAATTTCTCTTGCAGTTTTTGTTATAACAAATGTGCTTCAGAAACACACAGTTACAGAAGCCTGAGAAAAATTGATGCTGAAAAGTCAAGGGTCAAGAGCCCAACTACAAACACTTACCTCCATAACGGTGACTTCAAACTTTATTATTTTCAATAAAACATCAACATATAAAAAGTTTTGTACGAAAGAAATAGTCAAACTGGGTGGTTATACGTGAAGATGCTGAGATTTAGACAGATCTGTTAGTGTTTATTGTTCTGTTGCTGCCAGTCATGTGACAGTGTTTTCAGCTTATTTAAATAAGGAGATTTTACTTTAATGTTTTTTGTTTGGCAGCTGTTTGCTGCCAGTCATTTATCATCTAACTGTTTTGTTATTGTATTAATTGCAGATTATTTTTGTAATGTTACATACATTTGTATGTAATTTAAGAAAACAGAAAAATACTGTATAAAAATACAATAATTTTTCTGTATAAAAAATGCGAATTACTGTAATGTGTCATTAATTTTTATTCTTTCTGTGCAGAGTTATAAATGGAAGGTCTTATTGAATTTCACATTAAATTTTAAAAAGCAGCCAAACAGAGAGTGGGGAATGAAAGTGGGCTTCAAACACAAAACCTTCATGGGCCCAAAGGTACTAAGCTGTGGGCTGTTTAGGTTTGGTGTGGGCCGGCCCTAGCCCACTGTGCCAGCATGGGCCCCGCAGCGGCATGTTTGCAGGGTATCCTTTTACAAGGGTGTGTGAGACCGCACTAACGGATGGTATCAATATCCAAAAAGCTGCTGGACCAGATGAAATCTCGAGTTGTGTTCTAAAAATCTGCAGTGACTAACTAGTTGCTGTTTTTATAGATATTTCCAATCTCTTTCCAAGTACATCAACAGTACTCACCTGCCTTAAATACATCACCATCATTCTGGTTCACAAGAAAAACAAAGTTCAGTCTCAGTGACTACTGACCAGTAACATTTACACCCATCACAATGAAGTGCTTTGCCAGGCTGGTGCTCAAACCAGATTTTGGTCTGTAATTTGGTTTGATTTCATACGGAATGTTTATTTGTGCAATTCCACATTTGGTATATTGCACAAACAAAAAAAAACAACCCCCACCCCCCGTACGGTCTCTTTCGTAAGTGCACAAAGGTATTTCACAGACAATGCTCACTCTTTTGCAAGGGTTCAGTTGAGGTTTTTACTTAGATCTGAAAAATGTTTTTTCTAAAATATGAAGGATCATAAAATATTACACAAACAATGCTCACCCCTTTTACAAGGGCTCTTTCCCAAATAAAGTGTTGCTATCCTTTTGCAAGAGTGTGTGAGACTGTACTAACGGATTGTATCAGAAAATTATCAATATCCAAAAAGCCGCTGGACCAGATGGAATCTCGGGTTGTGTTTTAAAGATCTGCATTAACTAGCTGCTGTTTATACAGATGTTTCCAATCTCTCCTCAAGTACATCAACAGTACCCACCTGTGCTTTAAATACACCAGCATCATTCAGTTCCAAAGAAAAACAAAGTTCAGTCTCTTAGGCTGCATTTACACTGCAAGTCTTAATGCACAGATCCGATCTTTTGACCATATCCGATTTTTTGGCCAGTGTGTTTACATTCACTTTAGATGCGACTAGTATCGGATATCTGTGTTTACATTGATTCCCGCCCAAAATGATTGTCATTGATAGCTTTGCATGCACATGGTAGACCCTCGGGTTTTGAATGGCCGTGCTATTAAAATTATTTATATATTTCACGTCGGGTGGTCACGATTACCTGCCAGAATGGATAAGTTAACAATCAGTGTCATGGATGTTTTGCAGCACGAATTCTGACGGCCAATAGCACTTACACACATCACAATGAAGTGCTTTGCAGGCTGGTGCTTAAACACACATCACCTCAGACAAGATGGACCCCCTACAGCTTGCCTACCACCACAACAGATCTACTGAAGATGCCATGTCACTTGTGCTGCATACACAACTGATGAAGAAAGCCACATTTTTAAATTCCATGGATGAATATTTACTGAGTAATGCACTGTTTTGTAGAGGGGGGGTCACATGTTTTTGGGCAATTTTCACCTGAGATTTGGAGTCAAATTACAAGGGCAGGAAATTACTTAAGAAAGATGGCAGCATCATATTTTATTTTTACACAGAGATCAGTCGGTCTATTAGTAAAATCTGTTGACTTTAGCAGTCCTTTAGCAGCTGTTGCATTATATGCCAATGGTGGCAGTTCAAAAATGGGGATTTTTTTTTTCCTCCCAAAGTTTGCATGCCGCTAACTCAAAAAGTATTAAAGACATCTCAGTATTCTTTAAGATACTGGTTCTTAACAAACATTTATGTTGGTATAAGGCCCTATATGGTTGAGTTCCAGAGATGTGGGGATTTCAATGCAGCCCCTATAGTGAAAAAATAATTTACTTAATAATAATTTACGAATAATTTACTTTTGTAGGGGTGTCCCGATACTTTTGGCAGTATAGTGTAACTACATTTACAGTGTATTTTCAGTTAAACATGTCAGTGTATTTTTAGTATACTTTTCATGAAATAAATGTATTTTGAAATCAATTAAGTATATTTATTTTTCACTAGGGGCCTTCACCAGAGTTTGGTCGTTCAGTTCATTCAGACAGTAGAACAGATTGATGGATCTCTCTGCAGACAGATTATCTTCTAATTTCTGCTTGATGTACTGAACTATTTCCTTGATGTTCTGGTCATTGCTGTCTTGCTGTGTCAACAGACCCCGTAAGAGTCGTCGATTGGACTGGAGTGACAGACCGAGGAGGAAGCGAAGGAAAAGGTCCAGGTGTCCATTGTCACTCTTGAGTGCCTCGTCCACTGCAGTCTTCAGAAAATCAATCATGGTTTGATTTTTGTTTTCCTGTTCTGTAGACTCATGAACAAACACACTTTTCTTGTTGAAGTCTAGAAACAGATGTGCATAAAGGGCTGCAATAAACTCTTGAATGCTCAAGTGGACAAAGCAATACATGGTACCAAGAATGATCCCTGTTTCCTCCTTAAAGATCTGGGTACACATGCCTGAGTACACTGATGCCTTATAGACGTCAATACCACAGGCTTCCAGGTCTGTGTCATAGAAGATCACGTTGTTTCTTTCCAGCTGATGAAATGCCAGTTTCCCAGTGAAAGGATGGTGTCTTTATCCCAGGAAACATCTGCTGCGTATTCTCCATCATACTTTCGGCGGCTCTGCTGGATCTGAAAGCGGAGAAGGTGTGTGTACATTTGTGTCTTGGGAGTGTCTTCAGTATTTGATTCCTGTGGTGTTTTAAAGTTCTCATCAGCCTGATTGTTTTTCGCATCATTATTTCTTTTCTCCTCCAGAATGTTCTGGAGAACAGTGGCTGAAATCCAGCAGAAGACTGGGATGTGGCACATGATAAAGAGACTCTTTGATTTTTTAACATGATCAATGATTGTGTTGGCCTGATTCTGATCCGTGAATCTTTTTTTGAAGTACTCTTTCTTTTGTGCATCACTGAATCCTCGTATCTCTGTCAGCCGGTCGATACAGTCAGGAGGAATCTTACTGGCAGCTGCTGGTCTGGTGGTGATCCAGATGAGAGCAGAAGGAAGCAGATTTCCCTTCATGAGGTTCGTTAGGAGAACATCCAGAGAGGCTGGTGACGATACATCACACCACATCTCATTACAATCAGACTTCAGAGGAAGGCGACATTCGTCCAATCCATCAAGGATGAACAGGACTTTGAATTGATTCCTTCTTGTAAGGTTCAGTCCTTTTGTCTCTGGGAAAAAATTAGCTATAAGGTCCATCAAACTTAGTTTTTCTTTCTCCTTTAAGTTCATCTCTCTGAATGGAAGAGGAAATATGAAACTGATATCTTGATTTTCTTTTCCTTCAGCCCAGTCCAGAACAAACTTTTGCACAGAGACTGATTATTAGCTGTGAATACTCTGATAAATAGTTGATCTGAAAATGTTTCATGATTGGTATTCACTGATGCAACTTTTTAACACAGTCAATGTGTGACCAAAAAATAGAAACATGAAATACCTTTTGTTAGATGATGGTTTTTCCCCACTGAAGTCTGGTCCTCTCCCTTTTGACCAGTCACTCTTCACAGACACAGAGCTGGACACATGCGATCCTGATCTTACACTAATGACACAAAGAACAGAGAGAAAAAACACTTTACTACAGGAGATACTTTAGACTTTAGTAATTAAATGCAGTATATAGCTGTCCATTTATGGTTAAGCTTGGATGGATGGATATATACATGCTTAGTTGCATGATCTATTTTCCATAGTGAATTTATGCCATCTTGTGGCTGCCTGTGTCAGACCTGCCAACCTTAGAAAAAATTGAGTACCAGTGTGACGGGACGTGACACACACACACACATCTATCTTCGTAAATCTAATTGTGACTGTTAAAGTTTTTTTTAATTTGACCCAATTCAAAAAATTTCACTACAAAATCACTACAAAAAAATGCTCTTTTTTTTTGTTTGCAATTTCAAGTAGGTTATGTTTACATATAACCTGACAGTCGAGTTGTTTATACAGGTTTTGTAATGAAAACTAGTCTAAAATTAAGAAACCCTTAGAAAACAGTAAAAACATTGAGTTCACATGTGATTCATTTAAAATACTTAATTTATTATTCCAATATCCAAATATGATACTAAATCCCACAGAAAAAAGGGTTTCTATTTGTAACGTGCTGTCTTTTAATTTGATCATTGCACGTTATAAACAAAACAAGCATTAGCTGAATAAACGTTAGCCAATACAAACATATTTATAGAAAACAGTTGACAATGAATAGAAAGGACCAATAAGAGCAAAACGTATCGAGTATTCAAGAATATCAAGTAGAAGTTAGTCCGACATATAACGAGGGGTTGTGTTAACTAAAGCGTCCGTCATTTAACGAATCTTAAAAACACAGATGGATAATTCAAAATGTTTTCTGACAGAAAAATAACACAAGCAAGAACAAATTTTAAACCAAGAACGGCAATTTTCATTTTACAATGAATGATCTTCCCTCTCTCTTTGTGCGCGCGCGTTTGTGTATGAGAGAGCTCGCGCAGCACTGAGACAACGGTACTTTTAAATGCATAAGTAACTAATGTGCTAGTTTTCATACAAAATAAGTAGCCTATGTAACATAATTAGGTACTTTAGTTAGTATTAACACAATAACGCAACACATGTAGGCTACGTTTCTGAACACTGAGAATAAATAAATAAACGCCTGTTTCTCCAGACTCGCGCTTGTCAGTCAGTCACACATCACAGCACTTTCATAATCACTAAGCCATATAGCGATTTCCATTTTATTTAGATTTGTTGTTCAACATTACTTGAGCATTTCATACCCGTTTACCTTAAGGAGTTAGAAGTACCGTGACTACTCTACTGTCCTCGCTTGAGAATTCAGTCACTGTCAGATGGCGGGAGCGAAAGGAGGGAGATCGAAGGGGATTTTGTGTCGATTTGCAGTCTCTTTTTAATGATAGGCCGTACGCATTTGTCAGTCATCCCCTCTTGCTACTTGGGGAAATGAACCCAGCGCTATGATTGGTCAGACTCTTTCTTTTGCTTGATTTGAGTACTACGCGTGCACATAGCCAGGTTTATGCGTAGTATAGAGTGACAAATCGTACCAGCGTACTTTAAGTTCAAAATGCGGACCCGCTACGCAAAATGCGTACATGTTGGCAGGTCTGCTGTGTAATTGTGTGTCTGGAATGAGTTCCATAAGGTTCCCAGAAATTGGGTTTTATTGTGACTTATTTTATTCAGTCAAGTTCAATCACATACACCACTGTGGACAAATAATGCAACACTATAATGTAAACATACAAAATACCTTTTATTAGATGATGGTTTTTCCCCACTGAAGTCTGGTCCTCTACCTTTTGACTGATCACTCTTCAGAGACACAGAGCTGGACACATGTGATCCTGATCTTACACTAATGACACAAAGAACAGAGAGAAAAACACTTTAGTAAAGGAGGTTCAACTGTGTCTGAAACACATCCGTGTCTTTATCTAATCCTCCACAGAAATGCACACACTCACACAACTTACAGTTTTATAGTTAACAATCATTTTATTTTACTGGCTCATATTGGTTTAACAATTTCGTTAATGTACATGAGTGAGATTAAATATGTTAAAAATACTTTACTGTATATATATATATATTCATGAACAGAAATGGAGAGCAGAAATGTCTGTGTGACACAGTTTTGTTAGCAGACTTCAATGTCTGTCAATAATTTTATGATCTAAAAACTAAAGTCCTGTATTTGGATTAATTTAGTGTGGTCGCGTCTATAAGGTAATTAACAAATTATTAACTGTGATTTTGTCTATAGAGTCTTGTGGCAAACAAGCCTTTATAGACAATGTCAGAGTTAATTTAAGAAGTTCAAAATTGAAGTTTAAAGAAATTACAAAATAATAATAATAGTAATAATAATAATAATAAAACAATGATTAAAGTTTTGTTATTCACAGGAAAAAACAAACTCCAGTAGAGTTTAAAATGATAGTGTGAAACAGACGCACCTGTGTTTCTCTGAGAGACTCATCTTAGAGAGAGAGTCCTTTCCTCGCTCCTCTGATCAGCACTGGTTTGAGAAAACAATCAATCGTTCAGCAGGACCTGGAAATGACAAGATTTTACAGATATGAAGAACATGACAGTTACTGAAGAAAATAATGAAGAATGATGAGTTAGCAATAACAGCAAAAACAATGTATAAAATAAAGTGAGTTACAAATATATTGTCATGTAAAATAACTGAATGGTCTTAATAATTTCAGATTGGTTGATGAGTTTAACTGACTCATTCAATTGAATAATAGCAGATTTTTGTTCTTTGACAACAAATAATACAAAAAAAAAAAAAATGTCTTCGCATCACAAAAACAACAGTCTAAAACGGAAGAGAAAATGAGAGAAAACCTTCAGAAAATTCATTTTCAATAGGCCTAACTCTTTCTCAGTATCCCTTTCTTCATGTTTTAACATCCGTGGCCTTCAAAAGATCGTCATTTCTGGAAGATTCTTCGTCTGTTCGGAGTATCAACAGGTGTTATGGATCATAACTGGAGAGCATAAAATGCTCGTGCACGCAGATGTTTACCTGGATTTCCGACAGATTCGTCACAAGTGATATTTTACGGATCACAGATTAAAAACGTATGTTTCACCAGTTGTATACATTGGTATGCATAATAAAGTGCTTTGAATTCGCAGTGTCTGTTCCTGCGTATTTGATGCAGTTTTCAGGGAGTGTAGCCTACCATACTTTCGTGTCACGCTCACAAACCACAAAAAAAAAAAAAAATTAATACTGTGTGGCGTTACCTGGATGATCCACGACTGTTTTTTTTTTTTTTTTGGATGGTTGTTCGGCTGCCCAACGTTCTTCAGAAAAATCCAACAGGTCCTGCAGATTCACCAACATCTTTTGCATATTTGAACCAACAATGATCCAAGACTTATTACTGGATACTTCACGGATGCAGTAATTAAAGCTGGGGGTTGTCCTGCAAAAGTAAGGCTAGATTTAGAAAGAGAAAATGTTCATGTGGCTGAGAAGCAACGATTTTTTACTTTTTCTGAGGGTCGAAAACTGACTTGTTACTTCTGGCCCAAGCTCTGGAAACCAGCGCATTAAAAGATGGTGGTTCACTCTGTGAAGTGAATGTGTCCATTTCTGGACAGACCTCTTTGACAAACTGAGAGAGGACAGGCACTTCACAGACACTTTTTAGGACAAATCCTTGGTCCAGGTCTGTTTCCTTAATAAAATCCAGGTGAGTTTATCTCATTTATCTCAATTGTGACTTGCTTGCCCATTGACATCTTTTAATTCATATCTAGTCCCCAATTTTCTGTGGAGTTCTGCAGGCTTAATAATGCCTACATTTATGTTGGGATACTATATTCAAAATTATTTGGTTAGTCATTAAAAGTTACAAAAGTATTCTTAATATGTAAATAAACATTTTATTAGATTTATTTAACTTTAGCACAGACCTGGTGTTTACGGTCAAAACTAACTACAGTTATTATAAATTGAAATGTGTGAGATTAAAAGTGAAATAACACACTCCGTCCATTAGGTGAGCAAACGTCACTAAATTTAGTCTATTCCGTCACTTCCCCAAGTGTCCACCAGATGTCACCTAAAGTCTAACATGGAATAGTAACTTGGTTCACCTAATATTCATTAACGTCCTCACTCAATTAGTGTATTTTTAATGTTATAAGTCATATTTATAATGTATTATGCATACCAAAATTGTAAAATATCTTAAAATTCTCTTCATTTGACCTGGTTCCATGATTCATGCTCTTAGTGATTCTCCTGCTAAAACACAACAAAGTAAAGACTATTGCCCCATCTACTGGTTGTCTAATTGTTGAGAGCTTTGTATAGAGTGAAGTCTTATTTAACTGTAACATCAGGGTTTCTGCAAAAAATGCCTTATAGATTTAATTAAGGCCATAAAAAGGGCTTATATCAAAGAAATTCTTAAAGACAAAGTCATAAAGTCATTAAATGTATCATGCATTTTAAAAACTGAATCTTCCTCAGTATTTTTTGTCCTGTATACAAGTATCTAAACATCTTTAAATCAAGATGCATTTACTCGCAAATGTAAAATTACGTTTTGAGAAATTGAACAAAATTAAGTGAGTTTACTTGAACAAATATCTGTCAATAAGTTATAAAAACTTCTCTTTGAATTATGTTGATTTTTCTGAGCCCATAAGCAGATATTTGCTCCATTAACAGTGCTTGCATTTTAATGCGTTGTATTTTCAGGGCTTGCATTTTGGGGGGCTGAAATTCAATGTAAATTTACGCTGTAAATATTTCAACTGAAAACATTTCACAAACAATTTCATTATTAAAAATTCAATAAACCATATTCCTTTCAGATTTCCAAAATATTCAGTCTGTTTAAAAATACCACCTATAATGTTCGACAGACAATTTTTGGTCCATATTATTTCACTTTACAAATTTGCTACCACAAATGTGGTTCAAATTCAGCAGAATATTTAACATTGCACAAAGAAGAAATGCAGCGGTAGAGTACTGATGCATAATCTCCATCTGCTGTTTGTCGGTTATGAATATTGTTGGCTCTTATAATAAATAGTTTTGTGATGTTCCTCCTTTGTAAATTGCTTTGGATAATAGCATCTGCTAAATGAATAAGTGTAAAATGTAACAATGAACATCAAATAATAGACTGTCAAAATGAAAACACCATTTAATTGTTGAATACAGCTGTAAAGGTCTGTTATATGCTGTGATTTATCAAACATATAGTTCCATCTTAGTAGTCACATGTTTGTTTTCAAACTTTTAGCCTGATACTCTATGTAAATTATATCTGTTTGTATTTCTACAAAAGTACTGCGAAGCCTTTTCTGCTATATGCACAATATTACAAGTAAAGCTTTTATTTTCATTGTTAAAAGAAAAAAAAGAAAAAATCCCTGAAGCCAATTCTCATGTAAGAGTGAGTGCTCATTTAGCTAATTAAATGCTTACCCATCCAGGCACATCGTCCTATAATGGGAAGACGTGATTATTTTCAGCTGTTCCACATCTCTGGAGTCACACTCTTGGAGCTGAATTTGATGAGCGTTGCCTTTATCTGTCTATACAGCTTAAACAGAGCTACGGGAATTTAATTATCAGCATGCTTTCCTCAACAAAAATTGCTCAATGACAAAGGTGTCAAAGAGCGTTAAGTGTTTGTTCTAATTAACATTCATAACAGACTAAGGACACCTGAAAGAGCAGCATTAAATATCACATTAAATAAAACAATATAAAAATTATATGTACGAACCATATATTTAATACAATATACATAATATTAATTAAACATCAACACTGACACTTTTTATTGCCTTTATGGTTTCTGAGTACAACGTGACTGATTTATTATATGAAACAATCAAAAATGTCAGGGACCTCTGGGACATAAAGGCTGCTTGTCCACTTTTTGACCACAAGATGTCGTCAGTGTCGTACTGAAAAGCTTAGAGTGATGAACCATTTCATGATACAGCTGACAGGAAACTTTTGACTGGTATTGTAGATTCACTTCAACTTGCCTGCAGTGGATATTTGTTACATATTACGGAAACATGGCTGAACTAATTAGTGAATCATTAACATCTGCGATAAATCAAGGCACAAAAAAGGGACATGAGGGGCAGGAAACTAAGACTATGTACAAGAATGGACTTCAAAATAAAATATATAATTAAAGACAAAATCATGAACCATGTCAAAATCTAAGAAGATGTGACAGTCAGTGGTTTCGGGGTACAGAAGTGAGAGAAGTACACTGCTGCAGGGGTCTAAAGAATGCTCTCTGATCACTTGTAGATTTGCAAGTGTTTGATCCTCTAAATTATGCGACAATGATGTAACGCTCCATCTCTGTAGCTCAGCCCGGGCTTCTTTTGCTCTTTGAGAACATGAAACGGCATACAGACTCCTCAAGGGGTTTCTGTTTGAACTCTGTGTGGAAATATCAGGAGGAAATTTATAGCATGCCCTGGAACAAATGTATTGGAGTGACAGCATCTCTGATCATCAAACTATTCTCCAAATTGGACATTCATGTGAGCTAACTAATCTATTTAAAGAAAGTCATCATTTATTGCATCAGACAATCAAACTAACACAAGAAAGTTGCTGACGTGGGCATATGGTTTCTCATTCACTAAAAGGGTTTTCTGTTCAGCAGTGCATTTTAACACTCCAAGACATCACACAACCTGCTTCGTTGAAACCCATAAGCATTTCAGAAACTGAGCAACCAGCAAGTAGGAAGATGCAGTCACAGTTTCACAGTTGTAATTTAGAGACCATGCTCCAGAGCAATTACATATAGACTTTTTTTTTTCAGTAACAAGTTTATTTTGTTATTTGACATCTTGAAAAACATATGCACCGCATGTAAGGAAATTGCTTATGCAGCTGAGCTAGGGAACGAAGACCACTAGGCCCAACTACTGCATAAGATGCAGTAAATACTTTACTTTAATGAGACTGACTCTGAAATACCACAAAGAAAATGATTGAATCTAAATTTGAATCTAATCTTCTCGTCCAGTGTACACCAGGATCTGACATTAAACGCATACACCCCTACTGTAGCTAGTAACCAAGTGATGATTATGTGCAATCTTTGTGTACCATGAAAAATGTCTCTGTCAAAGAAATGGAAGGTGGATTCAGAATGCCGTATAATTCAAGAGAAAGGTCAGTGGAATACTTCTGAGAAATGAATAAAACATCAATAAAATCAATATTTGTTTTATTTGCTCCCAGCAAGTGCAGGCCTGGATATTCATCATGATACATCATGATGTTGTATTCAGAATGTCTGCTATCTGTTATAATAATTTCTTTGTTTTTTGTTACACTTTTTACAGTTTCCCCATTTCTCTTTTTTCCCCGTTGTGCCTTAGGTGTTTTTATTTAAAAGGAAAATTTCTTTAAAATTGAGAATGAAGTTCCTTTTTTATGACAGGTCCACTCTATATCTATGGAAGTTTTTTTGCCATGGAATACAAAAATAAAAATTGTAATTGGGACTTTTTTCCTCCAATTGCAACCCTGCAAACAAACCTGCAATGACTCTTTACGGGCCCACTTATGGCTGCCCCCTGAGAATTTGCTCATTGGCAAAACATTGGCCCCTTAGCGCTGGCCCTGCACGGGCAGCCCTCATTTAGCCTCCAGGGGTCCGTTCTTCGTACCTTGCTTAATACATCTGAGATTATTTGACAGATGCTAGATCTTCTAATCGTGATAACTGAACTCTGGCTAATTTGGTTCTTCAAACGAATTTGCGGATTGGATTAAAATATCTGGATTAAGTTGTCTAAGATTACTGCGTGTTCTCATGTTCCCTGAAAAGGGCAGATGTATCGATACTCGAAACCACAATCAGCAATGCAGCGATTGGCTGGAGTCAAGACGGCAATGTAATGACATCATATATTTAAAAAAGACACCTGACGAAAAACTTGACGAATTTCTAGACATTTATAAGAAAACAGCCAAGCGAATAAAATGACAGAAGAACGACATAAATGTTATAATAGATAAATGAAATGTGCACTGTTGTGTTTGTTTGTTTTTTGATTGTTTTTTTTACATGATTACCCAACTATTTAAGCTATATTCACAATTTCTAGTATTTGTACAGGCACTTTTTATTTCAATGTTGTAATCAGCAACTAATTTACCTTTGAAGCAGATTTGAAGTTTCTTAAGGGTCAAGATCAAGTTATCTGCATCTCATCAAACCACTCCCTGCCGCGGTTCAAATTAATGCACGCACGGCATAGACTATCTGTACATCATGTGTGTAGGACTCCAATAAAATTATTAGGTAATTATTCCCTCACGAATGAATCTCTTAATGAGTAAAACTGGCTGTGTCTATATTATGATATACTACACGACATTATAATAGTATTTGCAAATTTATTTTTAAATCATTATTATTGTCTCTGGTTTACATTAGGGTACTCTTGTGGGAAAGTAGCAGTGGCTGGGACAAACTTTGAGCATCACCTCCGCTTAAAAAGATGCAATCTAATCCTGTTTACATGAAATAAGCCTGCTCCCGAGCAGGTTTAAGCTTACGGACCTGTTGCTATGACAGCAAGTCCAGGATGAGCGTCGAAGAACCGAACAATCCAAGATAATGCCAAATCGTCATCAATCAAATCCAGCTAACCGAGTTAGCAACGTACGAAGAACGGGCCCCAGGAAGCCTTAGTCACCATTATGGAGGTAAGTGCTTGCTTTAGTTGGGCTCTTGACCCTTGACTTCTTAACTTTAATGTTTTTCTGGCTGCTGTAACTGTGAGTTTCTAAAGCGCATTTGTTATAGCAAAAGTTGCAAGAAATAAATGCAGTCAGTCATCATGCAGTGGCCTGATTCACTGGTGTCACCCAGAGTCGGATCTCTGAGGACATTATTTAGATTTAATAATTTCATATTATAGCAGCCTTAGAATACCCCTGCATGAAATTTTGTCCTGCTTTAATATTATGAATGTTTTCATAATGCAGAAATTATTCAGACAGGATCAGATCACACACAGACATCAAGATTCAGCGTATGAACTTCAAAAATGGTGACAATCAATGAAAAGCTTTTTTGTGACTTTAGTAGCTTGACTTTTAGTGACTTTTGTGATGTTCAGTTAATCTGAATATTTTGTTGATTGTCACCATTGTTGAGGTTCATACACTGACTCTTGATGTCTGTGTGAGTCTACATGATTCTGTCTGAAAAATCGTTTGCGACAAGCTTTGAATCGGGCCAGGTTGAGGAGGCTCACAAGTCATGGCAGGTAGAAGCTTCCAGTCTGTGAGGGGCTCTGGTGTAAAATCCATTGACCTGCAGGGAGCAAACAAAAGCATCATGAACTATCTCATATTTCACAGCACATAAACAACAAGAACACTGATCTGTACCACCTGACTGCTGCAGATTCGTTTCGCCGTTGACAATGTTCCCAGATAGCAACTTTGTGCCGGCCCAAATCTGGCCCACATCTGCCACGCGTGGTATGATGATCTGGGCCACATGGTGCGTGGAATGATGGCACTTGGGCGGATCGCTCCTGTTTGCCAGATCTGAGGCACAAGCAGGCCATATTAATCCCACATGTCAGCCAAGAGCAAAGAAATAAACCAGAACTGGACCTTATCTGAGCCACAAAATCTTTATATATTATTTATAGAATCATCTTATCCTTAACAAGCCTGCAGAATCACTGAAGGAAAGAAGAGAGCAGAAAAAAGAGACAGAAACACAAGAACTACAACTGACTTCAGCCACAGCCTTAGATGAAATCAACTGAAGATAAAAAAGATTTAATCAATTTAGCTACCCAGATTGACTTAATTTCTGTCATACATATACAGAAGTTCTTACTGAGAAGTTCTTATTAACAGAAGTTTAACGCTCATGTTTGTTTCATTTGAAGCTCCCATAATGGGGTTTGATGTTTCCATTAGTGGGGCTCTTAAATCTTTTAAATATGTTTGTCTTCTCTGGCTGCTGTGACAGTGTGTTTGTCAAACACATTTGCAGTAACTAACAAAGCTAAAATGAGACCAGACGATGATTTTCAGGCTGTATGAAATCTCATAACCTCATAATCTCATCAACCAAATAAAACAGACATCATTGAAATCTCGTAACGAAACAAAACCAGCTGACACTGAAAACAGATCTTCACTGAGATCTTGTAACCGAACAAAACCGACCATTATTGAAATCTTAGAATGGAACAAAACCAACCGTCATAGAAATCTCATAACCCAACAAAACTGACCGTCATTGAAATCTCGTATAGGAACAAAACTGACCATCATTGAAATCTCGTAATGGAACAAAACCAACTGTCATTAAAATCTCGTAAAAGAACAAAACATACCGTATGAAAGGAAATGTCAGTCAGTCAAATGAAAATTTGACTGACTGACAATGAAAACCTGCCGTCATTTAAATCTTATAATGGAACAAAATCGACCATCTTTGAAATCTTGCAAAGGAACAAAACCAACCATCATTGAAATCTCGTAATGAAACAAAACCAACAGTCTGAATCGTTTCAAACTCGACTTGACTAAAAACTTTAAATAAAATGGAATAAAACAAAACTGACCATCATTGATATCTTGTAATTGAACAAAACCAACCATCATTGAGATGTCATAACCAAACAAAAACGATCATCATAGAAATCTCAGAACAAAACCAACTTTCATTAAAATCTTCTTAAGGAGCAAAACCGACCGTCATTATAATCTCATAATGGAAAAAAAAACAAAACAAAAAAACAGACCGTCGTAGAAATCTCATAACTGAACAAAACCATCCTTCACTGAAATCTCGTAATGAAACAAACCTGATCGTCATTGAAATCTCGTAACTAAAAAAATGAACTTTCATTGAAATTTTGTAATTAAATTAAACCGACTGACACTGACAACCGACCATCATTAAAATCTTGTAACAAAACAAAACGACCATTATTGAAATGTGGTAATGGAACAAAACAGGCTGTCACTGAAATCTTGTAAAGGAACAAGACCGACTGTCATTGAGATCTCGCAAAGGAACAAAATTGACCGTAATTGAAATCTCGTAACAAAGCAAAACCGTCTGTCTTTGAAATCTCGTAAAGGAACAAGGATGGTCGGATGGTCGGATTTCAGTGGTCGGATTTCAAAGACAGACGGTTTTGCTTTGTTACGAGATTTCAATTACGGTCAGTTTTGTTCCTTTGCGATATCTCAATGACAGTCGGTTTTGTTCCTTTACAAGATTTCAATGATGGTCAGTTTTGTTCCTTTACAAGATTTCAAGAAACAAAACCGACCATCATTGAAATCTCGTGACCAAACAAAACCAACCGTCATTGAAATTTCATAATGGAACAAAACTGACACTGAAAACCGAATGTCTTTAAAATCTTGTCACAAAACAAAACCAACAGTTTGAATCGTTTCAAACTCGACTTGACTAAAAACTTTAAATAAAACGGAATAAAACAAAACCGACCGTCATTGAGATGTCGTAACCAAACAAAAACTATCATCATAGAAATATCTCATAACAGAACAAAATCAACTGTCATTAAAATCTTGTTAAGGAACAAAACAGACCGTCATTATAATCTCATAATGAAAAAAAAAAAGTCCATTATTGAAATCTCATAAAGGAACAAAATCAACTGTCATTGAAATCTTATAACCCAGCAAAACCAATCATCATTGAAATCTTGTAACCGAATAAAACCTACCGTCATTGAAATTTCGTGACGAAACAAAACCGACTGTCTTTGAAATCTTGTAAAAGAACAAAGGAACAAAACCGACCATCTTTTAAATCTTATAACAGAATAAAACTAACTGTCACTAAAATCTTGTTAAGAAACAAAGCCGATCATCATTAAAATCTCATTAGGAAACAAAGCCAAGTGGCATTGAAATCTTTTAATGGAAAAAATGGCCATTATTTAAATCTTGTAAAGGAACAAAACCGACCGTCATTGAAATCTCATAGAGGAACAAAACTGACCGTCATTGAAATCTCGTAACGAAACAAAACCTACTGTCTTTGAAATCTCGTAAAAAAAACCCCAAAAAAACAAAGAAACAAAACCGACCGTCATTGAAATCTCGTAATGGAGCAAAACTGACACTGAAAACTGACCGTCATTGAAATCTCATCACAAAACATAACCAACAGTTTTAATCCTTTCATACTCGACTGTCATTTAAATCTCATAACAGAATAAAACTGACCATCATTGAGATCTCACAACTGAACAAAACCAACCATCACTGAGATGTCAAAACCGCACAAAACCAATCATCATAGAAATCTCATAACAGAACAAAACCAACTGTCATTAAAATCTTGTTAAGGAACAAAACAGACCGTCATTAAAATCTCATTAGGGAACGAAACCAAGTGGCATTGAAATCTCATAATGGAAAAAAATGGCCGCTATTGAAATCTTGTAAAGGAGTAAAATTGACTGTCATTGAAATCTCATAACCAAATAAAACAGATGTCATTGAAATCTCGTAAACCGAATAAAACCGACCATCGTTAAAAACTCGTCATGGAACAAAACCGACCGTCATTGAAATCTCGTAATGGAGCAAAACTGACACTGAAAACTGACCGTCATTGAAATCTCGTCACAAAACATAACCAACAGTTTGAATCCTTTCAAACTCGACTATCATTTAAATCTCATAACAGAATAAAACTGACCATCATTGAGATCTCACAACTGAACAAAACCAACCATCACTGAGATGTCGTAACCGAACAAAACCAATCATCATAGAAATCTCATAACGGAACAAAACCAACTGTCATTAAAATCTTGTTAAGGAACAAAACAGACCGTCATTAAAATCTCATTAGGGAACGAAACCAAGTGGCATTGAAATCTCATAATGGAAAAAAATGGCCATTATTGAAATCTTGTAAAGGAGCAAAATTGACTGTCATTGAAATTTCATAACCGAATAAAACAGATGTCATCGAAATCTCGTAAACCGAATAAAATCGACCATCGTTAAAAACTCGTAACGGAACAAAACCGACCGTCATTGAAATCTCATAACGAAACAAAACCGACTGTCTTTGAAATCTCATAACGAAACAAAACCGACTGTCTTTGAAATCTCGTAAAAGAACAAAGGAACAAAACCGACCATCTTTGAAATCTTATAACAGAACAAAACTGACTGACACTGAAAACCGACCATTATTGAGATCTCGTAACCGAAACAAAGGATTCAAAGTAAAGCAAATCTGGCAAACAGGAGCGGTCCACCTAAGTGCTATCATTCCACGCCACATGTGGCCCAGATGATCATACCACTTGTGGCAGATGTAGGCTGGATCTGGGCCGGCACAAAGTTGCTATCTGGGTTGCCATTGAAACGCATAAATTCGAGTCACGAACCGCTCCAAGTATAACGTCACGGGTTTCCATCTCTTCCAAATTATGGTACTTTTGGTGTGAACGCAGGATAAGCTTGTTGTTTTGGTTCAGGAGGTACTGTGAAATGTGGCTGCTGTTTTGGTCGCGGTGCTCGTGACTGGTGTCTGTCTTAACTCTGCATAGCATGAAATGCGCTGATGACATATGATGTCCGAGGGTATGTAAAAATATACTTTGACAGGCAGGTAGAACATCCTATCATATCCCTCGGACCGACAAACATTTTATGGTCCTATGCCTTCCACAGATGATATAAATACATTTAGACCACTTAACGTATGCTGGGTACACACCACACCACATTGATTGGGGCTGATTTTGGGCCGATTTCTCCCCTTCCAACAATCCTAGGTAATGTCCCGATTATCTTGATGGTTCTACAGATTATCTTATCAGGTTTTCCTGTGGTGTGAGGTGTGTTAAGAGTGACTGAATCTGCTCGGAAGAACGTCGGAGGTGCCCCGATCGCGAATCGTAAATATTCAACAAGTTCAGATCAGAAATCCTAATGTGTGGGGGGAACCCCGAGGACAAACGCCCGCAAGTTCTGGAGATTATCACATGAAATGAAACAATATCCAATCAGAAAGCAAGCTGACAGAAGACAGAAGCATAACAAACGCAGTCATGGCGCAGCACAAAGTTAAAAGGATTTGGACAGCAGAGATGGAGGATCAGCTTGTCGATTTGTGGCAACAGCACGAGTGTTTATACAACGTGTCCTGTAAAACATACCAAAATCATTCCAAACACTATCAACGCAATTTCTTCCTGCTTATCATCTGTCATGTTTATTCTGAAGTCTCGAGAGATTTTGCAAGATTTCCCCTGTTCACAGTCGGGACTCTGGTTGAAAATCTGTTTGTGTGTGGTGTGCTGTATTTGTCATATCACAGCACAACACACACTATAGGAGCAAAACGGTTAAATCTAGGATTTTTTTGTCCTCATGTTTGTGGTCTCTCGCATTTTGAAAATCTTATAAGTTTTCACAAATCTTTTAATGTGTACCCAGCATTAGTGATTGCTATTGAGATGTGAAGAGACTTTCTTCCAGCATAAAAAAAAAAAAAAATTAATAAATAAAAATAAGCAAATCACCATGCCTTTAAAGATTTTAAGCCTGAACATAACTAATCTTTTATAAACAATCAATAGAAGGAAGAGATTTCACACTAATGTGGTTAGCTGAATGGTTAACATTTAAAGTGATCTGTCAACTCATTAAGAGATGTGAACATGCGTCTTTTTATATTGGTTAAAATAGGAACAACAACAACTTTTTTTTATATATATATATATATATATATATATATATATATATATATAAAACAGTCAGTAGAGAAGACAAACACATTATAAGATTTAGGAGCCCAACTAATGGAAACACCAATCACCATTATGGTGACTTTAAATGAAACAAACATGAGCGTTAAACTTCTGTTAATTCTCAATAAGAACTTCTGTAGATGAATGACAAAAGCAAATCACCTACCTTGCCTTTAAGTATTTTAAGTCTGAACATAACTAGTCTTTTATAAACAATCAATAGAAGGAAGAGAATATGTATTTCAATTACAAACTCTATTCTATTATGGTTCTCTCTTTTCTGCTTGTGTGTCCATGTATTCCCTACATTGTGGGGGTAGGATAGAATGTAGAGTTTGTACAGTAGAAAAAAAAAAACATTATGTCTGTGGAGAGTCCTCATAAAACAAACAAACAAATTGTCTGTATGTGGAATCTCTATTACAAAGGATTTTTTCCAACCCCAAATAAGCATTGGACATGCCCTCAAGAAATGTAAATACTTTTTTCTTGGTAAGGTAAATTGCACTACACACTATAAATATCAAATATAAAAAAGTAACTACACACATATCAAAAAGCCATTTTGCAACGTAATAATAAAAGTAATAAGCTAAATAACGTCATTGACCCATATATTTCTCCACAATATATGGGCTATTATTAATCCTTCACCAACTACTTTATAGTTGTCGGTATAGCCCTATACACTCTGCTGTCTGAAAATGCTGTCTTCGTAACATGTCAAACATCTGAATAAAATTAATTACAAAATATCTTACGACGTTAACGGGCAGTGACGAAAACGTCTTCAGAGGAAATATTCCCGGAGCCCACGCTTTGATCCTTGACATTCCATTATGACATCACCATCATTCTGTCAAAGGACGCGCGCACAAAACAATCCCCAGATTAGCTTGAATCGCGCTGTGACACGCGCTCAAGGAGCATTTGTCATCAGTGAAAAAGGCGAAACTGTATCAAGTTTGGCTGGCAGGCAGACTCATCGCTTCTACTGAAACCTTTATTCAAACGCTTTTAATCATGGATGCGTCCCTCTTTCAGTTCTTCATAGAGGAATTCGGCGACTCCAACTGTACTCTTATGGATGCTTTTCAGCACACTTTATACGAGAATTCGTCTTTCGCGTCGATGAGCGTCGATGGTGGGGATTGTATTCTTTGTTCGCGCATTTGTTTTATTCAGCCCTTATAATGCACATTAATCAGCATCGTTTGTATTTTCCCTTTAAGGTATCTATTGTAACTCTACCACGGATGAAATTGGAACTTGCTGGCCAAGAAGCAACTCTGGACAAATAATTGAGCGTCCGTGTCCGGAGTACATTAACGGCGTCAAATACAACACCACTAGTAAGTGGCTCATATTCACTTTCTATTCATTAAAATCGGCTGTGGAGTAAGATAGGTGCGTCCCTTCAGGTGGATCTGCATAACTGTTAGCCTATTTATCTGTGGGTCAGTCCTTTAGTCAGAGTTGACATACAACAAAAAGGTGCTCAGCAAAGTGAGTCAGTAGATAGATGATTTCCATGTATAACATTTTAAAGCTTACAAGATTTCAGTTTGATATTTTTTTTTTCTCAAAGCTTATTTATACAATCTTTATTCATATAAATGACAATAGTAATAATTTAGGCCAGTAGTTCTCGACTCCGGTCATGGGGACCCACCGCTTTTGCACATTTTTTATGTCTTCTTAATTTAACACATCTGATTCAGATCATCAGCTTGTTATGAAAGAGCTTCATGTGTCAGATACAGAGACAAGCAGAGCAGTGAGTCCTCTGGAGTACAACTGATTTAGACAATTGTTTTTCTCCATTTGTGCTCCTGTGGACAATGTTATCTGACCTGTCACATGTTCTTTGCTTTAATGTGTGAGATGAAGCAGGGCTGTGAAGTTAACGTAACACACACACACACACACACACACACACACACACACACAGATCCATGCTGACACTCAATCTCAGTGATGCAAGTTTCTCAGTTTTTTTTTTTTTTTTAATTTGAAGAAATATGCCTTAAAATAACATGACGTTAAAGTTGTGTCTGCTTTTATAAATATGCAAAATGTATGCATTTGTTATTTTTATATTACCTGAAAACACAGGACACGTGTAAAACACTCCTAATTTGAAAAAGTGAATACATTAACTCATTAAATTCTACCATGATAGACAGTATAGATGTAGAATCTAACACAAGGATGTTATTTCAATATGAAGAGCATTTAGTGTAGTATATCTCGTGCATTACGTACAGCTACTGTTTTAATTGGTGTTGATTATATTTCAAAATAACAGTTGTTTTTTGTCAGTTTATGATTTAAAAAAATTAGTTTTAGTATTTGACATAAATCGACAGCTTAATATATCTTCATAAATAAACAATGCATGCTCCTGAAAATCAATTCTAGGGGGCAAATATCACCCCTCAATAAAAACAAATATTATTTCTGACATTGTTGTGTATACAAATGATTATGTAATTATCATGCTCATAATTATGTAATCATTAATACTCTGTTCAGATCACGCTGTAGTTCAAAAGACATGCAGAAGACAAAGTATTTGTTACAAATAAAATAATCTATGTAATCTCTGTGGTCTTTGATAGGATTGTACACATTTTAATATGATTTAAGAAAAAGTCAATGTATACATACAAAATGTGTATTTTAAAGAGCGCACGGGTGTCTGTGATCTTCTGTGGTCGCTGGGAGTTATGAGCACAGATCATTTCTCAGCATTATCCCCCTGTGAGCGGCCCAGCATGCAACTTTCTTCAGTGTATTGATGTGACTTTCACATTGGAGGATAAAACAGGGCTCCAAGGCACATTTAAGCCTTTCATTGCTGAGCTCTGAATGTATACTTTAAATAGTGAAATAGCTCTCTATCTGCACATAGTGACCTGCTGATTATAATACTTTGACTCTTTATATGTTTTTATCAACAAAACTGGCATTTTATTCAGTGGCATCATTAATCCAGTTTGCCGCCTCACTGGTATCACGCTGTGCACTCTTTTCTGCACAAACATGCCTCCGTTTTGAGGATGAATTCAGATTATTATGTTTTTCTTTTACAAAGGTCAGCACTGTTTGCTTCCCACTGTTAATGTTGTGCTATAAATGAAGTTTATATAAATAGAGTGTTTCTATCAGTAATTCATCAAGTGATGATCAAATGATGGAGAAGAGTGTATAAACCGGACAATGTGTTTGTAGCCTTACCTGATTTGCATTATTCCTTTAGTGAACTAATACAGCACAGACAGCACATGCCAACAAACAGTAATGCATTGCATTGCTAAAACACCCATTTGAATACATTACCTAATTATGTTCACATTACTTGAAATATTTTGGTGAAGCTAGATATTGTTTATCCACTAAATCATATTTGCTACCTCAGACTTAATTGAAATCAATGGGACAAACCTTGAAGGGTTATTTATAGCTTGTGTAATACTCGTATGGTGTCGCTGAACCCTTCTGCTGTGCAGAGCCGCTGCCCAAGGCACTTTTCCTAGCGCTCGTCTCTAAACCCTCCTGTAGGCAATATCCGTTCAACACAGATACTTCAAACACAGACACTCAGTGCAGGTTTACTGCGTCCAGCAAGGGTAACACTTCATAACAACGTTCACTTATGTCATTTAAAGCATTTTATTAATGATGAACTAATAATTTACTATACATTAATATACATATGTAGATTAGTTGATATATTATGGATGACATTTCACAAATTTGTTGAAGTATCAATTTCTTAATACACATTAATCATGAACAAATCACTAGTAAATGACCAGTATATAATTCACTGGTGTATCATTAAGTACTTGTAAGATGGCCTATTAAAAGCAATTATGACAGCTATTTTTAAATGAATAGTAAATTTGTTTTTAAGTGAATAAACATTTTTATAACATTCCAAATTACATCAGTCAATTTGGGATGCCGGGGATTTGGAAGATTTGAGATTTGGAAGTCAATTGCTTTCACTCAGAATATCACTGTACTGAAAGACCGTTATTATTAGAGGTCATTTGGCTCAGTAGTGCTCAACAATGCCAGTTTTGTAATAGATAAACTCACCCAAATCTCTGTCCTCATTAGTTTGTATAAGCAGACCCACAGGGGATCTGTGCCCACAGAACTCTACATAAAGCTCTGCAGATTTCTGCAGAATTGAAAATCTTGTCATTCATAAAACTCTACATATCCTTTGCTTTTTAAATGCTCATTTATTTAATGTTTTGACTATTTTAATTATACTTTCATCTACCAATAAGACTGTAGTACTCTCAGCTCTGCTGAATACATTTTACTTTATGTTTAAAGACATTTTTCAGAATTCAGATAAAATTTGAAAATCTGCATCTGGGCCTGTAAAGGCCCGTTCACTCTAAGAGCAATAACTATAAGGATAACCATAACGATAACTCTATCAGCGTCCACACCAGCGGATGATATCCTTCTGTTATTCATCATCTCAGTGCAGTCATGTGTTACAGCTGACTCAGTTTGTCCTGGTTGACTTGAGCCAGCCCTATAGGATAGTAAACATAAACATGCGTCATTCATTCGAAGTGGCACTGGGGATCTTTGTGTTTGTATCATGCTATTTAAAGACAAATACCTTCCAGAATAATTGAACGTTTGCTAAGCCCCCTGTTAAAATATTACTGATCAATTCTACCTGGTCGTCCACCATGTCAGAGAAGCTTTTTTTCCTCTGATTGAAGTTCTGTGTGTTTGTATAATGTCTGATTAAACTGTCAACTGATTAAACTAAATGTACACTCAACTCATTTATGTAATGATTGAAGTCATAGTAAATGTGTAATGCTGTAAGCATCTTGTAGAAACACTAAGAGCAATTCTATTCACTTACAATATTGTGATAAGAGAACAGAGCCAACATTATGGTCAAGTTTACACTTATACATCCAATTTTATATATAGCGCTGTGCAATAATATATTTTACATTTTGCTTTGATACAAACAATCATCCAGCCAAGATTTGTTATATACATAATATATATTGTTTTACATGAGTGTGCTGTATGTATGCTGGTAAGTTGGATGTACTAAATATCCAACTTTAAATATACTCCTGGGCAATAATATACTTTACATTTTGTGACGATATAAACAGTCAAGCAGTTAATATTTGCTATATATTGCCTAACATGTGTGTACTGTATGTATCCGGGTAAAGTTGGAAATACTTATAATAGTTGTAGTTTGGAGTTATTAAAGGGTTAGGTCATCCAAAAATGAAAATTGTGTCATGAATTACTCACCCTCATGTCGTTCCACACCTGTAAGACCTTCGTTCATCTTCAGAACACAAATTAAGATATTTTTCATAAAATCCGATGGCTCAGTGAGGCCTGCAATGACAGCAAGGCAATTTCAAAACACTGCTTCATGAAGCTTCGAAGCTTTACGAATCATTTGTTTCGATTCATTAGTTCGGAGTGCGTATCAAACTGCCAAAGTCACGCCCCCCCCAGTGGTGAACCATTGAAATTTCGAAACACTTATCATGTAACGAAGCCTTGTTAACTGAAATCACGTAACTTTGGTGCTCTGAATCCCTGATTTGAAACAAAAGATTCGTAAAGCTTCATGAAGCAGTGTTTTGAAATCGCTCATCACTAGATATTGTCATAAAGTCGTTATTTTGTTTTTTTGGTGCACAAAAAGTATTCTCGTCTCTTCATAACATTAAGGTTGAACGACTGTAGTCACATGAACTGTTTTAAATACGCCTTTAGTAGCTTTCTGGGCATTAAAAGTGTTAATTGTCAATGCACTGAGCCATCGGATTTTATCAAAAATATCTTAATTTGTGTTCCGAAGATGAACGAAGATCTTACGGGTGTGAAACAACATGAGGGTGAGTAATTAATGACAGAATTTTCATTTTTGGGTGAACTAACTCTTTAAGTTTTTATTTGTTGACATTGAAGATTATGAAACCTGTAAAAATTTTGTTCAATTTAAAACAATTTGATGTAGTGATAAACCTAATTACTATTTGTGATGTGAATCACTGCCATGGTTAAATGATGCATATCAATGAGAAGGTTAAAATTTCAATCATACCACCCACCCCTGAACAGTTTAATTGAGAAGTTAATTGAAAGTCATAGCATAATACGTAAACACATCACATTTTACATAGTACATAATTTATTTAGTCCCTTAGGGTGCAAGCGAAAAGCAACTGTGGCAAAGAAGAAAAAACTCTGATTGATGTTGGATAATAGAGAAAAAACCTTTGGAGAAACCAGGCAACACCAGGGGGCCAGTTCTCCTCTGGCGATACAGTCCAAATATAATGTTTATAATTTAAAAAATATGTTTGTACATTGATTGAAGTCTTTGAGATCCATCCAGGATTGAACATTAGCGTGAGAGCAGCAGTAGTTCATCTTCTGTTATAGAAGGTTGTAGAGACGCAGACGTTGAATAATTGAGATGCCTCTCGCTGAACACATGGCACAGGTCACGTTTTGTAGGTTTGTTCGGAAGGAATGAAAGAAAAAGGTATTAGCGTAGATGCCTTTCAATTAATTTAAAGGAAAGTTGTGTGATATGGTGTTTTTAGACCTAAATCACACAGCATAATCATGAGCTGTAACGTATGAATGAATTAATTAGGGCTTTATTTGACTGAAAAAAAAAAAGGTCTTTAGTCTAGATCTAAACTGAGAAATCAGTGCTAGGAAGACCATTCCATAGTTTAGGAGCCAAGCAGCAATAATAATCTAAAAAATAACCTTTCAAAACATAATTTTATTCACATCAAGTAATCTATAAAGTAACTATAAAGTTTGCTCTGTTCTCCTCTCAGTTGGCCAGCCACTCACTTTCATATCTTTAGAGAGAAGTGGATGAATTTATATAAATTCGTCAGGTTCTGACTCTGACTGTGTCTGTCACAAACATGGCGGCATCTATCGGCTGTTGTGACTTACTGATTAACTAACATGATCATTATGAAAACACAAAATACATTTACTTACAAATATTATATGAGAATTGTAATTTTCAGTCTAGGTAACAATATTTTGAATATGAAAAAAAAAAGAAAGTAAGAAGTACTCCAGTGAAATTTAGATATTAACTATTGAAACTGTTGGCCCTGTGAGGGTACAAGTCAAGTCAAGTCACCTTTATTTATATAGTGCTTTTTACAATGCAGATTGTGTCAAAGCAGCTTTACATTGATAACTGGTATATAATTTTGGCTGCACAGCAGCTCTTAAAGAATGGTGTCAATGCCGGCAGATGCAAAGCACTGTTGAATATCAAATGTCAAGTCAAATATCAAGTGTCCCCAACTAAGCAAGCCAAAGGCGACAGCGGCAAGGAACCCAAACTCCAACAGGTGACATCAGGTGACAAACAGGTGTTAAAATGGGGAAAAAAACCTTGGGAGAAACCAGGCTTAGTTGGGGGGCCAGTTCTCCTTTGGCGAACAGTGCTTTGTTACGATTCAGGTAGCTATCATAAGTCCGATAGGATTGCAACATTCAAATACAGGATCGCAACATTCATACACATAAAGTAAATGCTGATGTGGCTTTTGACACTCCTAATCTAAGGGCTGTTTACACAACACCGTTTTCAACACAAAACGTAAAACTTTTTATGCGTTTTGGCCATTCATTTACATGACAACAGCATTTTGGGTGCCTGGAAACGCAAACGTTTCAAAACGGGAAGGTTTTGAAAACGGTCTCCATGTCCAACAAAAACACGAATCTGTGAAAACGATGACGTCATGCACATGCGTAATACATGTTCAATCTATAGTGTTTCATCGCCATCTAATGGCCTGCCAGCAGAATACAGCATTTTTAGTCGTTTTCACAGATTTGTGTGAATGGGGATCGTTTTGACAATGGTGTCGTCGGTACGCGGAAAACTCTTCTCTGTTTTAAGCATATCATTGTCATGTAAACGTACCCTAAAGTGCTGGAAAGACTGTATTCATAGTTTTTATCCATATGTCATAACAGTAGAATTGTTAAATAATCAACATAAACTCCATTTGTGACCAATTAGTCTCCGGTTGTGTCTGGCTAATGCAAATCTAAGGGAATGAATGTATCAACACTCCTGTATTGCTTGTGAGTAAGTGTTTTTAAAAATAAGTATCCATATAAAAGAGTAGATTTGCCCCGCCCACTCACCTGCTGTCCAACAAGCCCCATTTACACAGGAGCTGCTTACCATCCGCTGGATCCTCAACACCACGATATAAAGAGAAATCTTACTCACACACATTCAACTCGACCAGTGATGCTTTCAAACAATCTATTAAAAGAACCAATGATTCAAGTATCCGGTTTGAATCAGGCAGACGAATGTGTTCGAAATCACCCCTTATACCCTCATTCACTATTCCCTACTCCACTATCCACTTGAAGGAGTGAAAGAAAACGAGTGTGTGAATTCAGACATTCTGTTGTATTGTAATTCTTTTTGATTGTATTACTGTTTCAACTCACTGTTGTTTGTTGACAGTAAAACTGAAGAGCTGATTAAGGGGTTGGGGGTCATTTTGGGGTTCTTATGAACGCACTGACTTAAAAGTTTTGCTTAGGGTCCCCAGAAGTCTAGGACCGACACTGATTGACACCCAGCCCTAGTAATATTTAAGATTGAATGGCAATGTTTGACATTTTTCCATTGCTTAATGCACTCTATAAAGCCAAAAAATAGCATGACTTTGGCATGTCAGTAAGTGATACCTGCAATTAAATCACTGCACAATTCTGTGAATCTCAATCTGTTGAATGACAAACTCTGCATTAGACAAGATCCAGCATGCTCAGATGTGACAGAAGCTTGCACCACTAGCCCACTAGTAAAAATGTATTTATAACTGTAATGTATACTGTACGTGATTTTGTGTCTACTCTCATCCTTGGGTTGAGTTGAATATTTTTATTTGAATGTGGATCAGGCACATTTTGAGGTGGCTTAAGCTCTCGAGCTTTGACAGAATTATTTCAGTCCCATGACAGAGCCGGTGGTGAGAAGAAAATGTAAAAATAGATTGAGCTGATAAAGATGGCTATTTTTATACAGCGCCTCCCATCTCCTGGTTAGATTTTTCCTTCCATTAAGGTTCATTTTGAGCCCAACAATCTGCCAACCTTATCAATTATCTTCAAGTATCTTATCGATTGTTAGTCTTTGAAACTGTTCTGCTAACGTGCCACATACAGTGGCTCCAAAAAAATAAATAAAATAAATATAAATAAATAAATAAATATGGGCAACTAAAATACTTTTAAAAAGCATTTCAAAAATTTTGGTTTGAAATGATAAACAATAGATATATTGTTCAAAATAAAATAAGATAATTGCAAAAAAGTATTTCACATGCCATATGGTGTGATGTTTTCTTTTGCAATGATATTAATACATTTACAAGTGTGCCTTCATTTTTGTTTTTGGGTGAATTATTTCATTATTTTCTATATTCTCTCTCCCATGTTCCAAACCTGTACATTGCTATTTTTATTCTATAGCGCACAAAAGGAGACATTTTGAACAATCTATCTACAGCTCTTTTTTCATACAATAATCTTCTCTGCTGTTGCAGCTCTTAAATTTCATTATCTACATGTTCAGACACGGCATATTGTGTTAGACTGCATCACACACAAGAGCTAATAGTGTTTGGTGTCACTGAAATCAAACTTGGCATGGAGTGTCATGACAAATGAGATTTCAGGGCTTCAAGAATGTCAGTGCAATTAAATCAATGGAAAAGCATTTCTCACAAATATCCTTTATTCGTTATATTTATAACTGAGATCGTCTTGTATTTACTCAATTCATCTTTTGTCTTACACAGCATTTCTAACTGTTTCTGTTAAGCTGTATGAAAAGCACAATGCTATTATCCCTCCGTGAAATTTCCAAGGGGAGCTTCCTCAAGGACATGCCTAATCTTTCACTCCTAACAGCACCCTCTGTCTACTCGTAGAAATGTAACCTCATAAGAGACTGTCACCAATGCCCAAATGCTTCTCACAACACACATCACATTGGATAAAGTCTTTCCAAATGTAAGGACTAAATATTAAATGAAGTAATCCAGTAATCCAATACTTTTTGAATATATATGTTACATCCGGCTCACAATTGCAACATGAACGAGAGGCAACATGGACGGGCAAGCAGAGAAAAGAAATGATTTATTCAACAAAATAACATATTTAACAAAAGTATTCAAACACTCAGTGGTCAGTATATGGACGTCAGTAGTGAAGAGTGCATGGAAGAGGACTGTAGCTCAAGGTCTAAATGGATGTTAACACAAATATAATAAACAGAAAAAAACAATAAAAGTCGCTCGGTCAAGTGCAGTCACATCGTAACGTGCCCCCGCCAATCCACAGCGCTGTAATCCTTATAGCCCCAATCATAGATATACATAATAAAGGCTAGATGTCTCGTCCGCGCTGCTGGCCAATGGAGGTCGACGTCCGCACCTGGCGGCCATCTTGTCACAGTCAGCTCGCTCACTCGTAACATTGTGTTCTAATGGTGCATGTACTTTTTAAATAACCATAACTTGCTCAATTTTCTACCGATTTTCAAACTGTTTGGTTTGTTATAAACGTCAGAGATGTACTTATGACACTGCATACTTATGAATAATTATAACCATGGACTTCCATATGAAAATAACATTGAACAGAACAGATAGGAGCAATGAATATACACACGCACAAGGTATTTATGTTAAATCAATATATAGGCTACTAAAACTCAGTGTACAGAATGGCAACATGAGATATATATATATACACTTTTTTAATATGAATATTACTATTATAATAAAATAATTTGAATTATTACATGTTTATTTTAACTTCTTCAGGGTTGGGCCATTTACTAGGCTGCACAAAAGTCTGGCATCTTCTCCTATAAAGCCAGCAATTTCCTGTATCATAATGTAAGATGTTTTTAACAAACCAAACCGATTGGAAATCATGTGCAACTTAAGTTATATTGAAAAGAAAGAGCAATTCTGCCTCTCCCACTGATGTAAAATTGCTGGGTAGCAGCTAAACTGTAACTACTAGGTCTCACTCAAAGCTTCTTGTTATTAGCCAGCTAATAACTACAACCACATCCACAAAGATTGTAATTTAGACAAAAGATTAGTTGTCATGAAATCGTTATTGGTGTCAGTAAAACCTATATAATTGAACAGCTCGATTGCGGTCTCAGCCTTGATAACTTGCGCAAGTAGCCGTGATACACAACTATGCTGCACGATTAAGTCGTTTTTCGAAAAGAAAAGCTGCAATTTCAACATGTTCAAGCATCCAGAATTATAGCCACGTTAATAACGTTTGTAAGAAACCAATCCATTTGTAAATCCGTCAAGATTTCAGCGAGATAAGAGTATTTGTGTTCGTGCAGATCGCTCACCTTACATCAGGTACCACAGAGGCCGCCAGAAAGCTTGCCTGTGACAAGATGGCCGCCGGTGATGACGTTAGAGACTCCGCCGTAAGACATCTAGCCTTTATTATGTATATCTATGGCCCCAATGATGAGCCTCTGGTGGCAAAACCACACCCCCACAAATGTCATACCTACAAACCAAACACAAAAGAAAAAACACAGTCCCAGCACTGACTGGGACCTAACAATAATGAAATGTAACTGAATATAGTTACTCATATTTTTCATTTTAAATATGTAACACCATTACATGTATTCCACTACTCATTACGGTGAGAATTCGTGTGGACCTGACAAAACTAAACAGCGCTGTTAGACGAGAGTTTATTTTGCCCTCAGTAGACCACACACTAGGCCAGTTAGACAGGGCAAAAATCTTCACCAAGTTAGTTGCCAATTCTGAATTTTGTCAGATCTGTCTGACTACCTTCATTACACCATTTTCTTTCAAGAGGTTTCCATTTGGGATCTCTAGTGCTCCAGAGCTGTTTCAGATAAGAATGTGCCAGATTTTGGAGGAACTGGACAGAGTCGTATGTCACATGGATAACATCCTCATATATGGAAGATCTCCTGAAGAAAATTACATTAGACTGGAGTCTGGACCCAGCGTTAAAGAAGCTCCAGAGTGCTGGCCTAACGCTTAACAAAAAGAAGCGTGAATTTGCTAAGACTGAAGTCAAGTTCTTAGGCCACAAGCTGCTGTATTCAGTGGTATTACAGCCCCACTTGGGCAAACTGGCTGCAGTTCAATGCGTGAGCCTATTAATGTGTCTGGGGTACGCAGCTTTCATGGAATGATTAACCAACTGTGGAAGTTCATTCCAGACCTTAAAGAGAAAAAAAGCCCCTGTGAGAGAGAGAAAAAAAAAAAATCTGTGGTCCTGGGATGCAACACAGCAGGAGTCATTTGCATTGCTATAAAAGGAGCTTATCACCACGCCAACTTTAGCATTCTTCAATCCAAGCAAGGGCACTAAAGTCAAAGCAGATGTCCTTTAGTGTGGGAGGGATGATCGTTCAATAGTTCAGTGATGCATGGAAACCCATAGCATATGCGTCCAGATCATGAACTCCAACTGAGCAGAGAAATGCTCAGATACAGAAGGAGTCCCTAGCTCTTGTTTGGGTATGTAAGTGTTTCAGCTGCTAGCTAATTGAAAAGCATTTCCTTTTCGAGACGGACCATAAGCCACTTCTGAGCTTGCTGAGCACAAATCTTCTAGATGAATTACCACAAAGGCTGCAAAGGTTCAGAATGAGACTTATGAGATATATCCATGTTGAAGAAAACAGACACGCTGTCCAGGATTCCCTGAATGAGTGATGTAAGGGATGTTGACTCAGCTCTCATGGAAGACACAAATATTTATCTTGGCCAAATAGGGAATAGCTTCCCTGCATCAAAATGGCTGGTTGGACAATATTCGCCAAATGTTAAAGAAAGACCCTATATGCAGCCAAGTAATGAGTTTCCACAAACACGCGTGGCTGATATTGGTGTATCCCAAAGACAGACCTTATAGGCTGGAAAGAGACATGATTTCCATCCTCGCAGACTGCTTCTACGTAGTACAAGGTTGATTATAATTACCTCACTCCAAAGTTCAGTTTTTCTTCACATTCATCAGGCACAAAGAGCAAGAGAGTCTGCGTGTTGGCCTGGTCTAAGTTCACAATTGCGAACAGTGGTGCAACAATATGATGAATGTAGAAGGGCTTCCATGATGGCTGTAGAACTACTACAAACTACAGACTTTCCACTTCATCACCTGATGTCACCTGATGGAGTTTGGGTTCCTTGCCGCTGTCGCCTTTTGGCTTGCTTAGTTGGGGACACTTGACATTTGACTTGACATTTGATATTCAACAGTGCTTTGATCTACCTGCATTGACACTATTCTTTAAGAGCTGCTGTGCAGCCAAATAATGTACCAGTTATCAATGTAAAGCTGCTTTGACACAATCTACATTGTAAAAAGCGCTATATAAATAAAGGTGACTTGACTTGACTTGACTTCATCCATTACAAAGAGCTGCTACAGACTTGTTTGAACTAAAGGGACAAAAGTACTTTTTAACAGTCGACTACTATTAAAGAGATGTTGATTTGGCTAAGCTGTCATCAACTTCCTCAGCAACCATAATAGAACATCTAAAAGCTTTTTTTTTTCATGGCATGGGATACCCAAGACACTAATATCTGACAATGGGGCAGCAGTGCTCACATCCAGGAGTTTTCGAGGGAGTACACTTCAAGCACATAATGAGCAGCCCATGGTAACCCCTAGGGAAATAGTGAAGCAGAAAGAGCTGTACAAACGGTCAAAACAACTCCTGGGGAAAACATCAGATCCATTCAAGGGCTTGCTTGCACACCACTCTACACCACTTGCAAATGGCCATAGTCTAGCTGAGCTCTCAATGGGCAGAAGCCTGAGAACTGGCCTTCCAATGCTACCATCACTTCTCACACCAAAACTCCCAGATGTTAACAGTTTAAATCCAGTCTATGTGTTGGCACAAAAAAAATGCAACAAGAGACACAGACCTAGATCTTTGTCACCACTAAAGTCTGGAGATACTGTTTGGATTAAGGACCAAACCATCACTGGTAAAGTGATCCGACAGCAGGCCCCAAGGTCACTTTTCTTGAAAACCGCAACGGACTGGCATTGGTGCGACTTCACAACCCTGAAAAAGGAAATGAGCAACCAATTGCCTGGCCAGACTTATTTGAAGATGACCACATACCTGATAGCCAGATGCCCACAATCCACCATTCAGCTCAAGGTCAGGACATTTGTCTATCCCACCATGATGAATGAACCTTTAGTTCATGGCCGGTGATCAAAGAGGCAGAATAATCCTCTCACTGTGCATGTTCAGTGTCCAACCTCACACTGTAAAAAGTAATACGCTATATCTACTGCACAAAATTTTGGCAACAGATTACAAGCAATATTATTAATTAAAGTCAACAAATAGAATTGAGTTAGAATTAATCAAATTAATTCCTTAAATGTCAACCATTTAAAATGAGTAAAATTTAAGTAAAATTTAAACAAAAATATCTGAATAACAGACAGTGTCAAAGATGAATTAAGAACTCTTTTTTTTTTTTTTATTGCCAACATTGAAGGCACCTGATGATAACAAGCAGAATCACTGAAGGAAAGAGAAACACAAGAATTAACAGAGGTTTAGATGTTGATGTTTATTTTATTGAAAATGTTTGGTCACCATTATGGTGATCAGTGTTTCATTTAGTTGGGCAGTTTGACTTTTTGCTTTTTATGTCAGTTTGTGGTTTTTGTAATGGTGTTTGCTAATTTTACACATTTTAAATAGTTGACTTTTAAGGAATTAATTTGATTAATTCTAACTAAATTTTTATATGTTGAATTTAATTAATAATATTGCTTGTAATCTGTTGCCACAATTTTATTGAGTAGATAGAGCATATTACTTTTTACAGTGCAGTGTCCAAAACGGAGACAATATTAATGTGAAAGAAAAAAAGAAACAAAAGGATTGTAATGTTATTAAAGCAGAAATTTTCTCCTATGTTAGAGAAGTATTTCACATAGACACGTAAAAGTGGGTAAAATGGTTACAGTATGTTTATTACACCAGAATAGTAACATATTTGAGTAAACAAGTTCAAGAGATGTAGTGATATCTAGTTGGTGAGATGAGATGAAACAAGCACATTCTGAAGTTAAATTGTGGGTAAATGGTAGGTAAATATTCTTAAATACAACAGTGAAGTTTTGAGAACAAGATTTATTGAGGTCAGTAAAAACTTATGACAACAAATCAACTTAAACTCCCCTCGGTGGATAAATGAAAGAAAAAGATGGTGGGCTGGTAAAACTAAAGTGAGAATTATTTACCCAGTGCAAAGGGAAAACAGTGAGAAGATGTGAAGGCATCTATTGTGAAGACTTCTAAAGAGTCAGAGAGAACAGTCACTGCGGAGGAGAGAGCGTTTGATTCTCCCAACATATGCGCCAACACAGACGTGAAAAAAGGGTCTCAGAGCAATTAAATGATCATAAAGTTGTATCCAAGTTGCATAAAGGCTTATATCAATGACTTTAAAAGTATATCTCCCTTTTTGTTGTTTTTAAGGCTATTTGAGATGGACCTTGTAACATTTATTTACTGGTTATCACTTCTGCTCAGTTTCAGCCTGACAGGTTTGACAGCACCGAGATGAATCATTCTTCAACAGTGGTGGCAAAGATTCCCATACTGACAAATAAAACAACTTCCCTAAATTAATTCTGGGCTTTTTTTTTCTTCTTCTTCTTTTTTCCCCCCAGAAGTGATAAAATCTCATTGTTGCCCATTTTACTAATGGGCCATTTTTACTAGTAATCACATGTACACTTTTAAAGAGATTATTGTTGTACTAGAGGGTTGTATAGAGACACACCCATATTTGCTCATTCCAATGCTATTTTATGTGTGCAATATGCAAAAGAAGGTGAAAAAATGATCTTCAACAGTCGGTGGGTGTTTTGTGAGTGTGAGACATTTCACTGCAGTTCTATTCTAGGTAAAACAAGTCTAATGCAAAAAAATAAATAATAATTTAGGATCCTACAACAATGGCCTGTTCTCACTGATGTGGTAAAATAATGTTTCAGAAGTTACATATGCAAACTACTGTATGTACATTTTTTGTTTTCATTGTGAAATACACACAAATAATAGTTGTTGAGAAAGAGTATAGCTAGAGTATAGCTTTATAAATTTGATCTGGTAATTTGCTCTTGAAAGAATCAGGCCCTGTTTCCACTTGGTATTAAAGATGCGTTTTGGTCGATCGGATCACAAGTAGACGAGAAAGACAAATACTCGTATTTTAATCTGCCTCTTTTGTCCACTTTCAACCACTTCTGTCCTGATTTCTTCGAGGGGAGGGTCTATGGGTGGGTAAATATATGGGTTTTCTCAGATCTTTCAATCTAATTGACAAAATAAGCTTGTCCAATTTACATATGAACGTGCCCGGAGATGACGGAAAAACATACGGAGAGCATCAGCTTTCATTTCTGCTCTGACAGCCATCAATTGACTCAATACATTATAGCGAAAATAATAGTAAGTACATTTTTGACAAGAAACATCATCATCATGTTTTCCCATCTCTGTTTGAGATCAGATCACTTAAAGCCGCTAAACTCTGGGAAAGTTTTCAGTCCAAGGATTCAGTAAGCGAATACATTCAATCAGTCCAAAACACTGCTAATGCAGAGAAAACCCAGCCATTTACATCAGAGATGGCAGAGAGAATAGTGACTCATGTCCAATTTTTGATCATTTCAGTGTGTATTTAGCTTTTTAAAAAACACCTCTCTCATATTCAGAGATTGTTTCTGAGCCTTGTGACTCCTCCGTTACAGCGCTGAGTGACTGAACAGCAGGTCAAAACATCCACCTGGTGCCTGAGCATTATGATAGCACAACTACAACTCTCGGCTGAATAAAGCAATCCGATGGCTCGTTAGTAAAGTTTTGATGGATGACGATTGTAATCAAGGTAAAAATGACTGCAGTGACATACAGGAATAGTACATTAGGCACACGTGAGTCTGTTATTTTTAATGCGTAAACAAACCATGTATGTGCACTCACAAGCACATTTTAATATGGTCGCAAAGACGACTGCCGCACACACATAGACAAAACATCAATAGTCCAGGCCTGGTCCTCTCTCGTCCTTCACTGTCGTCGCTCCTCCTTTTGTGCTTCCGAGCTCCTCCGTGAGATACGAGACTGGTGCGGTGTGCAGGTGGCGCTCATTCTCAATCACGCTACTGGCCTCACGCCGTTCTCACAGCCTTCAGCCTTGTCCTGCTTGCCACATACCTCATTATTGATTTTCTGGAACTCAACCATCCAACTACACAGAGTTGCGTTTCCCAAAAGCATCATTAGCCAACTAACATCGCAAGTTACGTCGTTACTAACATAGTTCAACGATTTGGTGTTTCCCGAAACCATCGTTGCAAACACAGCATTGCAAACTTGTGTGGTTGGAACGACAGCTCTCGAGCTGTGGTTAGAAGCATAGTTTCTTGTTTTTATGACATGTGGACTTAATAAATCATTATCTTAAGCAAAATAAGCAAGCTGACATTAAGTACAATGTGTATCTTTCATTTCGAATATATACAAATGTCATTTACATATTTTAGTTTGTCAAGAGATTTGAAGCACTGTTTTTGAAGAGTGCGCATGTGCAAACGTGCTCTGGTACGTAAGAACGAGCCTATGATTGAATCTGGAAATAAAGCAAAATAACTGAGAAAAATGAGAATTAGTCCTCAGATGCCATGTCCATAATTTATAGCAAAAAAATCTAGCATTAATTCGATCTCAAACGGATTCATTTAAAGAATTTATTACTCCACCACCTGCGTGACATCATTCACCAACGTGGCTGAACGACAGGTTTGCGACAACATGATTTCGGGAAACAGTCGTGACTAGCTAGTTGATTTGTCAGTGATGCATTGTACTATGGTAGTGAAGCAGCGAGTTACGTCGTCGTACGGGAAACACACCCTGGACTGTTAACACTCCTTCTTAAAATTTCTATGAATTTTAACTTTAAAATTGTAACTGGTTTTCATTTCAATTTTTTTCAACTGAACATGTAAGTAGGGCAGTTGTAGCCTAATAGTTAGAGAGTCAGACTTGTAACCTGAAGGTCGCAGGTTCAAGTTTCAGAATTTGCAGGAAATGTAGGTGGGGGGAGTGAAAGAACAGCACTCTCTTCCACTCTCATTACCCACAACTGGTGCCCTTGAGCAAGGGACCTAACCCCCAATCACTCCCCGGGCGCCACAGCAAAAATGGATGCCCACTGCTCCGGGTGTGTGTTCTCGGTGTGTGTGTGTGTGTTCAATACTCACTGCTGTGTGTGTGCACCTTGCAGAGCACAAATTCCGAGTAGGACACTATACTTAGCTACATGTCACGCCACTTTCATTAAAGTGTGGCAAGCTCTCTTCAATTGAGGATACTTCTGTCCTCTTCTCCATTAAGTAAGTGGCAGAGATATTGAATTTATATTCAATTATTACTTGGGTTTATGCATAAACATGCTCAGACACAAAATAATTAAAGCTATCACAAGACTTCGTTTTTTTATTATAACTTTTTCCTTCTAACATTGTGAAGGGCTCACATACTATCCTTTTTGGCCTTCATAAACTTAAGTGCTTTACTTAAACAAATGGAAGAGATGCGCTGTGACTCTAAACTCATTTATCTATTTTGACCCAGACTGATGCTGTCACACCCCACAGCCTCATCATCTGCAGAGAGAAACTGTTACTCACTTACACCAAAGTACACATATAATGATGGATGTAAAGATACAAGTTGTGAAGATATTTCACTGCAACTTTGGAATTTATTAAGGTTTGTGCCACAGTTTGGAGTAGTTTTTGTCAATTATAAATTGTATAATTTTAAAAACTTGTTGCTTTTAGGGATAAAATAACATTTAGTGATCATCAAAATATGAATTTTTAGATTTATTCTCACTGACAAAAGCAGGACTGTAAGGCTGACAGGGTGGACTGATTTGATCATCACTTGTAATGTAATAGGCAGTCACTGTTGACAAACCAACTCTGATGCTAAACAAATAAGTCATATTGACTTCTACAGAAGAGTAAACCATATCTTACCCTCAGCACTCATCTTGTAAGTAGGGGTGAGCGATATGGCAAAAATATCATATCACGATTTTTTAGACAGGATCATGATTCTTTTTATGCTGGTTTTTATGACTATTTTGCAAGTTACTGAGCAGTACAGCCAAAACCAATTTCCTTATTTTAAAAATAAAGCCCCATAAAATAAAATAAAATGGTAACACTTTAGTATTGGGAACAATTATCACTTTTAACTAGTTGCCTTATAGACATCAAACTATTCATCAGCTAACAGATCATCTTGATTCGTTTTCCAAGACCTCCAACCAGATCTCAAACAAATGAGCAAATCTGGGAAACCCTTTTCAACATTCGACGCCACAGAAGGGAATCCCCATTCAAAGACGCAACCCAGGAAACGCAAACTGAACTGGTGCATTAAGAAAGTTTTATAGCCTCATTGAAAACTCAATGCAAGATTTAATTAATGATTGATGGTTCGTGCAGGTCAGGTCTACAAAGGGGGAGCTGCAGAGCAGGCCAAATACTCTGATGTGTGTGCTTATTTTCAAGAGATTTTCAGCATGTTAAGGGACCCAAAAACACTTAAAACCTTGAACAAAACATTAATAATCCTTAGGAAAACAATAGGGCCCTGCGCACTTTCAGTGTTTGGGCACTAAAAAGCTGAAACAAGAAGTGACTTGAGTCAAAAGAGAAGTGCGCTGAGTATGGATAGAAAATCTGACTCTCTGTAATAACGAGGATAACAGGATTTTGAAAAATCTAATTAAGTTCACAAGTGCAGCTTGGAAAAGAGATTAGAATTTTCCATGAAATTAAATAAATAAATTAAAATAAAATAACCAGAGCAAAGCAAGAAAATTTAAGCATGATGGATTTTCAAAGATATGTAAAATAACTCCTTGGAATAAGAAACTAAGTAAATCCTTCAGTGCCTTTACATATTACATGCTCAAATACTCAAGTGGAAACAACATATCAAATAGGTAAACTCTAAACTGGAAGCTTTACCTTAGACAGAGCCAGCCGCCCCTGAAGTAGGGTAGAATTTAAATGAATCAATGTCATTGAGTTGTTATAAATCGTGTGTATTCAGCAAGTTCTTGAGTGAGAACATTTTTTCCAAAGAAGTTCTTGACTTTAACTTATGTGAATTTGAAATTATTATGACTGCTGAGCAATTGAATTCCTTTCATTCCCTGCAGGAATTGCTTACAGAGAGTGCTTGGACAATGGTACATGGGCACTGAAAAGTAACTACTCCAACTGTGAGCCCATTTTAGAGGAAAAGGTGGGTAAATGTGTTATTAACCTGAGCTGTACTCTACTGAACTCTACTGTTTTGGCTTTAGTGATGTCCACAGGGTTGTTTATAACATTTCATTAGTGAAAAAAATAGCTGCAGGCAGCGGTGATCAATCATCACTTGATTTCTCTGGGAGGAGTAAGTTCACGGCATGCTTTTTCCAAAAACAAACCAAAAGGGAGGAGGATGTCTTCCCTGTGACGCACAGAGTTAAGATTGCCTGCAATGACAACAAGCTTAGTCCAATAATGCTGTAATATACCGCCCTAGACCTTGACGGACCCTCCACCTCCAAAACACTTCCGCTCCAGAGTATAGACTATGGCGTAATGCTTATTCTTTCAGCAACAAATGCGAATCCGACCATCACCCTTTGTGAGATAAAAATCATGACTCATCAGTGAAGAGCACTTTTCACCAGTCTTGTCTTTTTCAGCAGTTTATGCCCACAGGCGACATTGCCAGCGATGTCTGGGAAGGACCTTCCGTACAGCAGGCTTACAAGCCCTCAATTTAGCCTCTCTCAACCTATTGCGAATAGTCTGAGCACTGAATGGGGATTGTGCATTCCTGGTGTAACTCAGGCAGTTGCTTTTGCCATCCTGTACATGTGCCGCATGTATGATTTTCGGATGTACTGATCCTGTACAGGTGTTGTTACACACGGCCTGCCACTGCGAGGACAATCAGCTGTCCTTTCTCTCTCCCTGTAGTACTGTCTTAGGTAGAGTTGTCAAAAGTACTGACTTCGGTACCTATTGGTACAGAAAATTTAAAAATGTGACACTTTCAGCACTGTTGAGTGTATTCGTAAACACCTATGATTGGCCATTGTGTTGTCGCGTTCATCGGATATGTCTGTGATTGGCTACAATGATGAACGCACGGCAGCATTTGAAAGTACACGGAAGTGTTTAAATTTGAAAGCGTTTTGAAAATGGGAGCAAAAGCGTTTGAAAGCAGGCGTCTATCAGCGGACTGGTCCGCAATAGACGCCTCCTTTCAAACGTTCCCGTGTGTATCTGTGTGTAAGCGCTTAGTGAAGAGCTTCATTGATGACTATTTACAACGTTTTTACAGCGTTGATCGAGGCCAATCACAGACATATCCGATGAGCCGTGAACACAATGGCCAATCAGAGGTGTTTACGAATCCGCTCAACAGCGCTCAAAGCGTCACATTTTTTAAATTTCTAATTTCTAAGTCTGTACTATTGACAACTCTAGTCTTAGGTATCTCACAGTACGGACATTTTGTTGCCCTGTCCACAACTGCAGTCCTCGTGCTTCCATGCAGCATGTTTAACACTTGTTCAGGACCCTGGGCTTCTTTCTTTTGTGGTTTTTGAGAGTCAGTAGAAACATCTCTTTAGTTTTTATAGCTGTAAACTTAACTTCCTACCATCTGTAAGCTGTTAGTGTCTTAATGATCATTTCACAGGTGCATGTTTATTTTGATTTAATTATTAAAGTTTAATATATGGTAGCGTGAAAAGGGACTTTTTTTGCTGAGTTCACTAAATAATACGTTTGTCTGACAGTGCATAGATCCAGTCAGCAAATGAGATATGCCTTTTTGTCTGCTGCAGACCTTCCCGAACAGGACCCTGAAGTGATCAAACAGCAGAGAAACTTATCCCAAAATTGTAGAATCTGACTCAATATGAGGTGCCCGACATGCATCATGGGGGCACAACTACTGTGCTCCAAAGGTGTTGTTGCGTGGAGCACGAGTGAGAAAACTGCTGTTTGAAATACAGAATGCAGTGAAACTGACAGAGCAGAATCTCAAAGACAGGGAGGAGAAAGGCAGATATTCTTGGACGGTCTGACACAGTTCTCTGATTATTAATATGAGGGGCCCAACATGCACCATGGGGACACACCCTGTTGTAACCACAATGCTTGTGTGAACCAAAGCACTACTCCTGCGCTCCAAGTCCAAAGCGACAGTAAACAAACATGTATACAAGCTGAAAGAGAGCTTCCAGACTCAAGCTCTACATCGGATCTCCAGCATCCCGACTCATGCAACCGCAGAACCACAGTGTTGGGGATGGCCAACCTTACTCTTTTTCTCGAGAGAAAACGTACTTCAAGTGAAGCACTTAATTTTAAAATTAATGCAGTGTGAGTAGTTCGATGAGCCGTTGAGCATGGCTTTCACACGACAAAAGCCAAAACACTTAACACATAATGAGTGTCCTCAATCAAAATAAGCAAGAACATGGATGCACACACTGATGAAAAATGGCATTGTGTTCTACACTAAGGGAAGATAAACTCTACTTGAAGTGAGTCGCTGAAACACAAAACTCTGAATCGTCTTCCTGAAGAAGAAAAATCTGAAGAGTGCTGAATTTGGTCCTTTATAAATCAAGAAGATCTTCTAAAATATCATTGCAGTTATTCTCTTTGCCGCATTTATGTATTATTTACATTACGTAAAGTTTCCCTGAGCAACTGAAACGATTTTGATTGGTTTAAATTATATAACACAACATATAATCCATTTGGCCCACTTATTATGAAGCAGCCCGTATTTGACACAAGAAACTGTATTTACATGGTACTGGATGCTGTGTAACCAATATACTTTTGTAACTGATCAGTAGAACTACATCCTGTTCACTCCTGATCATTTACTCATGCATCAGTCAACTTCTCACTTCACTTCACATGACTTCTACATCCAAACATTCTGCAAAAGGACAATTAGAATCATTTAGTATGGTGTCACAGTTTTGTGACCTCTTTCGAGGACCCATGAGAAATATATAAATGAATCTAAGTTTCAGGTCTTTTGGAAGCTTCCATAAAATATTAAGCAATGGCAAAATGGTCATTGAGTAATAACTATTGATTTGTGCTAAAATTGTAATCATTTATCATATTATATCATATCATATGCTAGGAAGAGCCTGAGTTACTTCTTTAATCATGGCAGAAATAATAATGAATCTGTTTTCCACAGAGGAAGTACCCCATGCACTACAAGATAGCCCTCATCATAAACTACTTTGGCCACTGTATATCTGTTGGAGCTCTCGTTATTGCCTTCATTCTCTTTCTGTGCTTGAGGTAAGTGTGTCAGTGATTTTCAGTACTATAGTTTATGAATAAAGTCTTGTGCCAAGGCCTTGTTCAAAGTTAAGAAATATTCATTCAAAGCAGAACAAATTTGATATGTTTTGAAAATTAAGGAAACTTGGAGATAATAAAGATTGTATATACACTACACATGGGTAGTTTCGGTCATTATTTAATCTAATTTTCTCTTTTTTGTGGAACACTGAAAGACAGTTTTTGAAGAAGGCACTGGTCTATGTATGTATGTACTGCGTGTATGTATTGTACTTTTAATGCTAAAGAATGGGGAATTTTACTTTTATTTTACAAACCCGATTCCAAAAAAGTTGGGACACTGTACAAATTGTGAATAAAAAAGGAATGCAATAATTTACAAATCTCATAAACTTATATTTTATTCACAATAGAATATAGATAATATATCAAATGTTGAAAGTGAGACATTTTGAAATGTCATGCCAAATATTGGCTCATTTTGGATTTCATGAGAGCTACACATTCCAAAAAAGTTGGGACAGGTAGCAATAAGAGGCCGGAAAAGTTAAATGTACATATAAGGAACAGCTGGAGGACCAATTTGCAACTTATTAGGTCAATTGGCAACATGATTGGGTATAAAAAGAGCCTCTCAGAGTGGCAGTGTCTCTCAGAACTCAAGATGGGCAGAGGATCACCAATTCCCCCAATGCTGTGGCGAAAAATAGTGGATCAATATCAGAAAGGAGTTTCTCAGAGAAAAATTGCAAAGAGTTTGAAGTTATCATCATCTACAGTGCATATCATCATCCAAAGATTCAGAGAATCTGGAACAATCTCTGTGCGTAAGGGTCAAGGCCGGAAAACCATACTGGATGCCCGTGATCTTCGGGCCCTTAGACGGCACTGCATCACATACAGGAATGCTACTGTAATGGAAATCACAACATGGGCTCAGGAATACTTCCAGAAAACATCGTCGGTGAACACAATCCACCGTGCCATTCACCGTTGCCGGCTAAAACTCTATAGGTCAAAAAAGAAGCCATATCTAAACATGATCCAGAAGCGCAGGCATTTTCTCTGGGCCAAGGCTCATTTAAAATGAACTGTGGCAAAGTGGAAAACTGTTCTGTGGTCAGACGAATCAAAATTTGAAGTTCTTTTTGGAAAACTGGGACGCCATGTCATCCGGACTAAAGAGGACAAGGACAACCCAAGTTGTTATCAGCGCTCAGTTCAGAAGCCTGCATCTCTGATGGTATGGGGTTGCATGAGTGCGCGTGGCATGGGCAGCTTACACATCTGGAAAGGCACCATCAATGCTGAAAGGTATATCCAAGTTCTAGAACAACATATGCTCCCATCCAGACGTCGTCTCTTTCAGGGAAGACCTTGCATTTTCCAACATGACAATGCCAGACCACATACTGCATCAATTACAACATCATGGCTGCGTAGAAGAAGGATCCGGGTACTGAAATGGCCAGCCTGCAGTCCAGATCTTTCACCCATAGAAAACATTTGGCGCATCATAAAGAGGAAGATGCGACAAAGAAGACCTAAGACAGTTGAGCAACTAGAAGCCTGTATTAGACAAGAATGGGACAACATTCCTATTCCTAAACTTGAGCAACTTGTCTCCTCAGTCCCCAGACGTTTGCAGACTGTTATAAAAAGAAGAGGGGATGCCACACAGTGGGAAACATGGCCTTGTCCCAACTTTTTTGAGATGTGTTGATGCCATGAAATTTAAAATCAACATATTTTTCCCTTAAAATGATACATTTTCTCAGTTTAAACATTTGATATGTCATCTATGTTGTATTCTGAATAAAATATTGAAATTTGAAACTTCCACATCATTGCATTCCTTTTTTATTCACAATTTGTACAGTGTCCCAACTTTTTTGGAATCGGGTTTGTATATTCAAAATGACATAAAAGCATATAAAAGTATTGTATTATCATGGATTGTCTGTCTTTCCTTGTGCTCTTGTTGTGTAGTATTTTAGTTTGTATTTTGCCTTATTCACTAGCCACTGTTCTGCAGAGTATAGCTCCAAAAGTGGTATTAGTTGCATCCTTAAAGAGTGAGTAGAGTGGATGCAGGTGTGTAAGATTAAAAGTCTGGGGAGATTGAACAAGTCTTGGCAGGAGGTGGAAAGCCTGGGAGCATGACAATTATTTATGGAAAGATAATGAATTCCAAACTATATTATGAATCATTATGAATGCATTGTAATGCATTCGTAATACCTTTTCAATGCATTCAATTTAATGTGTAATTCCTCCTCCGCTGAGAATCAATACACATAATAACAAAAATATCGACCCCCCCATCCGCCATCATGTCAAACAGATAGTCGCGGTCCAAACACGACATTGGTTGAGCCAAGGCTGCTGTAAAATAAACATATGAATCACTTCAAGATTTGAAGAAATTAAACATGTCATCTTTAAATATGCAGAGCTCATTGAAAGTGTTACTGAACATTTCCTTAAACATGCTCAGAATAATTAATCTTTTAGATACGAGGCTCTTAGCTCTTTGTCTCATATTCATACTCATGTATTTCCATAATCAGCTCATGCAATGCTAAATCTGTGTCACAGTGTAATTGCTGAAATGATTGTTTCATTTATCTTTTTTAAATTCAAGGAGCATCCGATGCCTTCGCAACATAATCCACTGGAACTTAATTACGACTTTCATTCTGAGGAATGTAATGTGGTTTTTGCTTCAACTGATTGACCAAAACATTTATGAGACGAATGAGGTATGAAACACTTTTAAACTTATTTATCAGCCTATTAATATGTAAACGGATCAGCAGGTTTCTAACATTTACATTTATGATGTTGGCAGACGATTACTCACTGATATTGTTTTCAAAACAGTAGCTGAAGATATTGCATGGAGTAGATTTTTTTAATTAAGAATTTATTTTTTGTCTGCTGGAATAAACTGCCTCATTAAAATCTTCCAGCATTTTTATTTCCAACTTCTAAGTAATTGACGGTGAAGAGAAGATATACAAACTCTGTCAAAAGTACTTAATTTTGCAATGTTTCCACCATGCTATGCTAATTTAGACACTCTGTAAAGAATGACTGTAGTCTTCACTGATACAAAGACAAGAGCTTTACAACAGACCTAAGTAACAATGTGATTGTTGTGCGTGACACGAGTGGCATTGCTATTATAACATGGTTACAACATAATAAAAATGTTTTTCCCTCATAACTTAGCAAAGTAAGCAAATTTAAAGGAATAGTCCAACCAAAAATGAAAATATGAGTCGGCGCCGATAGCCTAGTGGTTAGTGCACCGACATATGGCACAAATGCGTTCATGGCGACCCAAGTTTGATTCCCGTCTTAAGGTCCTTTGCCAATCCTGCCCCCCTCTCTCTGCTCAATGCTTTCCTGTCTGCTCTCTACTGTCCTCTCCAAATAAAGGCACAAAAAGCCCATAAATATAACTTTAAAAAAAAAAAAAAGAAAATATGATAATTTCATCCCCATGCCATCTTAGATGTACAACCCCAAATCAAGAAAAGTTGGGACATTCTGTAAAATGTAATAAAATCAAGAATCTGTGATTTGTTCATTCTCTTTCAACTTTATTTAACCGACAAAAATACAAAGAGAAAATTTCCAGTGTTTTCACTGACCAACTTAATTGTATTTTGTAAATATAAACAAATTTTGATTTTGATTTCTGCAACACATTCCAAAAAAGTTGGGACAGAGGCATGCTTACCATGGTGTCACATCACCTTTCCTTTTAATTACAATTTTTAATCATTTGAGAATTGAGGATCCTAATTATTGCAGTTTTGCATGATCTCGCCTGATACAAGACATCTGCAGACAGATCTGGACTGCAGGCAGGTCAGTCAAGCACATTTACTCTATGGTGTAATGTCTACGAAATCAATCTGTTTTAGCACAAGCAATGAGGCCGGGCATTGTCTTGCTTCCCAGGAAAGATGTCATCTTGATGGCAGTATATATTTTTGTATGATCCCAATTTACACCTCCACGTCAATGGTACTTTCACACATATGCAAGTCACTCATGCCGTTTGATGCACCCCCATACCATGACAGATGTTTGCTTTTGCACCTGTCACTGATGAAAGACTGGATGGTCTCTTTCGGCCTTTGGGACTGAGAACTCGAAGTCAGTTTTACCCAGAGCTGAAACATGGACTCATCTGACCACAGCACACATTTCCACTGTGTTTTAGACCATCTGAGATGAGCTCGGGCCCAGAGATCTCGGCAGCATCTCTGCACAGAACAGATGTGTAGCTTTCTCCTTGCGTAACAGAGATTCAAGTTGTATTTCTTGGTGCGGCGGCAGACTGTGTTAATGAAAACGGTTTTCCAAAGTACTCCTGAACCCATGTTGCTATATTTAACACAGCAGCATGACGGAGTCTCATGCAATGTCATCTTGAGGGCTCGAAGGTTTCCTGCCTGGCCCTACACGGCCTGAGATTTCTCTGTATTCCCTGAATCTTTTCACAATATTATGTAAGCTAGATGCTGAAAGAACTAAATACTTTGCCATCTTGCATTGAAAAATGTGATTTTTGAATTGTTGAACAATTCTCTCATGATATTCTCTCATGAGTTATGACCCATCTTTGCTTGCAAAGACTGAAGTGAATCTTTTATACCCAAACACAATACCCTCACCTATTACCAATTAACCTGCCAATTATGGACTGTTTCAAAACCGTTTAACGGATATTCTGTGATCTTTTCACTTTTGCCTCTGTCCCAACTTTTTTGGAGTGTGTTGCAGCCATCAGAATAAAAATTGGTTTAGATTTACTAAATACAATTAAGTTGGTCAGTGAAAACACTGGAAATACTTTCTTTGTACTTCTGTCAGATAAATAAAGTTGAAAGAGAATTAACAAATCACAGATTCTTGATTTTACAAAATGTCCCAGCTTTTCTTGATTTGGGGTTGTATATGACTTTTTTCTTCAGATCAACACACTTTTTTTTTTTTAAATCCATATAATGCAAGTGAATGGGTTCCCAAATGTTGGTACATACAGCAAATGTTATGTTAACCCAGTTTTAGGTTACAAAGCGGACCAATCACAGCTGTTTCTGTCCGCATAGACAGGATACCCAGTTACATTTTTGGAAAGAAGCATGTCACATAGGTCTGATTCAGAAGTATAAATTAGCCTCAACAGCTATGATGCTAAACACCTGTTCACCTAGCTACTGTTCAGTATCCATTGAATAAAAATGTCATTGTTGTTTGCTTTTCAGGGATTATATAATATATCATAGCAGACGCACTTTTAATTTAATAAAATAATATTTTATGAAGATCTTTGAAATGTATTATGTAGTAACCATATTTTAGTAGCAATAAGGCACTCTGCGATGTGAGATATTGTAAGTACAGTCATGGCTGAAGGAAGTCCACTACATGTTGTGCATAACAACACAATTGGGCCTGACTATTGCACATTCTTTTCAAGACGCAATATAGCACCTTGCAAAACATTTGAAAGCATAAAACCTTTCAGAAAGCTGGGATATGATGTTGTTTTAAGACCTAGAATATGATTCATGTTAGCATCAAAAAGGTTTGCAGTTGGAAACAACATAGCTCACCTCAATTAACACCCTTTTCCTTTCTCTCTGTATAGCCCTGGTGCCGCCTTATAACAACAATCTATAATTACTTTGTGGTGACCAATTTTTTCTGGATGTTTGTGGAGGGCTGCTATCTTCACACGGCTATTGTGATGACATATTCCACAGACAAGCTTCGTAAATGGGTCTTCCTCTTCATTGGATGGTGTGAGTTGATTTCTCTACACAAGTCTACTCACTTTGAAAGGCCTAATCATCTGCAATTTCCATTAGCTGTGAAGAGAGAAGCTGAAATGTTGTCTGCATTTCAAGAAAGTTTAAAAACTAAGTTTTGTTTTATTTGGAACATTTCTGTGTGTCATGTGAGTGTCGCACAACTTGTAAAAAACATCCTCAGGTCATTTTTCACTCCAATCAGAAATAGAAATGGTTGCAGCACACAAGATTCAAGCACCCAAACTTAAAGGTAAGATTTACGAGGCTCAGTGCGAGAATACAATGTACATGGCATATCATAAAGTGTTGAACCTGCAACCTTCTGTTCAGGTTCTTGCTGCTTGTTGCAGTACGCCACATAGAGGAAAGACATTGAGCACACAAAAGCATTAGTTAGCATGCTGACCATTTAAGCTAGTGTAGTCTGCTAACACAGTTTACTGATAGTGGACAAGCCTACAATTTTTTTCCAAGTTTGGTGAAAATATCTCATTCTGTCAAAAAGTTATATTTTTATTTATGTGCATGTAAAAACACAGCACCCCCAAGGTTTGATGGCATTTTTTGGCACATAGAATCAACACTGTAAGTCTTCTGAGAAGTTGACCAGTTAGCTTATTATTTCAGTGCTTTGTCTTGACTGGTTGAACCGCCTAGAAGCAATTTGTGAAAGTAGTTTACGTAATAAATCAAAATGGTGGACAAGGTGAACCCTGTCAGGAAGCATATAATTATTTTCACTTTTTGGCCACTAGGAGGCACCAGTTACAAATTTCTCAGGCTTCTTCAGGGCGCTGTGAAAAAATGTAAAAGTTTTGTTAAAAATGTTTTTCCGGTGAGAACATAATATGGATTCGACTCAACATTAGCTCCTGAAGCAGACGAAAAAGGATTTTTGGGACTTATGGTACAAAAGATATTAACATAAATTTCAGTGCAAATTTGACCCATTGGTGGTGCTAGAGGCTTTGAAAGGCTGGACTGAAATTTGGTCAGATTGAAGCTCTGACCATTCTGTTTTCACAACATTTTACCATACAGTTCTATGGGCTGCCACAGAATAATAATAAGAAAAAAGGGTCTGTGCAGAGGACTCGTCTGGTTCTTGTGGTCTTGGCTGAGGATCTGAGCTGATGGCTATAGTTGATGAGGTCTTCTCAGGGGATCTGTCTCTAGGGCCTGTCATGGTCTCCTCCTTTTATGCTAAAGAATTAAACTATTAGTGAGTGCAGAGCCAAAAAACAGAACTGACACAATATGACATGCACTGTTATGGAGTTGCACGGCACAGTAGTCAAATCACAGTTTTCCAGTCAGGGGCTCGCTGCTTATTACAATGTGCCACATACTGTGCAGTACACACACTTTATTAGGTACGCCTTGCTAGTACCAGGTTGGATGCCCTTTTGCCTTCAGAACTGCCTTAATTCTTCTTAGCATGAATTCAACAAGGTCCTGGAAACATTCCTCAGAGATTTTTGTCCATACTGGCATGATAACATCACGCAATAGCTGCAGATTTGTCAGCTGCACATCCATGATGCGAAACTCCCGTTCCAGCACATCCCAAAGCTGCTCTATTGGATTGAGATCTGGTGACTGTGGAGCTCATTTGAGTATAGTGAACTCGTTGTCATGTTCAAGAAACCAGTTTGACATGATTTGAGCTTTGTGACATGGCGCGTTATCCTGCTGAAAGTATCCATCAGAAGATGGTACACTGTGCTTAAGGGATGGACATGTGTAGCCCCTCCAGTTCGCACCTGCCCGCGAACCCGGGCCTGTCCGCATGGGAGTCAGACGCTCTAACATGGAGGCTTGTGTCATCATTTGACATAATGCACTTATTGTGTACAATTGTTTTTACATTATACCACCAAAGCTGTTCTAACCTTACTCATTTCCAACTGCACTAGCAGCACAATTGTTTTGCAATTCAATATGAACATTGTACTTATTTTTTATGTAAATAGTAGTTAAGGACACCTAATATAAAATAATCACGTCCATGTCCAGATTATAATACCTGACTAAAGTGTGTGGAAATGCTCAGCCTGCTTCCACACAAATGTAATCCAAAGACGCACCTTAGATTCGGCCTAAGAAGAAGCAACAGAGGCTGACTCAAGTGGTTCGAATAGAGGCCATTAAACTTTCTAGGACTATAGATAGGCTCCAAGAACAAACACAAGCAGTAGAGAAAGGTCTCAGCCTTCTCGTCCCATGCATGCAACGAGAAACAATTGAATGCCTCCCACAGGAAAAAACACCACCGACTGGTGCATGTTCAGCAGCAATCGTGTCACAAATACACCTAAAGTGCACAGGCAGAAAAAGGCTCCTGAAGGAACGCCAGAAATGAGCCAACAGGCGATGGATCCAAATTGCCTCTCTGCACCATGACACAAATAGCCACCACTTGAAAGCATAGAGCCTTCTTGTAGAAGGAGCACATGCATTCAAAATGATCTTAATAATCTCTGATGAAAGACCAGAACTTATCAAAGAGGCTCTTTCAAAGGTCAAATCCAAAGTTTCCACATTTCAGACTGGGGATGTCACATAGTGCCTTGAGCCTTGGTAAGTAGATGTGCTCTAATTGGAATCTCTCAAGCACGGTCCTCCAGTGAGACAGAGACCAGATCCAAGAACCAAATGTGGGACAGATAAGACACTGCTGCCAACAGAATATGCACACTGCTTTCTCGCTCTCTCACAAGAACTGCTGGAAGCAGACATATGGGTGGAAAGACAGACATGTATGTGCTAGGAGAATTTATTCATAGAGATAAAGGAGACAGAGAGAACCAAAAGGGGCACTGGGTCATTTCGCTCGAGGCGGACATATCTACCTCTGCTTTGCCAAACCTCTGCCAAATCAGAGCACAGATTGGAGAAAGGCATCACTGCACAGAGCACAAGCAAGAACACATACAGGACATACATCATAAACATACAAGTGAAAATGCTCACAGCTCCAAACAACAGCTAGAGCTTCGCCTTCAATTTGTAATGTTTTCAGCGATACTGAGTGCACAGCAATGTGACAAAATAGCACCAACAAGTTTACACCTACGGTTTCTAAACATGGTTATTAATGGATTGGATGGATCATTGTGGCCTCCCCATTGCGCTTGTATCCAAAAAGACCTAAAGAATTTTTTTGACCTAAATGGCAGTTGGCTTAATCCTTAGGGATTAGTCTCGTGATGGGTGTCCTGTCTTTCCCGCGCTCGAGGTGTCTGTCAGTTGTCCTAGCATCCTTATCTGATGGTGTTGGACATTTATTTGTGCTAGTCCACCAAGATCCAATCGAATTGTATAAAAACTATGTCCACTGTTGCAGGAAGAGAGGGACCCTGCCATAAAACTGGGCTCTGGAATGTTCTTTTCCCTACAACTGCAAGGTGGCTATATTAACCTTCTGAAAATGAGAGAATTTCATTGTCTTTAACAGATGGCATACATCTGGTTAAACAATCTTTTTGTCACATCATAAAGTACTTGAAATATTCTGGCACTAATATAATTAAAGGGGTGGTTCATTGCAATTTCACTTTTTTAACTTTAGTTAGTGTGTAATGTTGCTGTTTGAGCATAAACAACATCTGCAAAGTTGGGATGCTCAAAGTTCAATGCAAAGAGAGATATTTTCTTTTAAAGAATTCTCTGTTTGAGGACTACAACAAACAGCTGGTAGGGACTACAACGAGCTTGTTCCCGGGTTGGTGACATCACTAACCCTAAAATTTACATAAACCCTGCCCTTGAGAACACACAACAAAGGGGGTGAGGCTATGTTATTGCAATACAGTACATAAATGCAATAGCTTGTCATAAAAGCAAGATGACAAAATGACAAGTTATAACCATAATTAAACTAAACTATGCCTGTTCTGTCTTCATGCAGCATATATTCTCTGATTCTGTAGGCATCTTACAACAGTTCCCACATGAGCGATTTATAGATTATCATGACAGAATATGCTAATCAATGACTTAAAGATAGTTAACTCCACATCAGCTATACATAAATTCATGAACTAACCGTTCAGAAACATCCTGTTGCATTCTACATGTTGTCACTTCTTCTGGAGTCTCTCCATCATTGTCCGACTCCGGTTTGAACATAAAAGGAGTCTGAGGTAATCGGCGCTGCTAACGCTACGTGCTAACATGAGCTCTTGAAGCTCCGCCCTCTTCGTAAGAGCAGCAGCACATTTGCATTTAAAGAAACACATCCAAAAACGGAGCGTTTTTGCTCACCCTCAAAGAGTGACAAATTTAACATGCTATAAAAAATGATCTATGGGGTATTTTGAGCTGAAACTTCACATACACACTCTGAGGACATCAGAGACTTATTTTACATCTTGTAAAAGTGGCATTATATGACCTCTTTAAAAGTTACAAAGTATTCAAACTGCAGGACAGATTATTGTGGAGTGATATTCCACATAATATTTGCAAGCATGCTGTCTGTGTGTGTAACTAGAGGATTCTGGGGCTTTTTCAGAGCTGTAAGAGAGCTGATAGGAAATTATACTACAGTCAAAAGACCGTTACTTCTGTCACATGGCTGATTTACTGTGAGACCAGCTCAGCAGACGGATCAAAAGGCCACCGCTGACACAGGCTATGTTCACACTGTCAGTTTGTGGGATTGACAATGAAAATGTGAAAATTTACGGGTGTGTGTTCGGTTATAGAATGCGGTTGTCACTCGTAAATAAATAAACTGCGTGTGAAAGTAACCGTATTAAGGACTCAAATACAGGACTGACAACTGTTCTGGTGCTGAGTGAACGTGGCCATAAAGTGCCTTCAACCACTGTTTCTATTGTTTTTGTTTGTTTGTTTTTTGCTAAAAACAAAGCCAGATATAGGCCAAACCTTTTCTTTTATAAGATGCATATGGTTGTGTTTTCTCTGAGGATGCAAAAAAACAAAACAAAAAAAACGGTCACACTTTAGATTAGGGTCCAATTCTCACTATTAACCAACTATTAACTAGGACTTTTGCCTCAATAAACTCCTAATTCTCTTATTAATAGTTAGTAAGGTAGTTTTTAAGTTTAGGTATTGGGTAGGATTAAGGGATGTAGAATATGATCATGCAGAATTAATATCCTTTATAAGTACTAATAAACAGCCAATATCCTAGTAATATGCATGCTAATAAGCAACTAATTAATAGTGAGAATTGGACCCTAAACTAAAATGTTACCAAACAAACAAAAAAGACAACAATCAACTGTACACAAATAACACAACATATTACAGGTGTGCGACTGAATAATGTATAAATCACTCATTTACACTGTTCAGCAGCATCAAGCGGATAGGGTTCCAGAGGGAGGCAGTATCTCTTTTGCCACTGCAGTATAAAGTCATGAGAGGAGGCAATGCTTCCATCATGCTATGATTATCTCATTACCTTGTCAATGTCATAATACCCCTCTATCATATTCACAAACAGTATGCATATCTGCATGAATCAGTCAAACAAATTAGTGAAGGTAGAGGGACTAATTACAAAGCAAACAACTCACCCACTCGGACATCATTTTTGGTCACATCCAAATTAAATACATTTGAATGACATTTTGGAGCACTCAGCTCTGTTAAATTAAAGCTGCACCTCCCCTGTGATCATTATGACACCTGCTGTGTTTACTGAGTATTTCTTGACTAATGGCCATAATAGAAAGCGAGTCAAGGGACTATTATATTAATACCTGTTCAATATTACCAAACAACAGTTTGTAGTAACAAATAAAAGATATCTGCTTTTTTCTGTATTACTGTACTTAGTGGCTATATAGTAATATGCAAGTAATATGAACATGTTTAAAAATGCATAAGCAATGAGACATAAATTATGTCTTGATTTTAATAAATAGTATAAATATAATAGTATTGGTTACTTCATCATGCTAGTGTAAACGGTGTTCCATTAACTCTAAAAAAGTAAACATCAAATTAAACATGGAATTTACAAATATGTATGTAAATTATAAAGTGTCTACAATCTAAACTGAATCTAAGCTATTATGGTTGCATAAACAAAATCACAATAAATGCCCACAGCACAACACTGGTTCATGATATTTAGTTACTGGTGATATATTTAATTTCCACATTTCTGGAGTTGCTATCCTTGAAGTGTGATTTGCAATCTTCTCTCTTTCAGGTATACCATGTCCGATAATTATAGTGTGGGCCATTGGAAAACTTTACAATGAAAATGAACAGTAAGTTTCTGATTTGCAGAAATAAGCTTAGTGCAATAAACCTATGATGGGAGTGGATGACTGTTGATGTGAATGACTGTTGATGTCAGTTGTAGAGTATACAAAAAGATGTCAATGAATGAGCCTGTGATTGGAATACTTGGAAATTCATGAAATTTCCTCCAGATATATATAACATTTATAAAACTGAAAAAGTAGAAATATATGTAGAAAAACAAATATGTAATAAATGTTAACCACCAACGAAACTGCAAAAACTCCTGGCCACAACACTATGGTGTTATATAACATTCAAGTGTGCAACTGCAAACAAGTGAAAATTACAAAATATAGCCTACCAAATAGTAGCCTATAAAAATTAGGGGAAAACAAAATGTGTGTAAATGTGTGTTGACAAGTATAAACATACAAAATAAAAACAGATGTGTTAACAGTTTAAGAACGCTATGCAAACATAATATTTTTCATCACTTGAACGGGGAAGATTAATTAATTTGCGGTATTTTAATGTTGTGTTTAGTTTTTACCTAAAACCACCCTGTTCAGACGGTAACGTCCACATTCAACATCTCGAAACAGCTCGCCATTTTATAGCAGATTTAGTTCACAAACAACTAACATTCGTGGCCTAAATATGATTTTCATTTAAAATATAAATCCTAAATTCGGCATTAGCAGGCTAACTTACTTTTCGCGCCATCCGTCGCGCGTGCACTCAAGCTCCGATCTCCCGTTTTCGGATCATTTTGAGTCGCTCTGACCGGATCATTTGAATCAGTGAGTCGTTGACTCTCAGATGCAATCGGGTGGTTCCAATTCACCTATGAATCGTTTGGTGCAATTTGCGAACCGATTAAACAGGTTCAAAAGAATCAGCTTGTTCATGATTCGGACACCGCTATCGTGTCTGACGATTTCTTCCGTTCAAAATAACAAAGGGCATGTTTTTATGAAAATATGAAAAGTACGATATTATGCTTTAGAATGTATTAAAGTAAAAATTTCCCAAAATAAAAATGTACACATAGCCTACTTGAAAAATGTAGCCTACTTAAGTACAGTAACAAAGTAAAAATAGGATACTTACTGCCCACCACTGAACAGTAGTAGCCTACATTTTGAGTACAAAATTAGTTTACGTCTAAGTATGTCTTTAGTGTTTCGACACAAGTTGAACTGTAGGTACTGTAGACTGTTAGGGCCCGATTTACTAACAGCTTGAGTCAGCACAAACCCTCTTTCAGACATAACATAAGATGGAGTGTCTGAAAACATTATTTTTGTGATTGCATTTGGTGCCATTAATGACTCTGAAAGTGCCAACTTCATCTTTAGCTATTGTATTATATGAAAGCACTGTATTGTGTTTATTATAAAACACCATTGGCCACCTTGGTTCTTCCACCCACTGATATTGACACAGTAAAGTATATATTCCATTGTGTCAGTGAATGCAGTCCCTGTTGGAAATGATAGCCATTTGTTAAAGTTACAAAGGCACATTATATAGTGTAGTTTTATCTGTGCTGTGATTACACACTCAAAAAACTCTGTGTTTCAGATGCTGGTTTGGGAAGGAACCTGGGAAGTACATAGACTATATTTATCAGGGGCCCGTGATTCTAGTTCTTCTTGTAAGTATTATTGCTTCCCTCAGATTTGTAGTTGTCAGTGCTTTCAAAAAGTAGGGCAATAGAGTGCAGAATTTAAAGCAAAGTGGACAAAACTCATAAAGCATTAAAAAAAAGGACAAAATGTAAATGTAATACCCATATGCAATTTGAAGAGAGCTGTTCAATAATTATTAACAACAACAGATAGTAGGCCAGTCCTTCCTTTATATAATAGCAATGTCTGCTAATTTCAGATAGAGTGCTTAAGCTTCGAGAGAATTATTGGACTGATGTGAGCTAAAGAGTGGAATCTTTTTTCCCATTCTTCATGTAAAAGCATTGTAAAAACAGTATTTAATGTAAGCCATTGTGCAGTAGTGCATAAGTCTCATGTTCTGTGTTCATGTCTGCATGTTCTGTGCAGAAAGATCAAGTGTACAATATGTACAAATATGTTAATGCCAAAAATCCTAGGAGCAAAGAGATTTAGTGTCCACCACAATAAATGTGGCACAAGTGCCATTAATTGTGATTGCTTTCTTTCTTCAATCAAATAGAAATGAAGGTTTTTGAGGAAAACATTCCAGGATTTTTCTCCATATAGTGGACTTCACTGGGGTTCAATGGGTTGAAGGTCCAAATGTCAGTTTCAGAGCAGCTTCAAAGAGCTCTACAGGATCCCAGATGAGGAATAAGGGTCTTAACTAGAGAAACCATCGTTCATTTTCTAAAAAAAAAAAATAAATAATAATACTTTTTAACCACAAATGCTCATCTTGCACTGCTCTGTGATGCGCCACGCATTACGTAATCATGTTGGAAAGGTCAAGCGTCATGTAGGCGAAAGTACAGCAGTAGGGCGAAAAACTCCATCTCATTTTCTTCTTCAACTTCAAAATCGTCTGACATCGTTGTTTTACCTTTTTTTGTAAAGGCTGTTTAACTTAGTCTTTCACTTTGTAAACACTTGCTCGGTACTTCCGCCTACGTCACGCGTGACCTTTCCAACGTGATTACGTAATGCGTGGCGCATCGCAGAGCAGTGCAAGATGAGCATTTTTGGTTAAAAAGTATATAATTTTATTTATTTATTTTTTTTAGAAAATGACAGATCGTTTCTCTAGATAAGACTCTTATTCCTCGTCTGGGATCGTGTAGAGAAGCTGCACTGAAACTGACATTTGGACCTTCAAACCTTTGGTAGCCGTTGAAGTCGACTGTAAGGAGAATAATCCTGAAATGTTTTCCTCAAAAACCTTAATTTCTTTTCGACTGAAGAAAGAAAGACATAAACATCTTGGATGACATGGGGCTGAGTAAATTATCAGGAAATTTTAATTCTGAAGTGAACTAATCCTTTAATTTAACAACACAGTGATGTTTACATCAAAACTGACCTACATCCCTTTTCTTCCTCCCTAATATAGATCAATTTTGTGTTCCTTTTCAACATTGTGCGCATTTTAATGACAAAGCTGAGGGCATCGACCACATCTGAAACAATACAATACAGGTAAAGATCTTTAACTAACTACTGATCACTATAACTGTAATATTCCTTATATTTGATTGTCGGTGCAGTTGTATTTATATACTACAAACTGGAACTGCAGTTAAAGAACAGTAATTAGTTGAATTGTAATGTGAGCCCTTTTGAGAGTCTGGATAGAAACTTGCATGTCTTTAAACTTGGTCTGTGATCTAGACACCTCTATAGACCCGTCATCTCTTCTAGACACAGTCAAAAAAGATCAAATCTCTAACCTTAGATGTTGTCATGTCATTTGAGGTTACTCTGATTTGAAGCTTTTTTAACTCAGAATAACACTGACAAGCACTACTTCCTAACGTGTGAGTGTATCTCAGGGCAATGCTTACTTCAGTCAGAGCAGGGAAAATGAGTCCTTTCATCTGAGGTTTGCTGAGAATGCGTTTGAAAACTTTGTTGTGGCGTTTCATTCGATTTCCTAAGTATTAATGGAGTGAGTTTGAGTCTTGAGGACAAGCTTGCATATAATTAATCTTCTTTTCTCAAAAAAATGTTTCATTGTTGCATGGATTTCAAAATCCATCAGAACCCATACTTATTAAATTTATGCCGTCAAAGATATACCGTCATTGCTTTTGCTTTCATATGGCAAGGCAGATTTATTTATATATCACATTTCATACACAATGGTAATTCAAAGTGCTTTACATAGAGAAAAAAGAATAAATAAAATAATACTCAATTCCTAACTGCCTGATCACTAAGTTTCGGGGCTATATAGAGTGGAAGAAACCAAGAGTCAGGTTCATGATTTTACACTAGAGCTACTTCCCAGCTTCTGTCTTTTCACTCCTATGGGAGTGGGTTCTCCTGCGCAGAAGAATACTTGATATCATTAAAATTGCTGCTATTAAAGAATTAGTTTACTTTAAAATGAAAATTACCTCAAGCTTTACTCGAGCCATCCTAGGTGTATATGATTTTCTTCTTTCTGATGAACACAATCAGAGTTATATTAATAAAAATACTGAAGCGTCCAAGCTTTATAATGGCAGTGAATGGATGAGTTTGAAGCTCAAGAAAGTGTCTCCATTCACATCCATCCATCATAAACATACTCCACACGGCTCCGGGGGTTAATAAAGGCCTTCTGAAGTGAAGCGATGCGTTTGTGTAAAAAAATATCAATATTTAATAAGTTATGAAGTAAAATATCTAGCTTCCGCCAGACCGCCTTCCATATTCTACTTATGAAAAAAGTGTAACTGATGCAACATCTGTATCGCTTTTTCCGTAAGTTGAATAGGGAAGGCGCAGGACGTAGCGTAAGCGTTTTGAACTGCGAGAGTTTTACATTTTCTTCATAAATTGAATACAGAAGGCGATCTGGCGGAAGCTAGATATTTTACTTCATAACTTGTTAAATATGGATATTTTTCTTACACAAACACATCGCTTCACTTCGGTGGGCCTTTATTAACCCCCCGGAGCCGTGTGGAGTACGTTTATGATAGATGGAGGCACTTTCTTGAGCTTCGTACTCGTGGGTCCTGTTCACTGCCATTATAAAGCTTGGATGCATCAGGATATTTATTAATATAACTCAGACTGTGTTCATCAGAAAGAAGAAAGTCATATACACCTAGGATGGCTTGAGGGTGAGTAAAGCTTAGGCTAATTTTCATTTTAAAGCGAACTAATCCTTTAATATTTGAAGCTTTCAACCTGGCACACATGGTCTTTAGTATTCCTTGCTCAAAATAATAACACAATAATACAGGGAGAGCAGTTTTGATATGTGACGTACATGTACTTAACTTTCAGATGTCGATCATGTTGAAATGTTAAAATCATCTAGATTTCATGTATCAGCTATTTTACATATTAAATGAGGTTTACAACCATGTTTAATTTGGGAAATCTGAATGTAGTATAAATATAGCTATTGTAAAATCTGATTTGTTTGAATTATTAAACTAATATTGTCTCACAATTTCTCAATGCTTTAAGAAGTAATGAGAATCCAAAGCTTAAGTTAGGGAAAGTGCCTTGTGTCAAATCAGTTAATGTGCCATAAATGTAATTAAAAATCGTTGCTCCCTCTCCTTCCCTGTCCCTTTTTCTCTCTTTCTGTGGTTGCAGGAAAGCTGTGAAAGCCACTCTAGTGCTTCTGCCTTTACTCGGTATCACATACATGCTGTTCTTTGTGAACCCAGGGGAGGATGACATATCTCAAATTGTATTTATCTATTTCAACTCATTTCTTCAGTCCTTTCAGGTGAGTGTCACATCATGTCTGCATTCTTAGTCTACCCATCACATTCACTGAACGGCAGGTGAAGTTGCAGGTGAAAAGGACACTGAAATAGATCATGTAATATGTGCTGTAATGCTTCAAAAAACAACACTTACAGTATAATAACTCTGTATGTACAGTAATGTGAGGGTTCTAGTCCTCCCTTAAGGACTAGAGCGGTAAAGAGTAGTTGATGAATTGTTTACTTAGAAATCCAAGCATTAGCACTATAAATAGCGTAACTGCTCTCCTGTTTTGTATGAAAATAGAAATCAACAGTGAAACAAGGGTTAGAGGTAAAGGAGAGAGAGTAAGATTTTCAAAAAACTGATCACACTTGTACGTCCCCCAGTCATTCTTTCAAAACCTGATCTCATGCTTTCATCACAGTTATATATACATTTTTTTTCCACATAATAATTGTTTCAAAACACAAGATTATTATTACACTTAACTTTTGGTTTACTTGAAACACAATAATGCTATCTTCTTTCAAAACTGTGGTTGCATTGTGAAAATTTACAGTAAATACATTGTAAATGGAGATAATCTCAAATACATTATATTAATTAAAATCAAGCCTTCAACATTTGGCCATGAATGTTCATCAGCATCACAGTGAATATTCTCGTTGTTCATGCACATGGGAAAAACCTTCTGGCATGACAAATCCAGGCTTGACACTGCTTTGTATTTTTGTCATTGCAAGCCTCATCCATGGCTTGAAGGAAGGTGACATGTTCATGGGGATGGTGATCGCACACCTTCCACCTCCCATGTAGAGATGAATTCTGCGATTGGATTGAGGACAGGGGAATATGGTGGAAGACAGAGGGTCATTAACTCAGGATGAGCCTGAAACCATTCTCAAACCAGCTTTCATAAAGGAAACAGACATTTTCCCACACAGTACAGGGTGATATCTTCACCCTGATGGGGCTGCTCAAGTTAAAGGGTTAGTTCACCCAAAAATAAAAATAATGTCATTAATCACTCACCCTCATGTCGTTCCACACCTATAAGACCTTCGTTCATCTTCAGAACACGTATTAAGATATTTTTGATGAAATCCGATGGCTCAGTGAGGACTCTTTTGAGAGCAAAGCCATTGAAACTCTCAAGATCCATAAAGATACTAAAAACATATTTGAAACAGTTCATGCGAGTTCAGTGGTTCTATCTTAATATTATAAAGCGACAAGAATACTTTTTGTGCGGCAAAAAAACTAAATAATGACTTTTCAACATTGTCTAGTGATGGCTGATTTCAAAACACTGCTTCATGAAGCTTCTGAGCTTTATGAATCTTTTGTTTCGAATTAGTGATTCGAATCTCCTATCAAACGGCTAAACTGCTGAAATCACGTGACTTTGGCGCTCCGATTCACTGATTCGATTCGTAAAGCTCTGAAGCAGTGTTTTGAAATCGGCCCATCACTATATTGTTGAAAAGTCGTTATTTTGTTTTTTTGGTGCACAAAAAGTATTCTTGTCGCTTTATAATATTAAGATTGAACCACTGAACTCACATGAGCTGTTTCAAATATGTTTTTAGCACTTTTATGGATCTTGAGAGTTTCAATGGCTTTGCTCTCAATATAGGCCTCACTGAGCCATCGGATTTCATCAGCAATATCTTAATTTGTGTTCCGAAGATGAACTGAAGGTCTTATGGCTGTAGAACGACATGAGGGTGAGTAATTAATGACAGAAATTTCATTTTGGGGTGAACTAACCGTTTAATTTAGAAAGGCTGCAAGATGTTTAATGTTGTATGATCCAAAAACTGGTCTACGGGTCCATCTTCACATATAGCCACGCACATTGAAATGGATGGTTGCCCTTTGGCCAATTAGGTTACATCCACAGCAGCTGGTTTTTTCCAAATTGAATCATACCTTGTCAACAAAAATAAACTGGAAGCGCTGGATGTAAACAACGTATGAGAATGACACAGAAGAGAAGATATTGTTGAATAAAGTTGTTATTTTTACTTTGTTTTTGCGCTGCAGTTAACTTAAAAGTTTGATAGTAGTAGCATTATGAAATACAGTTAAGGCCCTATACTCATGATGAAGTTCTTTTGAAGTTTGAAATACCTGAGCAGCGATATACTGTTAGCAAACATCCAGTCACCTGCCACACTGCTGAGAGCGGCGTTTAGATGAATATGTAAATGTTCTGCACACTTTTGTTTCAGTAACAAAATAAACACAACAAAAATAACAGCTGTGAGAAAACAGCAGATAAGAAAGCATCTGATCATAGCGATATGGATGTTTGCAATTCGACACTCCAGTAAATTTCAATTTCTACTATAAAGCGTGTTCATGTTTTTACCCATGGACGTCCGACCTTGAGGGACTGAACAGAAGAAATGAACCAAAGATTTCCACATCAAAGAAGAGCCTTGAGCCACACATATGTATTATGTAATTGCCATGGACCAGTGGTAGTTCAAAGGTGTTTATCAGCCAGAGCCAACTTTTACGGAAAGTTTGCTTTGGCCAGCTGTTTTGAAGTCCCGTAATGAACACCAAACGGACTTCATTTTGGCCTGATTTTGTTCAAAATTACATCACACCAGTTCATTCTTTGATTTCGCTTGAATTATTTTGGGGCCTTTACTGTGAATGAAAAGGCTCAGGCTTTTTCTAAAAAGTTCAAACAATCAGTGTATGCTCATGTTAAAAATAATGCATTCATATAACTATTATGCACTTCTATAAGACTTGACTATTCAGAACAAATGGTCTGTAAGTGCAGCGGTACATCTGAGCAGAACGAAGCTGTCACTATTTTAAAAAAACAACACAAAAACAGTAAAAAGCAGCAAGATGGTCAAAGTGATCCATCTAGTGCATGTTCACATAGGAAAACAACAAAAAACAATTTTGAAGTAAATGGCCACTTATTCACATGACATTTACCTGAATTTACCTCTCAAGAAGTATCTTTTTGTTTCAATAGGTGAATATCCACTTCATCCAGTGCTGTTTATTCTCTCTTTTCTTAAGTATCTCAATTTTGTCTTTCTTAATGGCTGAGAAAGCTCTTCAGATGATTCAGTGAGTGTGTGGTCCAAATGAATGTGACTACATTCAGTCTCTTTTGTAAACCAATTTGCCCAATTCACTGAAAAGAAAGAAATGACACAAAAGAATGATTAATTCACGAATGATTGGCATCGCTGGTTCGATCTAGAAAAGTATGGAACACACATAATAACTTCTGAAATATTCGCTGGGAAACCATTTCTCAGGTCAGTCAGAGCGCTAATGGTACGCGGTATGCGTACAGCTGTACAGATGCAGACTGTTTGCATTGTTTGCATTGGCCCAGAGAAGAATGCTGTTTGATTAGAAAGCAAACAAACCACCACCAGTTTTCTATGGCTCAGTGATGTGGTGTGATGATCCACTAAATACTTTCATTCAGTGAGGAACCAAATTATTATTTTTTGTTTTGAAAAGCGCACAATCTTCCCCACAAACTAAAAATATAAGTGGAATCAGAAGACCTATGTATATGGAATCCATGCTGGTTTATGCTGGATTTTTCAGCAGGGTAATGTCTCCGTTTACACATATAACCTCAGTTCACTGGGATGTAGGGGTCGTTTGAAGGGAATTGTGTGAGCTGGCTGAATTACTCTGCTTGAGTGTCCCTCAGTTGAACGATTCTGAAGAAATGGTGTTCCCTGCTGCCTTATATGGGTCACATTCATGCCAAATACGGTGTGCTAGAACACCATTGGCCAATTGTATGCAAATTAGTGTGCCTCTATAAGGCTTCAGAATTGGTTGAGGAAAGGATTTTCCCTGTACAACTCTGCATGGATGAAATATTTTTGTAGGCCAACCCATAAGTTAGCATCACCTGGTTCCCTTGAAAAAAAAAAATAAATAATAGGATTCTTTCACTGGCTTTTGGATTATTGCAGAAAATAAGTTCTGTGACCAAAAAAAGATTGTGAAATTTATGCATTTCATCATGATAAACTTGACAAATGGACACAACTTTTATGAATTTTGAAGTGTAAATACAATCGGCAGAAGTCAAAAGCTAAATGTAGGCTATACATGAACTACAACAGTCACGTGAGTCAGAAATAAACACAACGCCTCATTCATGAAACTTTCGTAAATATATGAGTAGATTCGGAATAATTCGCAAGTAAAACGGACCTTCCCGAAAATTCTCCTCTGGATTCACAAAAGCTTCATAAACATCAGATTTGATAGTTAAACGTGTGTATGTTAATGAATTTCAATCATTCGTAAATAGGGTGAGCGTGCACGCTCATTTACAATTAGCATATTCCCCGCCTATTAATTACAACTACGTAAATTACATTCCCAGGAATGCTGTGGAATCTTCCGGACTCCCTTTTTAGGTTTGTCGCAGTATTTAATAATAATAATAATAATAATAATATGCCATATGCCTGACAATAAATATTCAATTAACTCATGTCCACCAAAGCATTTTTAGCCAGCTGAAAAATGCCAGGTGCTCTTCTGAAAATGACCATCTGGGAGCGTTTTTCCAGCTGAGACGCTTTGGTTGCTATGATTTGGAATATCCACGGCAGTAATGTGTTACTAGTATCTAATTTTGAAGAATATTACTGAATATAAAAATGAAGTAATCAGCAATATTAACTTCTCCATTGTTGTTCAGTCGTTGTACAAGGAGGATGGTTGGTTGGTGTGGTATTTTCCCCGCCCCTCCTCCACTGTGATTGGAAATTTCTTTCGTAACAACTAACATTTCAAAACTATGAACATTTTCATGAATCCGAAAATTTACGTCAAATTTACGTCAGCCTCTGTAATCCCATTTAGCCGATTGTTAGCAACCGCCTATTTCAAGATGAGTAAATGCTTTAAAAAATATATAAGAGGTTATTACTAATGTAATTTAGCCTATGTCATAGAATAAAACGTGAAAATATCTAGAGCTTGTGTTCGCCACAGACCTTATTTCAGACATTTCACCAGAAACCCATTGACTTTGGGACAAGATCACAAAACAGCTTTCGATTAGAGTCCTAATTCTGCCAGCAACTGTTCAACCACTGATTTACAATCTGTCACTAATTAACCAAGTTTCTAAAGCAAATGATATCATAGAGATTTATGCTACATTTGTCATTGTGGCCAGCACTCTCTGCTACAGTTTTGCAGTTTGCTGTCAACAGTTCGAGTGGGCGAGAGTTTTCTACTCTGGGAATTTTCCAACAGTTGAAATACAGGAAAAGTGTAGGCACATCTCAACATCAGCTGCCCCTCACTGGATTAATGGCTACGTGGGAGTCGAGGCCCTTGTTAGTACATATTTATTTAATTCCTTCACTGTGTGTGGTAAAATGATGCAGAAAGTCTCTATTTTTTTATTTAAAAATAGACAGTTAAAGAAGGAAACAGAAAAAAAAGACAAGTTGAGGCAAATATATGGTGCTCAGTGTCATACAGACAAATACAAAACTCAGGAAACACACAACACTAACATAATGGAGTAAACATTAATATTTAAACAATGTAACATATAAAACCATGTGTAACATGACAAACATGAGAAGAAACATAATTATTTAAATGAAATCACATCAAATGTAAAGTGTCACACAACACTGGTAATGAGGAAGTGCACCAAAATAAGCAATTCAGTCTCCTCTCTCGCCACGACACATGGATTATGATCAAAACTGCAGTTGCCATCCGACTTCTTTTTGTTTGCATTATTTCCTGTTCACTCGTATTTTTGGGCAGCATTCTGTTGTTTTTTGTTTTATTGTTAAATTATTACAATTTTTTTCTTATTTTTGTTGTAAGTCCAAAGTGACAACATGTATGCGTGTGTATATATGTAGTATAGATTTTTTTAATTTTTATTCTAAATACATAAAATAAATCTAGTTAAAGACAAAGACAAATAATGTGAAGTGGTATAAGACCACCTAAACCGAGACCAAGACCAAAGTGTGTTAAGACCAAGACAAGACCAAGACAAGACCAGCACTCCTCATATTCATCTGAAAGATCCTTATTTATTGCCTGAGAAGTGTATTTAATCAATAAATACAATTAGAAATATAGCTGCGAGCAGCAATTATCGGGGTTCAAGCGCTTTAAGGCCTTTAAGCACGTGCGTAAAAAAGTATAATGTTTTAATTAGCAAGACTGTAACCATTTTGATTATACATGGTAAAGACCATTTACAATTTACAATAGTTTTTATGGAAATGTATGGTTTATAAAGCTTTTTAACAGTTATCGAGGTTAACCTAGGACTAAATAATCTCCAATATTTAATGCTTCGATGGACAGCGGCGGTCCTAGATGCAAAGTTGCTCAGAATGAGGAGTTCTACCATGTAGTATTAATGTCGTGGACGAAAAATCGCGCCATACACAATCCGCACGTGAAAAACGCGAAGGCGGTAGCCGATTTCTTTTGAATTTCTCACAGGGCTCTAGGGCCGTGAGTCAAACAGGCCTAGTGAGTTTCATTCTGATCTGCCTCCGTTAACCTTGTCTGATAGCTGCTCAAACTTCATTGGCCGCCGCCGGCTGCGCTTTTCAAGATATGTGAATGTCCTCAAAGGCAGTCTTGGCACCTTGGACAAAGACGCCGTATGCCAATTTTCAAGTCAATCAGACTTCGGGTTGCGTAGTTTTAAGTTTTTTTCATGTTAATGCGCCACCAAGTGGCCAGTCGCCGTGTCCTTTTTCACGCGACCACAGAATGAGCTCTTACATACGTGTGCCAAGTTTGGTGCAAGTATCTCATTCCGTTCACGAGTTATAGACATTTTAGTAAAAGTGGCTCCTCCCACTTCGAACGTTTTGGCAGCCCTTAGAGACTGTGAATCGAAATTTCAACTTTTTTTTTATAATTATTGACAATCAGAATCCAGAGAATCTTGCTGCACTGGTTTCTTTCCGATCGGGCCAAAAACCTAGGGCTAGTTCGCAAAAGTAGGTTTTTCAAAAAATCCAAAAAAGCCGACTGACCCTCAGCCCACAAGCTGAAGACATTTTGTGTCTCATAATGTCTCTCCTCACTGGATGGAGACTCTGAGCGTAGAGTGTTAGTCTCATTGGACAGAGACTCAGAATCAGGAGTGTCTGTTGAAAGGGTACTTTTATCCCTTTCCGATGAGGAGAAGATTGCAATTTGTTGTTTCTCCATTCCAGTGCACACACAGCGTGGCCCACCCTTCTTTCCCCTGTGGAGCTCATTTTGCATAATCTAAAGCACACTGTTAGAACACTGACTTTAAAGTTTTACCTATGCATTACTCGCTTCTCAAAACACCTCCAAAGTACCTTTGGCAATGTTTTGAATACATGATGGAAGAATACTGATCTATCATGCTTACATTCATTTATATGTTAACAGCTGAATTTGTGTAAACCGTTGTATTACAAATAGCTGTCATTTGAAATACAACAGTTTTGCAATTTTTCCTTAGGAATTTTATGGCAACCCTGGCCTGAACCTTGGAGAGAGAGAGAGTCAAGATGGGTGAAGGATAATTAGTTTATAAGAAAAAGCATGTAGACATGAGGAGTCCTCTCCTTTCCAGGCCTGGTACTGGGGTCTTCTTCTTACACTGTAAGAGGTGTCCTACAGTATGAGCCTTATCTGATGGCGCTGGGCAATTTTTTTGTGTTAGTTCATCTTCGGAACACAAATTAAAATATTTTTGATGAAATCCGATGGCTCAGTGAGGCCTCTATTGCCAGCAATGTCACCATCACCTCTCAAGATCCATAAAGGTAAGAAAAACATATTTAAAACAGTTCATGTGACTGCAGTGGTTTAACCTTAATGTTATGAAGCGACCAGAACACTTTTTGTGCACCAAATAAACAAAATAACTTTTCAACAATATCTAGTGATGGGCGATTTCAAAACACTGCTTCAGAGCTTTACGAATCTTTTTGATTCGAATCAGTGGTTCGGAGTGCCAAAGTCATGTGATTTCAGCAGTTTGGCAGTTTGATACACGCTCCAAACCACTGATTCGAAACAAAAGATTCGTTAAGCTTCTTGTTTTGAAATCGCCCATCACTAGATATTGTTGAATAAAGTCGTTATTTTGTTTTTTTGGCGCACAAAAAGTATTCTTGTCGCTGTATAATATTAAGGTAGAACCACTGTAGTCACATGAACTGATTTAAATATGTCTTTAGTACTTTTATGGATCTTGAGAGGTGCAGTAACATTGCTGGCAATAGAGGCTGAGCCATTGGATTTCATAAAAAATATCTTAATTTGTGTTTTGAAGATGAACGAAGGTCTTATGTGTGTGGAATGACATGAGGGTGAGTAATTAATGACAGAATTTTCATTTTTGGGTGAACTAACCCTTTAAAAAATAAATAGGCTTATTAAAGGCTTATTGGCTATTACAAAACTTTGGAATCACCATCACTACTTCCAATTTTAGCAGTTCAGTTTTAATTTCAGTTAATTTTTGTTATGTTTATTATCAGTTCAATTTATGTGTTAGTAATATAGCCTAAATTCATGTTTCTTCTCAGTGTAGATTCCTTGAGATGTTTGAAGTACAGTGCTCACCATCTCTTATGTATTCTTACTCAAATTGGTCTCTGTAACAGATAACAGAAAGGATGCTGGTTTAAGTCTTGCATGGGATGATACATGAGCCATTGCTTTTATGCATTAATATGATATCCCTAGGGTGCTTGGTACCATAATTGCTGGTTGCAGTTCTATTTATTTTTGTGTGTGTGTCATGTATACCTGAAACAACTGTAAAGATGTCAATATTGCAAAAAGATATTGTATGAGAGAGTTGGGGACCATTATTGGTCTTATGTCACCTTTTAAGTAGGATCTCCCTATCTCTTTCTGTTTGAAGTGGTCTCATCTTCTGCTCTCATGAAACTTTTAAGTGCTTCAGTGTGAAAAATAGTTTTGTTTTCCCTGAGAACATTATTTCCCAGCAACCTTTGATGCAGTCAGTCCTCAGAAGTAGAACTGACATCTTAGTAACAACATATGCCAATTATTTTTGGATGGAGCTTTATCCCAGGGAGAACAACCTCTGGTACAAGACCCGCTGTCAAACCACCATAATCTGCCACTTTTCATACTGAATACGGCCAAGAATAATAAATTTTAAGCAATTTTTAAAAATTAAAAATAATAAGCAACACACTTTTGTTTCTTGTGTCCATCACAATGGCATATTTAATTTTATTTTCACATTTTTAATGCATGTTTCATTTTATTATTTGTATTAGCAATGTTTTGTTAATTGAAGTGACAGTTTAACTGATGTTGTTTAATGTTTTGTTTTTCAGGGATTCTTTGTGTCAGTATTTTACTGCTTTCTTAATGGGGAGGTGAGTCAATGATGAGTGTAATTTCATGGATGGACAGAACTGGAAGATGACGATAAATATACAGGCCCTTTCCACTGCCATATCACCCCGTCACCCTATCTGCTCTCTGACATCCAAGTCTATTATTATGTGGGAGGCTATTTACACTGACTCGCTTACACACAAACACCAAGAGAAACAGAGCTATTTATTAGCACCCTGCAAACTGCTTTCATTTAATGGGGCCATGTTTATTACCTATAGGATGCCTCTTCGGTATCACTTGACACATCTGTCATTTCCTCTAGTTATTTCCCTCTTCTGTCTCCAAACAGAATAACTGATATTGTGTGTGTGTGTGTGTGTGTGTAGATACAAGTTGGCCCACATAGAATGTGTGCACATTTTTTTTTTTAAATTCTGCATTGTGGAAGAAAATCTGTAAAATTTAAAAATATTTTACATTAATTTGAAATTTTCACTTTTGTTGGTAGCTGATAGCATTGTCAAATTAGCCAGAACATATAGTAATTGAACATGCAAGAAGTGGGGAATATGCACCATTAGATAACGCATGAGAAGCAACACTTCTAGTTGAGTGAGCTTGAAAGCCAAGATGCTAAGTTAACCCAGCCTCATAAGCAAGATAAATCACATCCTTAACCTATCGTGACATCCTTTTTTTGTTGTATCAACACCCCTATTGTGTCCATCAAAACAAGAAAACAACAGAACATTGCGTCCTCATAGGACGAAGCCTGTGCAACCTTCTTTGATTCAAAGGGCAGAGAAGAAAATGCCTCAACTAACTAGCAAACAGAACTCAGGCAAACTGTAACAGGGAAAAGAGAACAAGCGTGTTACAGAAACTCACCCCTCCCATAAGGCATGTCCTTGTGGCGTAGTCCAACTGATGGAGGAGGAGATGATGGCTGGAGGAACCAGGGCAGCAATGATGGCGGGAGGAGCCAGGGAGGAGACAAAAGCAGGAGGAGTTAGGTGGGAACCGAGAGCACAGCCAGGACGAAGGCCCATGGCAAGCCAATGGTGGGAGGAGTCAGGGAGGAGTCAGCGGTCCAACCACCAGAGTTGGAGCCAGGAGATTTGGAGACCCAGTGGAGACACTGAGACTTGGCAACACCATAGATCCTGGAGGCCAAGGCAGAGCCGCGGTGATGGTGGCCGAGGTGGAGACAGCGTGCCTGAGGACTGAGGTGAAGCCGGTGGGATTGAGGACCAAGGTGGAGCCGAAGGGAAGGCGGAACCCGACGGAGCCAAAGGGGTGGAGGGATGATGCGCAGCTGAAGGCTTGGAAGTCCGTGGAGCAGGCAGAGTGACGACTGACCAAGACGGAGTGACGTGGGAGCCCAGTGGAGCCTTAAGGACGACGGTCCCAAGTTAAAGCAGACTGGTCGACTGGTCGACGGGCCGGAAAGCCACAAGATTGCTTTCCGTAACCACAGTAAACCTTGATCCAGCCAGGTTATCTTTTTTTTTTTTTTTTTGGCCAACAACTCTAATACAAAGGAACTGTAATTGGCATGGTTTCACTCCACAGGGTGGAGACATAAGCAATCGCACACTCTTGTCCATCCTGGACACCTATCCCCGATGACTGATATTTGTATGCAATTCATCAGGCAAGGAAAAATCAGCATGTGCCACTACAAGGGCTTGAGTAAGATTTTGGATTTTCAAAAGCACCACATTTGACATGCAACAGTTCAGTCGAATCAATGTCCACCAAACTTCATGTCCTACCAAAAGAGCATTCAATGGTTGGACTATTTTGTCAAAGTGGAAATAAAATGCCTATAATAGCCTGCAAGGACCGAAAAGGCCCAGTGGAGCCTTAAGGACGACGGTCCCAAGATAAAGCAGACTGGTCGATGGGCTCGGTGGTGTGATGCGGAGCTAGGGGATCCATTTGCCAAGGCGGAGATGGAGACCAGAAGACCTGAGGCGGATCCGCACAGCAGAGTGGAGTAAACAGAGGAGGAGCTCACTCACCTGGTCAGACTCACTCTTGGGCTCGGGCTCCGGGGCAATGTTGGGCTCTGGGTCCAATGTGGGGTTGGCTGGCTTTAGTGGATTTATTTGTGTGCTTTGGATCATTGTCTGTTGCATCAGTTGAACTGCTTTCCTGAAGTTCTCCTGTAAAATCTCCTTTGAATGTATTGTTCTTTCAATGCTTGCACAGTGTCCAGGCCCTCAGAAAACAAAGGCAGCTAAACCATGATGCTCCTTCCACCATGCTTCACCGTTATAAAGAGATTTTTTAGTGTGCAGTGCCCATTTTGCCTCTAAAGAAACTTATTTGCCAAACAAGTTTTGTCTCAATTTTCCCAGAAGTATTGTGGAACATCCAGGTGGTCTTGGGTAAACCTGAGACATGCCATAATATTTTTAGACAAAAAAGGTTTTCTGCAGTATGTGTTGTCCAATCATGAACACTATTCTTGTTCAGTGATTTTTCTGATAGTGGACACATCATCAAGTGATTCAGAAGATTCTCCTCCACAATCAGTGCAGAAAAAATAAAATGATAAAGTTAAAATACCATAAACTAATGCATGTTTCCTCTTCATAGGTACGTTCTGCAGCCAGAAAACGTTGGCATCGATGGCAGGATAATCACGCACTGCGAGTCAGAGTGGCGAGGGCCATGTCCATCCCCACCTCCCCCACCCGCATCAGCTTTCATAGCATCAAGCAGACCACGGCTGTCTGACCTTCTCAGAATTGCTTTTTCTCATTAGTAATTCAGCCACACAGATGGACTGCAAGTGGCATGAGAGACCAACTGATTGTTTGCCTTTCTGATGGTCATGGGTGTATCATCCAATAACCAGTGAATTTAATTTATATGTCTGTGTAATTTTGACAATCTGCCCTGAATTAAGAGGTTTTTAACAGTATTGATGAACTGTTCCTTTTCACTTACTAGTTTGCAAACATCCAGAACACTGTAGCATCTGTTTCATCTATCTATCTATCTATCTATCTATCTATCTATCTAAATTATAACTGGTAGCCGACTATGAGTTAGTAATGAACTCAATAATTTCAGGTTATTTTTAGGGAAGGGAACAGTGAGGGACCAGCACATAGCACACAGATCAGACGAATCAATTTATTACAAAACACTTGTGCATCAGAATCACTTTCGGTACCAGAGTCTCCAGATCTCCACAAAAGCAGCAGATATGTTTGTACTGCAAAATAGGAAAACAACTGCCAATACTCAGTAATATAAGTTGCATTTCTATTTGTTTTTCACCAAACTATATCATGTGCATTTAGAAAACTTTAAATATATGGCACAAATCACATGGGAACATTCTGTGATACTTTTGCACCTCTTCTTAGAGCTTGAAGGTCTTCACTGCCATTATCTGGACGAGTGCAAGCAGGACATTTTTTATTTTCCAGAAAAAAATGTGTTCCTCACTACAAAAATAAAACTGGCAAGCCATTGTTCTATGGCCCCAAGGATGGCTGCCAAGGACGGAAAGCAAGCCACAAGATTGCTTTCCGTAACCACAGTAAACCTTGATCCAGGCAGGTTATCTTTTTTTTTTTTTTGGCCAACAACTCTAATACAAAGGAACTGTAATATTCATGGTTTCACATAAGCATAAGCATAAGCAATCGCACACTCTTGTCCATCCTGGACACCTAACCCCCGATGACTGATATCTGTATGCAGTTCAACAGGCAAGGAAAAATCAGCATATGACACTACAGGGGCTTGAGTAAGATTTTGGATTTTCAAAAGCACCACATTTGACATGCAACAGTTCAGTTGAATCAATGTCCACCAAACTTCATGTCCTACCAAAAGAGCATTCAATGGTTGGGCTATTTTGTCAAAGTGGAAATAAAACGCCTATAATAGCCTGCAAGGACCAAAAAGGCCCTCACCTCTAGACTGTAGTCGGGGTAGGCCATCCTGAACATCTCCAGCATGAATCCTGTGTTGTACTACCTCAGTACAACCAACATCGTCCTCATTCTCAGCAAAGAATATCCCTTTAAAAGTGCTTTGAGATCTCGGAGCTACTGTACAGTCAGATCTGGTCTTTGGGCTGATGCGATCCATAGTCGGCATGAGGACAGCGCATCCATAAATATCAGGACTGTTGACTTTGTGCAGTTTCTGATACAGTGTGAAGAATACATTTGTGAACCTTTTGAAAATACTTGAATTTCTGCAGTGATTACTCATAAAATGTGGTATGATCTTAATGAATTTACAATTATAGACAAACACGATTTCACATAACTAATAGAGAAATATATACAGGTTTGGAGCAACTTGGGGGTGAGTAAATGATGACTAAATTTTTATTTTTGGATGAACTATCCCTTTATTGAAACTGGATACAACATTCTGAGGACATATGCCAAGTTGCATCAAATTCTGGCCATAGGGGGCGCTACAACTAAAAAAAATGCGTAAAAATTAACGTAAATTCACAGCCATATCACCAATCAAGTGAAAATTGTACATTTTAATTTTCATCTTCTTGGTGTCAAATACAAACATATTCTTTGAATATCACACCGACAATTTAACAAACATGGCCACCAACAGCCAATCAAATTTCAGCAGCTAATAACGTCAAATCAGAATGGTCGACCATTATGAAAAGTGACATATTTGTACAGTGCACAGTGGCAAAACGAAGCTGTGTACGAAATCTTGTGAGAATTTGCAATAATAATAAGCAATGTTTTTGCTCATAACTCTCTATCCATGCATGCTAGCTTTAAAGTAGTGTTTCATCTGAATATTTGTCAAGCCCTAAAAATGTGTCTTTTTCTATAAAGTTTATCCACCATTCTAACTCTTTAAAAAACAAACAAAAAACTTCTCCTAGGCCATTCATGAGAAAACAAAACTTTGTACACATCAGCTGATCATGCAATTTCTAAAATATCAGTCAATAATTTTTTTTATGGAATTGATAGAAGGAGATACTAATGTCCTTATTTCAAAGTATTTTGAATTTCATTATAGTTTTAGTTTTATAAAGTTTAATTCCATTTGCAAAGAAATCTGTAATCTCCAAAATACCTAGATTTACCAAATATCTACATTTCTATGTTCCCAAATCTGTTATTGAATATATATTTGTCAAGTTGCAAGACATACAGTAACTGAATGTGTTGCTGTCCAGTTAAAATGAAGAGACCTTTTTGTCTCTTTTAATATAATACAAAAAAAAAAAAAACCTTCTGTAAAGAGACACTTCTTGATCATATTATAGTGACATGCATGGCCATTGTATCATATCGTCATATCGTCTACATGAGGCGTTGAGGCTACACTGTGTGTGTGTGTGTGTGTGTGTGTGTGTGTGTGTCCTCCAAACATGTAAATAGTTTTATACTGTATGAGGAAAGTATGCTTTTCACATTAACTGATTATTTAAACTCTGTTTGAAGCAACTTAGAAATGTGTTATTAATATGATTTAAATTATAGTGTATTTACAATTAATTTTTAAGATTGTACATTGATACATGATTTTGATACCTTTGAATAAAAAGGAGTAAACTTTTACTTTTACAACTAGTTGGGCAGATGAATTATGTGAATTATGTAGGTAATAGAGGGTGAACTTTTATGCTCATAATTAATATTGCATTTTGCCAAAGACAAGAATATTTAGTTCATTTTACTTTTTGTATTTCAGATTTTTTTATTCTAGGTTTTCTGCTTGTTTGTGTGATTAATTGTCTGTCATGATACTTTGCATATAATTTATGTTCTGTAATTTAATGAAAAAAGACCAAAAGCCTTAAAATTGTGGAGATGTAAACAATATACATAGTGTTACAGCTCTGTTTGAATATAAAACATCGTGAACACTCAGAAACAACCTCTCTACATTCATGTAGTCATTAGTTCCTCTTTACATCACACTGATGTCCTGATTTAAATGATTAGTTCACTTTAAAATGAAAATTAGCCCAAGCTTTACTCACCCTTAAGCCATCCTAGGTGTATATGACTTTCAGATGAACACAATCGGAGTTATATTAATAAATATCCTGACGCATCCGAGCTTTATAATAGCAGTGAACGAGGATCGACTGAAGAAAGTGTCTCCATCCACATCCATCCATCATAAACGTACTCCACACGGCTCCGGAGTGTTAATAAAGGCCTTCTGAAGCAAAGCGATGCATTTGTGTAAAAAACTATCCAAATTTAACAAGTTACGAAGTAAAATACCGCCTTCCGTATTCAACTGTATACATGCAAATAATCTTGAAATTTCTAATTTTCCGCAGACAGAAACAACTTCATACTCTTTACTCTGGAAAACAGTCTCTATATTTCTACATTGTGTCCAGAGCTTTACATCTTGGTTTGCATACTTGGTTTTGATTGAGTCAGAGGAACATATAATTTGAAGAGAAAATGTATTATTACTTTTGCTATTATTATTTTTACACATATAGTATTGCAGTCTTTGGGACAATAAATATATAAAAGTCAGAATATGAGGGTGAAACACATGACTCGCTGAAACACACCATTCAAATATCACATGCTACATTAGACACAGCAGAGAATCAGCTCAGTTTATGCACCAAATCCCATTTCCCCAATCTCACATCTTAAAAACACTTTTACAATTTGTTTTACACAATTTACAAAGCATTACGTACCCCTTAACATTAATGTAAATGGGTCCAAATCAACAGGGATATTAAAGCTGGTTTGTAAAATTATGTTAAATAAAACAAATAAGAAAATCACATCCAGATGCTAGGCGCTGACGAATCTCGGGATAGCCGGAGGGCGAGAGTCAAGTTATATAATTCATACGCTGATTTCTCTCGAGTTTTTCTTGGCCAGACAGCAAATAGAGCATAAATTTGTTCTTTAAACATCTCAAGCAGTGCCTTTTCCCTCACAGTTAACAAGATATTTGATGTGTTTAATGGCTTGTGATAACTACATGCATTATTACAGAGGATTTCTTTCTTTCTTTCTTTCTTTCAAGGGGTCATGACATGAGAAACCTATTTTAGTACCAGAAGTCCTCTGCATTACCTGGGACTCGGGAGAATGACTCATCCTCAGTGACCCAAACATACCGCAAAAGCCTAACTGGCGTGGATAAAAAAACTCTGGTGGATTATCCCCGAGTGTTTCATCCCAGACCCAGACAACAGAGCCACAGAACATCAGCTTAATGACATCTGGGTACAATTTTGTTAATATGACAGAATTAGACTTGAAAACATATTGTCAGTCTAGACGTTAAAAGAACATGATATTGTTAAGATCACACAGAAGCTCTTAACGTGTCATTTGTTATTGTTTACTCACTTGTATTTCATTTTTACACCCCGACAAGCAGACGGGTAATCTCTCAATTTGTTGTGACTGCACTGACAGTGCAATGTCAGGTTGAATTATCCATTGTCCAATCAATGGATAAGTTTTGTTATACATCTGACATGACACCTCAAAACAAGAAATGTCACGTTTGATATTCTCCACGTTCTATTGTTTACAGTATTTATGCGTTTTTTCATGCATATGATCCACATCTGACAAACACACAAGAGAAGGTTTATTCACTGTAATCCTTTGAGTCCTCTGGCAACAAGGGCTAAAAGGCAGACTGCATTTTCTCTAGCGTGATGTTATATCTATTAAAGCAGAGAATTTAAAACTGTGGCATAAATCTGTGATGCTAATAATAATCCCTGTTTCCGTATACACTATTGTCCTTAGAAACAAAGTCCAAAGGCATTACTACATGTTTTCATCCTCACTGTCAAGTCTTTGTTCATTTAATAGCATGTTTCCGCCATATTAAACTGGCCATCAACTTAAAGACACGTCCATGTGCTTTGAACCCTGCTGTTCTGACTTTGAGTGAAGATGCCAATGCCCTCTCTTGATCACAGAGGACTCACCTAAATCTGACATAATGGAAACTGGGCTGTGAAACTGCAGGATGTCACACTTTTCTGTGATCAGTGCAACACTGCCTCCATGTGCAGAACTCACTAATGCATAGACATCTCACTTTTTTTTTTTTTTGTTTCTGTCGAGACTGAGCCAACTTTTTCCAGTAGGCTATAGTATTATTATGTGATCTTGTTTCACTTGAGCTTCATTTTGAAAAGTATAATAATATGTGACTATGGGGAAATTTATTTGGAGGCTGCCCAACATGATTGCTTGATGCTGGGAAAATCATGTTTCAGCAAGCAGAATATTTGACATTTTGACAGTTTGAGGTTCTGAATACTACAGACGCTGCTGTATCGTTATACAATGTGCTTTTTTTATTTTACTTTTGCAAAATCAGCTCCTTAGATTGGCCTACCTCTTTGATTTTCTAGTTTGTGTATGATGCATGTCTGCCATCTAGTGCCTTATTTAGAGAATACAGTCTCTCTCTCATATATATATATATATATATATGTGAGAGAGACTGCATTGCATATACACCGATCAGGCATAACATTATGAGCACTGACAGGTGAAGTGAATAACACTGATTATCTCTTCATCACGGCACCTGTTAGTGGTTGGATATATTAGGCAGCAAGTGAACATTTCGTCCTCAAAGTTGATGTGTTAGAAGCAGGAAAAATGGGCAAGTGTAAGGATTTGAGCGAGTTTGACAAGGACCAAATTGTGATGGCTAGACGACTGGGTCAGAGCATCTCCAAAACTGCAGCTCTTGTGGGGTGTTCCCGGTCTGCAGTGGTCAGGATCTATCAAAAGTGCTCCAAGGAAGGAACAGTGGTGAACCGGAGACAGAGTCATGGGCGGCCAAGACTCATTGATACAGGTGGGGAGCGAAGGCTGGCCTGTGTGGTCCGATCCAACAGACGAGCTACTGTAGCTCAAATCGCTCAAGAAGTTAATGCTGGTTCTGATAGAAAGGTGTCAGAATACACAGTGCATCACAGTCAGGGTGCCCATGCTGACCCCTGTCCACCGCCGAAAGAGACAACAGTGGACACGTGAGCATCAGAACTGGACCACGGAGCAATGGAAGAAGGTGGCCTGGTCTGATGAATCACGTTTTCTTTTACATCACGTGGATGTCCGGGTGCGTATGCGTCGCTTACCTGGGGAACACATGGCACCAGGATGCACTATGGGAAGACTGATGTCTTTAGTACCTTTCTGGACCTTGAAAGTGTTGATTATATTTCTGTCTATGGATGAATCATATACCTTTCGGATTTTGTCAAAAATATCTTAATTTGTGTTCTGAAGATGAACGAAGGTCTTACAGGTGTGGAACGACATGAGGGTGAGTAATTAATGACAGAAATTTCATTTTTGGGTTGTAAAGTAATAATTAAGCATTCAGAGATGTTAATGATGCCCATGATGTGTCTACGTTTTAGTTTTAATATTCCGACCGACAGCCAGCCAAAGTTTTTACGAACATGATAATGTGCGTAAGGAGTGAACTATGTTTGATTTTTTTGGTAATTATAAAACATGCTGGTAGTTTATTATACTTATTTTACAGAATGAAGTTTATTTCATGGCTTAAATTACATGTTACTCAGAAACTGTCAAAAATGTTACATTCAGCTGTCGCTAATTCGTTGACTTTTGAAAATCAAGTTCTTTTTTTTTCTACCAGGAAAGGAGTGGTTTTGATGAACAAAGTTGTAGACAATTTATTGTCTCAATGCAACCAAATCTTATCTTTCTTCTAGTTTACAATCTAATGAACAGACATGTGCCGCCTCAGAGCTCATCGTAATGAAAACGTATCAAAACAACTCGTTTCATTAACTCTTCCACGTCACAGCTCTAAACGCAGACATTCCAGTACAAGCGATCATGTTTTCTAGGAATAGTGAAGTGAAAAGGATTCAGAGAAAGAGAGAGGAGGCTGTTTAAACCAAGCGTGACATTTAATAAACTTGATTGTATTCACAAAAAGAACAGGTGTGATGCATGATTGAGTCATTTTGGCTCAACAGACTGAAGCCATACAAAAAGGAACATTTGAGAGACAGCTGGAGATAGTGAGGACAGTGGACCCACAGCAGAAAACACCTGCACGGGTTTTCATTTACAAAAGAACAACGATGAAATAACATTGGCATTATTTTGTATCCTTAATTGAAGTGTCTTGATCATCTGAAAAATAGGAAGAAAAAAAAAAATCAACATTTAGACTCAGTGCACATGCAGGTGCTTTACAGAGTGAAATGATTTGTTTTAAAAACTTAGTGATGAATAAAAAAAAAAATGCATTCAAGACAAAGTTTAAATAGGGTGATTTCTCATACCTGTTCAGCCAGCCATGATATGCTTTACAAAAGCTGTGGGGGGAAAGAAAAAACCTAAATTAATATTCTGTGCTAATGCATGTTTAGTCTATACTATTATGAGCGCAGTGTTGCTGTTTTTATTTTTTTGTTTTAGACAAAGTCATGTGGGTAAAGTTTCCAAAGTTCTTGTGTGTTTCCACAGAAAATATTGTACTAGATGGGTCAACATTGCCATCTAGAGGAGAAGAGAACTATCATATTCTGATCAGAAATATTTTTGTTCTCATTATCACTTCTACTACATACACAGACATAAACTGTGATGTTATCAGTCTACTGATAACAGATGTTGATGTATTAGTGGACATGCTGACACTGAATGAAAGAGCTGAACAGCAGATGATGGAGTTGTAAAAGTGTGTAGAAGCTCACCTTCATAATTTATACAGCCGTTTGCATCCTCCTGTCCAGCCATCAGCTGCTCAACCTCATCTTCCTTCATCTTCTCACCTAGCGAGAACAAACAAACACACGTTCTCACTACAGTGATCTACTAATAAATCATCATCTGACGATTGATTCTTGTGTCCATGTTGTGTGATTATAAAGTATCGATTTATCATCTTGTCTTTGGAGTTTCTAGTCTGATGCTAATGAATTCCTAGAGTTGAGATCTGCGGCATTTTCTTTCTTATTATTAAATGTGTAGAATATGGAGTAGAAACAATTTTCTCTCAGAAATCAATATATTAAGAATGGTTTTGAGGAATTAGATTTGTTTTGTAATTGTCATTTGATTCAATGAAAACAACTCTTAATATCTTTCTCAATTTGCTTCTCAAGTAAATTGACCTTGTATTAATGACAAATAAATCATATTTTGTTGAATAAAAGTGAGAGAAATTGTAAAGTCTAAAAAAAAACCCAGCTAACAAAATTATGTTGTTAGAACGTTTTACTAACATTCTCATTAAATTATGAAAATGTTATTTCTGTTCTCTGAGCATTAAAATGTTTTAAAAACGTTTTTTCTTGGTTATGTTAACGTTAGGGAAACATTCCATTTTATCTTTCTTCAAACATTATAAGAATGTTTGAATGTTCTGAAACAAGTACACTGTAAAAAAAGAATTGTTGGTTTAACTTAAAGTAAATTTCCTGGTTGCCTTAAAATTTTGAGTTCATTGATATTAAAAATTTGAGTTCATACAATGAACGCGATTGGTTTAATCAACAGAAACTCAAAATATTATGTTATCTGATCCACATTAATTATTGAAGTTGATTTGACAAAAAAATAAATAAATGTGATAACAAATCATGAAAACAATTTTTTACACACTGTAAAAAGTAACACGCTCTATCTACTCAATAAAATTGTGGCAACAGATTACAAGCAATATCATTAATTAAATTCAACATATAAGAATTGAGTTAGAATTAATCAAATTAGTCAACCATTTAAAATGTGTAAAATTAGCAAACACCATTACAAAAACCACAAACTGACATAAAAAGCAAAGAGTCAAACTGCCCAACTAAATGAAACACTGATCACCACAATGGTGACCAAACATTTTCAATAAACTCAACATCAACATCTAAACCTCTGTTAATTCTTGTGTTTCTCTTTCCTTCAGTGATTCTGCTTGTTATCATCAGGTGTCTTCAATGTTGGCAATAAAAAATAAAGAGTTGTTAATTCATCTTTGATGTCTGTCTGTTATTCAGATATTTTTGTTTAAATTTTACTTACATTTTACTCGTTTTAAATGGTTCACATTTAAGGAATTAATTTGATTAATTCTAACTCAATTCTATTTGTTGAATTTAATTAATGATATTGCTTGTAATCTGTTGCCAAAATTTTATGGAGTAGATATAGCGTATTGCTTTTTACAGTGCAGAGTAGTTACATTTAAAAAACGTTAGAAAAATTAACATTACTGGAAGAATGTTTGTTCATAACTTTGCCAGAACGTTAGCTAAAGTTCAGAGAACATTCCCTGTTAGCTGGGAAGTACTTTGCAGCTACTACAGGAATTTGCTTATACAGAAGACAGTTAAATATCATCAACAGGTGCAGTTTATTATTATATCGTTATTATGAATGTTGAAGCTTACCCAGAGTAGCGAGGACGTGTCTGAGCTCAGCACCCATCACTGTTCCATTCCCCTCTTTGTCGAACACTCTCAGGCCCTCAACAAAGTCCTCAAAGGTGCCACGGTCTTTGGCCTTGCAGATGTGTTGATGCATGGGCAGGAACTGGTCGAAGTCCAGCATCTTCACTTGCATATCTGACAACAAAACCGCAAGATATGTGTCTGTGGCATGACCAGGCTTTACAGTTTTTAACTCTTAGAGTTTGAGAGTGGACAGTCAGGCTTATGTTCTCATCATTTATAACTTTTAGACCAGGGGTGTCCAATCCTGGGCCACTGTCTTGCAAAGTTTAGCTCCAACTCCAATTAAACACACCTGAACCAGCTAATCAAGGTCTTACTAGGCATACTAGAAACTTCCAGGCAGGTGTGTTGAAGCAAGTTGGAGCTAAACTCTGCAGGACAGTGGCCCTCCAGGACCGAGTTTGGACACCCCTGGTTTAGATGTTGGAAGTCTATGAGGGGTCAGGGTCTCACCTTCAGCTTTGGGTTTGCCTAAGACGTGCAGAACTTCAGCGTTGGTGGGGTTCTGACCCAAGGCCCTGATCAGGTCACCACACTGAGCGAAGGTGATTTTCATCTCATTGGTTGGCGTCCTGTCAAACAGCTGGAACGCATCCTTGAAATCTGCAGAGAAAAAGACAATGGGACATCATCAGTTTCTCAGGCTCCAACAGACCTAAACCCTCCATGCTGCTCATGTGGAGTGAGGAGCAGCAGCTTAAACACTCAAAATTCCTGTTGAAATCGGACATTGCTTTAGCATGGAAACGGTACTTTAAAACTCAATTTTTAGGATATCAACTCCAAATTTGGAACACAAATTGGTTAAACATATGGCTTTGATTTTATTGCAATTTTACAGGCCAAATTATTTGATAAAATATACACTTTAAAAAATGCTGGGTTAAAAACAACCCAAGTTGGGTTGAAAATGGACAAACCCAGTGGTTGGGTTAAATGTTTGACCAACGTGCTGGGCAGTTTTATTTAACTCAACTATTGTTTAAAAATTATTATATGGCTGACTTAAAATGAACCCAAAATATGTTGGAAATTAAAAATCAGACACATAATTACTAGAGGCAACAATAATAATCAAAAGGTGAACATTTATTAATAAGCAAATTAACAAAAGTTTATTGTTTAATTATTAATCTTATTAAATTAAACATATTAATAAATGTTAATTTCCAACAAACTTTGGGTTCATTTTCAGCAAGCAATACTGTCATTTTTAAACAATAGTTGGGTTAAATAAAACTACCCAGCAGGTTGGGCAAACATTTAACCCAACCACTGGGTTAAAACAACCCAATCGCTCTGTCCTTTTTCAACCTAACTTGGGTTGTTTTTAACTCAGCATTTTTAGAGTGTATATTTTGTATAAAATAAATATTTAGTTCAGGACATTTACTTTGATTATGTCAAGACATGATTTCATTACTCAGTATTTTGTCTTGTTTTAAACATCATTTAAAAGCAATACATTTACTCGAAAGACTTTACTTGTTTTGAGAGAATAAATTTTCTGAAATTTTTTTTTTTTGTCTGAATCCACATCAGAAGCAGCAACATCCTTAAACAAGATATATTAAATACATTTAACATGCTAACATAATGCATACAAAAATCTGACTTACCCTCAATCTGCTCAGCGGTGAATTCAATCTGCCAAGAAAACAAAAATCAAATAATAAATAATCATACAAAACTCTGATGTTTAATAAATAACACACAAGGTTATAATTGGATTAGATGCGATAGATGTGATTATTAATGCTCGGGTGGTATTTGTCCTTCATCACGGCTGTCAGATGTCTCTGGTTACTCAAGCTCAACCCCGTTTGTCCTGTGACTCATTGTCCAAAAGAATTTATGGGCAACCTTGGGCGTGTGTGTTCACCCGATACCCCTTTTGTCATCTCAGCACAAACTGTTACACGACAGGGTTAGAAAGTGATTGAAGACCGCGGACACATGACACTGACAAGATGCTTTTTACGGCCTTAGTAAATGGAAAAATGCCAAAAGATGAGCCCTACTGAGGGAACCGTTAGGATAGGATATTACCACCTAACAATACAACTACAAATACTTTGCATTTTGTCCTGCCAAAGACAATTGAACAGATTTACATCTCAAAACTATTATTGATGCTTCACTGCCATTAAGTGCCATTGTATCTGATTTGTTTGAATTTACTAAATTGCATTAAAGCATATTACCCATTGAGGCACAACCAATCACGAAAACAATGCCAGGAAATTATAGAGGTGCTGTAAATGATTATTCTCAGGGATCAGAGCTCGATTGACATGCTTGCTTTATGTTCTCAACAAAAGCTGTAGATGGATTGGAAATTGCTTCAGAGTTTGGGTGGTCCATTCTGGGGTAACATAATCAAAATCTCATTGTGTGGCCCAAACCTCAATGGTTTGGAACATATATTATGGCTTCTCTTAACCCCAAATTTTCAGACTATGGAAATGTGGTGGCAACGTTGACCACTAAAGTCTTTTTTGTTGCCATACTCTCAACTTTCCACCATTTCACCAGCAAAAACTAAATATTACTTGACCTGCACAGAAAGTGATATGCTGATGATCTGTTTGAGTCTAGTGTATTTATATATCTTGTGGAACTAATGCGAGTTGCTAAAACACTCGGATGTGGGAAAGAAGTTCTCTGATGGTAACAAAACAAACTCTGACAATTGTTTAGTTCAGTGCAAATGTCTTCTCAAATCAGTTCTGAGCTCCGCAGATTAAACAAATATGTACACAACACACTGCCAAACGCAGCTGATCAGCAGACGGTGGGAGATATCATTTGGCATTCACAGCCATTATTCAACAGCAGGTTGTCTTTTTGGACGCTCTACACCCTGTTGCTTAAAATAGCGCATAGACAATAAAGAAACCAGTGGTAATCTTTGTGAGAAGGCAATATTTGTCCTCAGGAAGTCCTTCCTAATCTAGAATGAGTAAAACTCATGATGCATCAAGAGAAAGCGCCTTAAAGTCTTTGGCAGCAGGAATGATGGTATAATTAGGCTATTATTTTCACTTCATCCTTCACCGTAAATAATAGGGAAACAGAAGAATAATAAGACTTGTTGCTCAGTGCAAACCAAACGAACACAGCCCCTAGCCAGACTAGACACCATATTCAGTTTGATAGAAATGAAAATACAAATCCGTTCAATAAAAACCCATCTCTTGCAGTGGATCTCAACAACTGGTACCTGGACTTCGGCTGGGTTAAACTCCGGCTCCTTGGGGGGCTCGGGCTCTGGGGGTTTGGGTGCAGCTACTGGTTTGGGCTCTTCCTTCTTCTTGGGGGCCATTCTGATGGTTACGATGCAACACAGAGGGACAGAGACGGCACAGGGTCAGACACACTCTGGGTACAGGACTCCATGCTGCGGGACGACACTTTATCCTCAGACTAGCAGGTAAGTCCGGCCCCCTTTTGTCCCAAGAAGGTGCCAGAAACCAAGAGGAAGGCCGTAAAAGGAAGAGTGCTAAGGCTTCTATTTGAGTATCTCTCACAATAGACTCTCTTGTCCATCTGTACAGGGCTATTGAGACACCAGGGTTTGGTAATATACAGAGAAATTCAGGGTTATGGATTTTGGTCATCTTCACACTTTAAAACAAAGAGGAGCCACAGTGAGAGACACATGATATGTTGTTTCAAAGCAGCTTCACAGTAATAAGAAGGAATGTAACAGAATTATTGATGCAAATTGCATTATTCAGCTCAATTAAGTTCAGTTTTGATTGAATTCAGTTTAATAAGCTCTACAGAAGACAATAGTGTCATTATTCAGCTCACTTCAAGTTTTGCTCTCATCCGATGGTGTCAGTGCTGTCAAATCAAAAATATTGCTGGATATTAAGATGGGTTTGGATTCTTTATAATGCATGCCACATCTCCTCCGAATGCAATTTTTCAGCTCTTCAGGGATAAACTGGGACACAGGGATGTTATTCTAAATTATCCAGGGCAATCAGACACATTTCCATTTAAAAAGCCCAATCACTAAGATGCTTGTGAGGTTCCACATCAAGGTGTTTGTTCCTTATGTCTTAGATTCAGTAAAGAACCATATTTTTCCCATAGTGTAAGGGACTTAAAGAGATTAAAAAGTTATTCACATTTTCAAGCACCAGTACATTATCTAAAAAACTATAGATCTTCTATGAAATTAGGCTGTAAAACCCCTTTTGTTTCTAATATTTATTTTTAAGAGTGTAGACGAGGCAAAGAGATATACATTTCATGGCTGAATAAAACAATAAACAATATATGGTGCGATAAGTGGTCAGTGTTCATCCACACAGAAGCTTCTGCCAATTAAAAAAGTAATAGAAAACTTCTTTCTATAGGAAATTGAGCAGAACACTAATTACAACCAAGTCAAAACTTTGTCAAAAATAATAATAATAATTGTAACTATATAGTTATAAAAATTAAACCTCCAAATCAAAAAAGAAAATAATATTTTGCATAATAAAATAATAATAAAATTCTCATTACCACAAAATTCTCATTACTGTTTAAATTAGTGTTATTTTGATTAAAGAGCTTCTTCAGTACTTTTTGCACAACAGTAATGAAATTAAATGTTTATTGTAGTAATATTATTAACGGTCCTAAAACAAGGCTTTATTTTCCTTATCCAAAACCATAATTTCTTATTTCTTCTGATTTTTCAATTCACCCTTCTGGAGACTGGTAATGCAAACTGCTGTGCTCATTCATAGATGATGTATATTTTTTGCTTAGTAAGGTTTTCCCAGAAGAAGAACATATATATACTGTACATATTCTTGGGAGGTTTCTTTTCATTTTCCTAATTGTGGTCAGAATCCTTTCAGTATCAGCACTGTCTCTGATGTTTCTCCTAAAAATCTTTAGGAGAAAAGAAAATTTTCTTTCTTTCTTTCTTTCTTTGAGGAGGAGAGGCAGGAATCAATGGGAGAGGCGAGAGAGGAAGAGGAGCAGGAAGGATCTTCAGCTGTGCCGTATGTCAGAGCTCCGCCCACATACAGTAACTGCTCCAACAGGCTTCTCCTTCAAACCTCAGGATTCAAGTATAGGGATTTAATCCTTATATGTCTCATTCCAGCTAACAAAATTACATTCTAAGAATGTTTTGCCAAAATTCCCTATTAAGTTATCAAAACATGAATGTTCAAAACGTCCAGTTGATTAAATGTTTTAAAAACTTTATTTTATTCCTTGTTTCTACGAAAGTTAAGAGAACATTCTATTGTATCATTCTGCAAACATTACTTCTGAATATCTTCTGAATGTTCTGAAACAAGCAGATGTTAGACATGAAGTCATGAAGAACAGTATAATATTTTTGTACACATTTTTTGAGAACATTTTTACTTCAAGTCTATATTAAGTCATATTGAGTCAAATGATGAGGAATAGGGCGAGTTACACTTAATCGTTGAAATATAGCACGAGAATAACTCTATGCAGTTCATGTGCACAGCGCTGATCATTTGTTCTTCATGCACCAGACGCCATATTACATGATCAGAAACCCTGGAACTTTCTTTGCTGAAAGACACAATCCTTGAATAATTTCATTATTAATATATTGTATGGTAGTGAACACAGTCTGCAAAGTGGTTGAGATGACTTCTGAAACCACGAGGAGACAAATGTGACAAATGAAAACAATCTGAACACAGTATGTGATGTTGTTGAGGTCTCTTCTGAAATGTGAGGGTATTTTTCTGAGCAAAAGCCTCCATTTGATGTTCATGCAGCTTCATGGACATCAAGTCCTGCGACAAAATACTGGAGTTGTCCGTTCATTACCCAAGGACCACCAAGAGTTTTCAAGTGTTGCAAATGTGTGGAGTCACAGCTGATTCAACTCAGGGGTTTAATGATAGTTTGACAAACATGATCAGCTGTTAAGTGATTTGTTTGTTTCCACAAACCTGTCGTCTGAAGTTTCAGTTTGTAACAAAGCCATTTGCTCTGCTTGATAGCTGATAATCAACTAACTTACTAACTACTGTAACTAACCTTTTTACCACATTAATGTATAGAGATAGTAGAGAGGTTAGGGTTAGGAATGATGAAAAGATGCCACAATTTACAGTAAATGCATCTTTAAAGTGGCAACAATGCTCTGTAGATAATGTAAGAATAATGCTTGTGGAATTTAAAAAAATGTTGGAATAACATATAAATATTACTTTTAGAAATTTTAAGGAAAAAAATGTTAAAGGATTAGTTCACTTCAGAATTCAAATTTCATGATAATTTACTCACCCCAATGTCATCCAAGATGTTCACGTCTTTCTTTCTTCAGTCGAAAAGAAATTAAGGTTTAAATTAAGTTAAATTAAGGTAACTGCAGTTTCAGTGCAGCTTCAAAGAGCTCTACACGATCCCAGACGAGGAATAAGAGTCTTATCTAGAGAAACCATCGGTCATTTTCTAAAAAAAGTTTAAAAAATAATATAATTTTTAACCACAAATGCTCGTCTTGCACTAGCTCTGCGATCCGCCATGCATTACGTAATCACGTTGGAAAGGTCACGCGTGACGTAGGCGGAAGTACCGCAGTAGGCGCTCATTTTCTTCTCCAACTTCAAAATCATCCGACATCATTGTTTTACCTTCTTTTTTTTTTAAAGGGTGTTTGACTTATTCTTTGCACTTTGGCTTTGTAGACACTGGATCTGTACTTCTGTACTTCTGCCTACATCACACGTGACCTTTCCAACGTGATTACGTCATGCCTGGCACATCACAGAGCAGTGCAAGACGAGCATTTGTGGTTAAAAAGTATGTTTTTATTTTTTTTTGGAAAATGGCCGATTGTTTCACTAGATAAGACCCGTCTGGGATCGTGTAGAGCCCTTTGAAGCTGCACTGAAACTGACATTTGGACCCCAGTGAAGTCCACTATATGGAGAAAAATCCTGGAATGTTTTCCTCAAAAACCTTAATTTCTTTTCATCTGAAGAAAGAAAGACATAAACATCTTGGATAACATGGGGGTGAGTGCCTATGAACCTCCAATTAAATTAAACAATATAGCCACTTTCCATTATTTATGACACCTCTGTAAACTTAATATGAAGTTCATTTCACAGCCAACCTGCCACAGATGGAAAGAACTGTGCACTGGACATGGGTATAAATGGCTCTAGCTTTGCATAACAACACAGGCTGTGTAAAGACTATATCAGGTGATCGGTGCTGAATGCATTTTAAACATGCCAGCCATGAGACCACAGAAGACAGGCTTGTAAACCATGCAAGATCTGTTTAGGACGTTATTTTAGCAACAACCTGTTGTTCACTTGGTATGAACTCTGGGAGGAGCACAGCTAAATTACAATGACAATTGTCATTTGACCCCCTCTGAAGTGACCTTCATGTCTAAAAGCAGCTGCCGGGGCTCAGCAAACAATTTACAAAGACTGTTGTGTAAAAGCAGCATGCAGAGGGCAACTCAGAAGCAATTAGACTCCCCAAAGAGGAAAATCACATTCATTTCTATTCTTCATTTTAATCTGCAGTGGAGGTTAAAGCATTCTTTATGACTCTAACCCCCAATAAATAAAGAGGGATCAGTATGTATATCATTATGTATAGTCATATAGTTATAAAAACAACATGAATCAGAGGTTTATTTAAAGCTTCTTATTGTTCAAACTAATCATTTTCAAGGTTGATATAATTTCTTCTCATAACCCACACATTTATACAGGGTTCAAATGTTTCTTCCTATTTCAAATGATCTATACCCCTCTCAAAAGGATAAAAGTGGGGTCAGAATCATAATAACCCAGTGTTTAGTGAAAAAAGTGAAAGCCATACAGTGGATTTGATGTGAGGTTTCATTGAGATATGTCAATATAAACTTTGTTTGTAATTGCACTAGTTATACATACCAATGTGGAGTTTATACTGCAAAAAAACAAGCAGCATGTTTTGGTTTGTTGGTGAACCTTTGTCATAATGAAATAATGTTCACGTGATTTCAGATGAATAAAACATTCAGATACACATACAAAAACAAAAATGAGAATCATATAGAGAAAAAAATAAGTAACGACAATCTCACAGTGCTACTGTAGGTGTGCATAACATTGGAATGTGATGCAAGACTCAAGACGTAAGACGCAAGACGTTTTAAAATGCATTTTAAAATGTGGCATATTGTGACACAAATGGAGAAAAACAGATTTAAAGCTGTTCTGAAAACTGCTCCATATAGCTTCTAAAACGACATAAAAACCCTAGAAAATTGCTCAACCTGTCTATACAAAATCTGTTAGGGTTAGTAGAATAAGTTGACATGTAGTTGCAAAGTCACTTATAGTCTGTAGAAGGTTTGGGAGCATCAAAATAAAGTGTTAGCAGATACTAAGCAGACAGTCTACTAATACTTTAATGACTGCTAGTTGACATGTAGTTGCACAGTTACTTGTAGTTAGTAGAATGTCTAAAGTTGACCATTGAAATAGTCACCCAAGAGTATGTATATAATATCACACAATGATGTGTGAATCACAACTCCCCCACTCCTTCAGCACTCATTCATCCCTATATAAGAACTTTACTACCACCAAACTTCACTGTGGGATCCAAACACTTCTTACTGTACTCCTCCCCCTTGCAACGCCATATATATTGGATGCTGTTAGATCCAAACTTATCGATTTGGTCTCATGGGACTATGGATTACCAGAAGTCTTTATTTTGTTAATATGAGCCTTGGAAAAGACTAAATGTGTTTCTTATGCTTTGGCTGCAGTAGGTGGTTTCACTTCTGCACGTTGCATCTTACTGTGTGAGATGAAACAGTCACTAGCTTCTTCCAGACCTGAGACATTTGCATTTCTTCAGCTCTTTTCTTAGCAAAAAGTCACTCGTCATGAAATGAAAGCTTAAAGTGAAGGCCTGATTGTTTTAGGGACTTCGTTTTAAATATATATACACTGTCAGAAAAAAATGTATGGTGCTTGTCACTTGGGGCAGTACCCTAAGGTACAAAAGTGAAAATGTACTAATATGTACTTTTAAAGGTGCAATGTGTACATTTTAGGAGGATTTATTGACAGAAATGCAATATAATATACATAACTATGTTTTCAGTGGTGTATAAAGACCTTACATAATGAACCGTTATGTTTTTATTACCTTAGAATCAGCCATTTCTATCACATACACCGCAGATCCTCTTAGATGTTACTGTAAGTCGCCATTTTGCGCCGGCATATTTCTACAGTAGCCCTAAACGGACAAACTGCTCTACAGAGTGTGTCTGATCGACTGGCTACTCTTTGCAGTCTCAGACGACGGCATAGCTTCTCTATACTGCAATTCGCAGTTTCACCGCTAGATGCCGCTAAAATGTACACATTGCACCTTTAAATTACTAATATGTACTAATCTTTTGTGCAAAAGATTCACTCTCTGACTGTATGTGGCGCCTAAACAAATAAATATACAGTTTATACAGTATAAAAATCATTGTCTATGGTGTGCATGTCCCTGCGTGTTACAAGTTAGATACCAGTCAGCATTTTTCTTTGTGTTATGTTCCAACAGATATCCCATCCATGCTGGGATCATTTTGTTTCAGCTGCTGATTTAGGCTCCTCTCTGCTCAGGATGGTGGGGGCTGGTGTTTGGGGTAACAACACTGATCCTGGCACAGCAGGTGGTGGGACATTTTCCAGAGGTTTTGTTATGTTACAGGGATGAGCAGTTTCGGAAGGGAAGAGTGTCACCTACTGGCCCATATGTGTTATGTCCAAGTTTTCAGACCTAATTAACCATATTTTTTTGGCAGGGGTGGGAGGAATTGTACACGGTAGTATATACAGCACGGATCATGTTCATACAGTCTGACAAGCAACAGTTGTGAAGGACTATTATACATCGTACAATGTGCACCAAGCTATGATCAACATAATTCATTATTCTTTTAGCTGAAGCAAGTTATGTAGATGTGGCCTGCCTTATTGCCACATTCGAGACAAGGTCGGAAGTAGGACTATTCGAGTTGAAATGAGTTCCAGTGAACAGTGGCGTAATGTCTGGGTATGCAGGGTATGCATGTGCGTATAGGCCCGGGCGGATTGGGGCCCGCATCCATAAAGCTGTGACATCATTCGCTTCATTGCCTGTACGGCTTAGCTAAAGTAACTTTGGCAGATTACTGAATAGCTACAGTATGAGGTTTACTTGACCCATATCCGTTTATCTCTCAGTCATCATTGTATTGGATTGCATCATACAACACACATGCATATTTTTTTTAAGTTTTTATCTAAAGATTTAATGAAATGTTCCATTAAAAAAATTCTCACTATTATTTAACATGTCAGGCTTTACAGGGTTAACCTGTATTAGGGCATAAGGCACTGCATAAGAGCCTGGAAATTATGCCCAGTGATTTCTAAGCCAGTGTTTATTTCTGATAAGAGTTCAAGCTGTGTTCCAGCTATGCTTAATTACTCCTTGAAATGTACTTGATGCAGAGTTCAAATGCAAATGGCTATGAATTTATTTGTGCTTTCCAATTATATCAATTATATCCAATTATATATTGCAGGATATGTGTGTATTTGTGTAATATATGGTTACAAAAACCATGTACAATATTTTTGTTCATTTTGTTGCGTGCAATGGTGAATTGCAGTGTGCATTTGTGAAACCTTTGATGCTTTTAAAGGTCCAGTGTGTAATATTTAGGAGGATCTATTGACAGAAATGCAATATAATACACATAACTATGTTTTCAGTGGTGTATAAAGACCTTACATAATGAACCATTATGTTTTTATTACCTTAGAATCAGCCATTTCTATCTCATACACTGCGGGTCCCCTTACATGTTAAGTCGTCATTTTGCGCCGGCATGTTTCTACGGTAGCCCTAAATGGACAAATTGCTCTACAGAGCGCGTTTCCTTGACTGGCTACTCTCTGCTGTCTCAGATGACATCTTTGTCCTGTGTCGGCCACCGTAGCTTCTCTATATTGCAATTAGTAACCTCACCGCTAGATGAAGCTAAAATTTACACACTGCACCTTTAACTGAATAAGGCCTTTTCCACACTAATACGTTTTCATTTGAAAATGCTTCTTTTTCTCTCAGTTTTTGCCTTCTGTCCAGACTGAGACGGCGTTTGTGTCTAGGAAAACGGAGCTTTTTGAAAACCCTCTCCAAAGTGGATAAATTTTTAAAACGCCGTTTTTGTGTTGTAGTGTGGATGGTGAAAACAGAGGTATTTGAAAACGATGACGCATGTTTAGTCATGTGATGCATATTGTACCCAGAGATATAGTTAGCTATACCGGCATTGTTGTGCCTGCTATTTACATTAACAGTATTGCTCAAGATAAATACTTCTTTGTAGAATCTTGGTATTACATTACTGCAAAGATGACAGAGAATTTACTCACATTTTCTGCCCTGCGTGGAAAATATGATGACAGTTGCGGTTTAAACCCAATTTTGAGCGCGACCTGGACACGATATTATGCTAATAAAATGATCGTGCCAGAAGAATAGCATGAGAACTTTATTATATCTGCTCTCTCTGCATCAACTTTTGGAAAACGCTTGAAAACGCTAGTGTGGATGAGGAGCATTTTTAAATAAAAACTTTTTCAAATGTGTCCGGATTAATGTAGACGTAGCCTAAAGGGGGTCGCACACCGGACGAGAAGCTCAGCGCCACGCCGCGTCTTGGACAACTCACAGGTATCGCACTCCAGACGCGAACATTATATATGCGCGAGCTCAATTTTGAATCGACTTCAGATAGAAGAGCTGCACGATGGGTGAGTTTTAAGTTGACAGGGAAACGTTACATATGCCTACGCTTTAATATTTCGCACTGAGGTTAGTGTACATGGAAAAATGGCACAACAGAGCAAAAGGAAAGAAAAGGCTACATTTATTATACATTTTCCCCAATATTTTTAGACTTTATTCAAGCTGTTAAACTAGAATGTAAAACTAATGTATCTTACAGCAAAGGGTAAAGTCAGTATGTACATTAACGACGATTTGAGAGAAATATAATATAAATTAAATGTAAAACAATGTAAATGGCGCTCTGTGGCACGGTAGACAACTTTTGAACAACTTCCTGAGTCGTAGCTGGGCGCCGCGGACAGGCGCCGAATGTCGCCATCGGTGTGCGTACACTCATAGAAAACAATGCGTTCGAATTTTAAAGATGTGGCGCGGCACTGAGCTTCGCGTCCGGTGTGCGACCCGCTTAAGAGTGAAATAAAACCGACTAGATCAGAAGCTGTTGTTATTTTGTCCATCTTTCCTTTTTGCCCTTTACTCCTTCGCTCCCACTTTACTTAATATGCTTTTTTCAGGGGCTTGGCCCCGTATTGCTGCTTGCAGCTATATATGATAATATTCTTATTATTGGCAGCCCTATGAACTGTACATGGGAAAATGATGAAAATTGACCACATTTGGGGTCTCTAGGACTATATATATAGTAGAATTTTCTACTCACGAATTTTCAACAGTTTTTTTGTGGCCCCCAAAGCTACTGAAACCTTGAAATAATAATTATAATAATAATAATAATAATAATAATAATATATTTCTTAGGAGAACAATAGTGCCCTGCATACTTTTAGTGTTTGGGCCCTAAAAAAAAAAAAAAACCTTAGGAAAACAATAGGGGCCGCTAATGCACTTTCTGTGCTAAGACCCTAAATATTGGCATTTAACTGTGTTATGTACTGGAATCCAGCATCCCACAAAGCCAAAGGTTAAGATAAATGACACGCATCATGTCACAATCTTCTTCGTAAGCGTTCTGACATGGAAACATTTCTCAGTTGCATTAGGTCAAAGCAAACAGCTGTAAGTATGGCATTTTCAGAGCAGCACACAGTCTCTCTGTGTAAAACTAACCCCCTTAGACCTCAGGAGCTTATGCTGAGGCTGGATGTCTCATAAGAGACCCAGGTGAGCCCTTCTGTGTCAGTGCCAGGGGCAGGAACCTCAGCCCAATGTTTTCCTCTTCCAGTTCAGTGGCTCTGTAACTCAACAGAGGGCAAAATTCTGGTCTTTAACCAAGCTGGAATCAACTGCACTGTGAACAGAAAGAGAGAGAAGATTTTCAAGATCCAGAATGTAAGTAAAGACATTTAATTTACACTGACATAGCCAGCTTTGTATAGGCTGTAATATGCCATGTGGTAGGCTACACCTCCTCCTCCTCAAATAAATAAATAAATAAAACAAAATATTTATGATTTAATTGTTCATTGATTCATTTACCAAAAAAAAAAAAAAAAGATTTGAGATATTTTTATTGTATTTATTTATTTATAAAAATAATAATTGTGTACTAACAAATGTATTAAAAATGTAAGGAAAAAGATGTTCTGCATCAGTTGCGCCGGTCTCTGAAGCATGTGTAAAAACACGCCAATTCATTGGCCAAGGTAGTCATGTGACGTCACTCAGTGTGCCGGCATGACTATACAGAAGTGCCTACGATAGACGTCATCAGCTTCTTTGTCTTTAGGAAGTGCTCTGTGTGTTGTGTCTTATTTATTGTTGTCTGTCCCAAAGATTATTTAAGATGGAAGCAAGCAAGCATACATTTAGAAAGTGTGCATCGCCGTGTCCACGCTTTATTACGGGTGACGATGCACACAATCATTGTGTGTTTTGTTTTGGAGCGGAGCACACGCGGTCAGCTCTGGAGGGAGTTGGCAGCATTCATTGTGATATACCACCTCCTCCCATAGCCCCGTGTTTGAGGAGTTATTAGAAGTTATGACCCGTGCCATAGCTAGACTTTGTCTAGACTGGTCGGTGGAGAAGCAGGAAGTCTTTCAGAGCATGCTAGATGAATGATCCCTGCCAAGTCATCAACATTGCCTCTGTGTGAGCCTTACGTTTCTCCCTGATATCCATGATTAGTTGGGAGAAACTGTAATCGTCTCGCATAGTCACTGGTTCACCATCGAATTATTTATTAGAAGATTCCCCAGGTAGAAGTAACCACCATAGGCATTGAGGTCCCCCCAATAATTGGAAATGGTCAAATTGCTATAATTGGTATATTGGTAACAGTGTCTTATTCTAATTATATTTACTGATTAAAATAAGTAATTTCTCAGGCGGTAATGTGAATCTTTATGCATTTAAGGAGTGCTGGTCTGGTCTTGGTCTTGACTTGGTCTTGCCCTGCCTTGGTCTTGGTCTCGGATTAGGTGGTCTTGACTACAACACTAGGACCTGAAGCCGTGAGGTCCTGCATTGGGTCTCCACCCAAACCCCCTCCTGCCCTAGTGAAGGTGTTGGGGCACAAGAGATTGTTGGAGTGGGTTTTTCTCAAGCCTCCCATAGGGAAGTGAGTGCACTCTCACGAGGAAAGAAAGAGCTGAAAAAAGAGAGAAGGGGTAACCAATGGAGGTGGTTGAAAATCGCCGTTTATTATCTACTTTCTTGCCTGTTTTGCCTAATGTTAGAGGCACGTGGTGCTTCCCATAGTGGAAGTGGGTGTTGGACCAGGACTCCTGGCAATCCATGAAGAGGTATAAGTGGCTAAGTTGAGCAGAGACAAGCTATCGTTCCCTTGCTAGTGCAGCAATCTGTAGTTTATCGCCCTTTTCATTTTAGAAGGCATGGAGACAAGAAATAGACATAGACTATGTCTGTTCACTCCTCTAGGGAAATGCGGCTCATTAAAGACATCCTGCTGAGGCAGGGGCTTAAGCCCTGGGAATGTGTATTTCTTAGAAAGACCCCCCCCCCCCCCATTAATTTTTGTGAAAACTCTTCCCTGAGCAATGTGGGCAGTGTTGGCAGAGCAGAAGATGGACTGTATTGCCATTCGTGTCCCACTCTCTCATCTGTCGCCCTCTCCAGTACATTATGGTTGGAGGTTTAAGTACATCAAGTTGAAGTGCAGCTATGGCTGCATGCCTCCGGATTGGATTGCTTTCTAAGAGCTTTATGATGTTGAGGTGTGTGAAGGACAACTCACTTGTAGGTATTTTTATTCACTTTCTGTAAAAGATTTAAGCTGGACATGGTTGAGGCTATGTCTACAGCTTCCCTTGCAAGGAGATGCTGCGTTGCGTTGCCATACTTCAGGCATGCCTGCACACATTCCTTCAGACAAATCGAACTGATGATGTCTATCGCTTGCACATCTTTACACTGTAAAAAAATAATTTCATGATTTGTTATCACAACTTTTCACAAATCTTTTGTCAAATCAGCTTAGGTTCACAAATGTTGTTAAGATAACGTCATATTTTGAGTTTCTGTTGAATAAACTAATCTTTTTCTTTGTATCAACTCATTTTCTTTAAATTAATTCAAAATTTTAAGGCAACCAGGTAAGGCAACTTACTTTAAGTTAAATCAACAAATATTTTTTTGCCAGTGCACTGAGTGACGTCACCTGACTGCCTCAGCCAATAAATTGGAGTATTTACACGTGCTTCACACCGAAGGTGTTACCATTGCACTAGCAACTGATGCAGCATCTCTTTCCCTTCTCAGGGAACTGGGTCACATACATAACCCTAAGACGTTTTTCATACAGCTGAAGACACCCAGCAAATTGTGAATCAAACTGAAGCAATTATTATAAATCATGACTTTAAATTTCAGAGTGGCATAAAAGCTCAATTTGTCATCCTTGGAAAACAACAATCACAGCAACAATCAATGAAACGTTATTACAGGGACTGCCAATACGGAAATACATTACACTCAAAAAAAAAAAAAAATATGCAAGGGCCCATTCAGAAAGCTACTTGCACCAAGGCCTGACTGTCTAATTTCAGAAATGAACTGCTCTCTCAACCTTAAAGAGGCTTAACACTGTCATCATATAATACTCATCATCTCATCTGCTCTGCTGCAGCATGCCGCTGTTTGTTTTGTGCTTAACAGGGACTTGTGCTGTAGGTGGATTTTAATGTTGCCAGATGGCAGGCAGGGATCAGAGGCTATCTGTTTCAATGACAATATAGCAACTAATGGAGATACTGCAATATTGACTAGAATGATACAGGCTTAGAAATGTGCACTGTGTGTGTGATAGGAAAATGAAATTGCTGCCTGCCTTTAGATCTTCACTGCAGGGGTTTAGTGTCGCTGTAGAGGATTACTGAGAGGTGTTAAATAACGTGCAGTCCAATGATGCCCTTTCTTCTTGCACTGGACCTGTAAGGATACTTATCATTTTTGAAAGCTCATTTGATGTGAAAACTTCCCAGTTTAGAACCATATAAGGATAGGATTATTTTTAATAATTTTTAAACATGCTGTTGTGACTGTGAGTCATTACCTTGTAAGCTTTAAACATGACACTGAACTTCTGCAGGGGCAGATTTACAGTGCAAAATATGCTTTCAAAGGTCTCAGTCAGCTCTATTTCAAACACAACTCACAAAGTTTAGTGCTGGTCTGCTATCATTTTGAGGGTGTTAGGGAAGCCGAATGTTTAGGAAAGACTAAAAAACATGCCCTTTTAGGTTAAATTTCACTTTACAGATGACAATACAGAAACTATGAGGAGGAGTTTATTGTGTGGTTTCATATCAGATTGAAGCAAATATCAAAACTGTTATATCTAAACTCTAATTCATCATCCGCTGATTCTTAAGTGTGTGTGTGTGTGTATGTGTATGTGTGAGACCCTGGACCACAAAACCAGTCATAAGTCACAAGGGTATATTTGTAGCAATAGCCAACACTACATTGTATGGGTCAAAGTTATCAATTTTTCTAAAGTAAAGATCATGTTCCATGAAGATATTTTGTAAATTTCCTACCGTAAATATATCAAAAATGTATTTTTGTGAGTGGATATGCATTGCTAAGGACTTCATTTGGACAACTTTAAAGGTGATTTTCTCAATATTTAGATTTTTTTGCACCCTCAGATTCCAGATTTTCAAATAGTTGTATCTCGGCCAAATATTGTCCTATCCTAACAAACCATACATCAATGGAAAGATTATTTATCCAGCGGATAATGTATAAATCTCAATTTAAAAAAAAAATGACCCTTATGACTGGTTTTGTGGTCTAGGGTCACACACACACACACACACACACACATATATATATATATATATATATACACACACACACAGTAAAGAGAAAATTAAATTAAATGCTACAATTGTTTTAAATTGTTCAGAAGAAAGAAATTGTTACGGAATATTATTTAATGTTTGACCCATATCATACTCTTAGAAGTTTAATATATTTGACACTAATATTGAGTTTCAGTTGAGCCGCAGTTTCAGTGTAGGAGAAAAATGCTCTTATCTTTTAATGTAAAATGGAAATAATATCATATTGCTATTCCATATGCGTTCTGTCAGACTAAAGATTAATCTACTGATATCACGAGAATGGCATTTTTCCCCCTTTGAGAATACTATAGTGCAGGAAAAACTTCATTTATATCCCCTTTAGTTAGAGTTTTTGAACTTCTGGCAGTCAGTTTGTATTGCCCCTAATGAGGGAGATGGTCTTCTAATCAGTGAAAAATGTCATATTTTTATTGAGCCTAAAAAAAATATTTTACTTGAATCACTAAGACTTCAGGGATTTATAGTATAATCAAGTGTAAAACAACCTGGAATGCCAAAGCATTGCCTGCGCAGTCAGTGTACTAGAATTTCTACCCATGTGAAATGAGCGGAACCGTTCACTTTCATTTACATTTACTCAGGGAATAGTTCATGGCCAGAGGAAGAAATGCTGATTTTACGCTACCATTTATGTTTCTACTTTAAAAATTCTTTCAAACAAAGCCAAAACAGAATCAACCTTTTCATGTTTTGCATGTTGTTTCTGAATGAATCGTTTAACAAATTACTTTTGAGGGACTAAATCTTCCAGAAATCACCTGTGATATGTTTGACAGTCTGTTAAGTCTATTATAATCAAAATTAATGGAATAGTTCACAGTCAATAAGTTTATCCCAGTGAATGCGTAAATAAATTTTAGTATGTTCTTCATCCCAGCTAACAGAATTTTGTTATAAGAATGTTCTCTAAATATTCAGTGTTGGCTCATGGGAACATTAAAAACGTCCAGTTTTCTTGACGTTACAGGAACGTTTTTATAAGGTATGATGTTCTTCAAACGTTCTTTCAACTTTTTGATTTAAAATTCAACATTCTAGGAACGTTCATTTGTAACATTCCAAAAACATAAAAATGTCCAGTTAACTTAATGTTAGTAGAATGTTATTTAAAGGTTAGTATGATGTTCCTGGAACATTCTTTCAATCATTCAAACACCTGCTGTGAACAAGCACTGAAAGAAAGAGAAATAAGAACACAAACTACAACTTTCTTCAGCCACAGCCTTAGATGAACTGAAGATAAAAGGATCTGATTAAACAACTCCACAAACAGCATTACCAGCTTCACTTATTACTAACCAGACTGACTTTATTTCTGAAGGACGCAATGCTTCGTTTGAGGTCACCATCATGGAGATCAGTGTTTGCTTTAGTTGGGCTCTTGACCCTTGACTTTTGTTGAGTTGCTTCTTTATCAGCAATTGCAGGTGTTTTCAGAAAATGTTTCTGCATTGATAAAGCAGATCAACATGTCTGTTTTAATAACAGACAAATTACTGCATTTTTCCTGTTGATGTCTGAGAGTGAATAAATAACACTGTCAGTGTTAACTTTCTGTTTAAGACGTATTTTATGTCATTTATCCACTCACAGACATCAACATTCGGCATATGAAACACAACAATGGTGACTTGCTTCATTCCAGCATACAAAACACATTCATGGCTCCCAGCATGCATTGCGACATGAATAAATTATGCAGCTGAATTATTTTTTTATTGTCACCATTGTTAAGGTTTGTATGATAAGTGCTGATGTCTAAGTGTGTTGTGTTTAACTTTTAAATAGTTTTGGACAATCTTTTCACTTCAGTGTTACAAATGATTTTTGAGTTTCATTTATTACTTCCTTCTCAAATATCATTTCAATTCAAAAGTAAGCAAAATTATAGAAAAAGCAGTTGTTTAAACCACTTTTTATACAGTCATTTGTCTGTTGTTAAAACAGACATGTTGATCTGCTTTATCAATGTAGACATGTTTTCTGAAAACACCTGCAATTGCTGATAAGCAACTCAACAAAAGTTAAGAGTCAAGAGCCAACTAAAGCAAACACTGATCTCCATAATGGTGACCGCAACGAAACATTTTCAATAAGACATCAACATCTAAACCTCTGTTAATTCTCAATAAGAACTTCTGGAGATGTCTTACAGAAATAAATTCAGTCTGGTTAGAAATTGGTGAAGCTGGTAATGCTGTTTGTGGAGTTGTTTAATCAGAACTTGAATGTCTTTTATCTTCAGTTCATCTAAGGCTGTGGCTGAAGAAAGTTGTAGTTTGTGTTCTTATTTCTCTTTCTTTCAGTGCTTGTTCACAGCAGGTGTTTGAATGATTGAAATAATGTTCCAGGAACATCATACTAACCTTTAAATAACATTCTACTAACATTAAGGACAATTTTTATGTTCTTGGCATGTTACAAATCAACGTTCCTAGAATGTTGAATTTTAAATCAAAATTAAGTTGAAAGAACGTTTGAGGAACATCATACCTTATAAAAAAAAAACGTTCCTCTAATGTCAAAAAAAAAAAAAAAGGAAATTTTTACGTTCCCAGAACCAACACTGAACATTTGGAGAACGTTCTTATAACAAAACTCTGTTAGCTGGGATATTGATTCAGAAGATTATTGGTGTATTTTGAGCTTGATGGATGTGGTCACTTTAAATTGTAATTTCTAATGTTCTACGAAAACAACAGCAGCAGCATCAGATTTGGAATTAATTGAACAGGCATTTGCTATATGATAATGTATAGCTTAATTATAATGTATGATTTATATTATGAATAAATAAGATAGCCTAATTCAAATAGTGCAGCCTGTGAATGAGAGGTGTGCTATTATATTACTTTTCTAAGCGATCAGACTCGTGATTTTTCAATCAAACTGCTTGCTATAGCATTGCAACTTTTGTATGCATGCACTACAGAATGTAAAATAGACTTGAAAGGCAACTTATTCTTTTCATTCCAAGAAAAAAGTGTGTGTGTGAAATAAAAATATAGGCTAAATCAATAATAAATCAATAATACAAACGAAGCCAAGTGTGTAAACCAAGGTGTTGTCAGAAGTAGACTTGACTGACTATTTAATGAAAAAGCAAATATTAAAAAAAGCAAATATTGCTGAAAGATGTATTTCAGAAGCCAGCGAGAATTTAAATCCAAACGTTACCCAGCACTGAATTTGCATATATTCATCAGATGCATTGCACGGTGTCGACGCGGACCGCTAATAAACGCTCTTTTGCCAACATAAAGTACAGCACTGAATGCGCAGCTTGTGCAAAAGGGGCGGGAAGCGCGTGTCGTCTTGAGTCGTGGTGTAATGAACCCCTGGAGACCGTGAGCCAATCAAATCCCTCACCCTTTCCCCGTAAGCCAATCAAAATCCTTCACGCCTGTTAGCGATACCTGCCTCTACTTCAATATGTACTACACTCAGAGGTTCAGTGAGGGTTACCGACGTGTGCTAGTCCGGAGCCGTTTTGTCAAAGAGGACAACTTGCTTAAAATAATCTGAAAATATTCTTTTTTCAGCGGTGCGGCGTGACGTGACGTTAACTGTGAAGTAAACGTAGGAATTTTTTTTTTTTTCATTGTAAAAAAACCCATTACTTGGTCACATTGTGTTTGTCTCGTTGCCTCAATGCGGCTGTCAGATCCACATCTGCCTCAAAATTAAAGCGAATATCCGTTTAGAGATAGATGTGAAACTTTCAGTTCATTTTTAAAACTATACGCATGTTAGTTTACATAAAACGAACTTTAAGCGAGCGAAGTCACGTATTTCATTAAAGACAACATTTGCGCTTGAAGTCTGTCAGTTCAACTTGCAGACGGTGTTGTACTGATAAAATATATTTTCTTTATTGTGGCTTTAGTGTGTATTTCTGTTAGATTCACCACATCGCTCCATCAGTGTCCGTTAAAACAGTTCAGCCGATAGTTTTACCGTTATTTTTTGATGTCCTGAGAGAAGCCTGAGGGACACCGCTTTATTATGTCGCTTTTTTTACTGCAGGGCTGAAGGGAAATTTAAAAGACCTAAAAATAAAGTGTCGGTTTCTACTCCACAAAGAATCATTTGAACTTCCTACCGCAGAAGGAGAAGGACATAAATAGTTCTGACATGTGGATGTAATTTCAGAAAAAAAGGCAGACAGATGCAGAGAAATAAAACGCGAGCGGGAGAGAGAGAGTGGGAACAGTTTGAATCGAGCCTGCAGATCTGTGACAAGGAAAAGCCGTGAGAAAATATTCATAATTTTACAAGCAAACGATGTAATGGGAGGGGAGCAGATGGAGGCGAAATGACTGGCTTTTTGACGGCGCTTAAACAGACGTAAACATCAGAGAAATCCCATTTAAGCTGACATCAATTTACGTGAACTTGAGTCGGGATGGGAGCCACGCTGATCGTACACACTTTAGGTTTTCTCTTTTGCGGCACCTTGCTGAGTTTCGTCTATGGTCTGGTAAGTTTCTTTCTTTCTTTCTTTCTTTCTTTCTTTCTTTCTTTCTTTTAAAGCGCTTTCTGATGTGTCTGACTCACTTTCTTATACATGCACAGTAACACTTATTAACTGCAAGACTGTCAAGAATCAAGGACACAGTGGTAATTATTTAAAGATTGAGTTGCATTTCGGGATACCACTAGCCCTAGGCTGTGCCAGCCCCTTCTTTTAACTAAGATTATCTTCTAATAGCCTTGTCCAAAGAATCGATGTTCGCAGCCTTTCTGTCGTATTTTCCACTAGCTTTATCACGTAGACTGAAGATGCTGTATGTCCTTTTATGTTCATACTAAAACCTCAAGCTAAAGACAGAGTCCACACCATATAAACGTAATTTACCTACTTTTGCCTTTACATTGGCAAAACCTTGGTAGATTTCCCTTATTAAAAACAAAAAACAAAAACTATATATATATATATATATATATATATATATAAACGGGGATTTATGATACCATGGTGATGGATGTTCACTCAGTGATGTGGCGGGTAAAGGATGCTGCTCTTTACAAACTTCACACAGTCAGGTATCCACTATATAATTAAAGCCACTCTATGGTGAAAGCTGCAATTTGTCACAGCATGAGATTGTGCTTTGTTTCTCACTATAAGCAAGATCAATAACATGTCAACAAGTCAACACTGTATTTCACTGTATTACACCAATCTATTCTCACTCACAAAGCCATCAAAAACTGAAGCATGGTCAAGCGCCACGCAGGGCAATCGCTCACCTAATGTGACAGATGATGATGCATTTAATTATTTGCATAAAATGATTTGTATATGTGACCCTGGATAAGGGTCAATTTTTTGAAATTGAGATTTATGCATCATCTGAAAGCTGAATAAATAAGCTTTCCATTGACGTATGGTTTGTTAGGATATGACAATATTTGGCCGAGATACAACTATTTGAAAATCTGGAATCTGAGGGTGCAAAAAAAAAAAAAATCTAAATACTGAGAAAATCACCTTTAAAGTTGTCCAAATGAAGTCCTTAGCAATGCATATCCACTCACAAAAATACATTTTTGATATATTTACGGTAGGAAATTTACAAAATATCTTCATGGAACATGATCTTTACTTAATATCCTAATGATTTTTGGCATAAAAGAAAAATCTATAATTTTGACCCATACAATGTATTGTTGGCTATTGCTACAAATATACCCGTGCGACTTGTGACTGGGTTTGTGGTCCAGGGTCACATATATACTTTCATATCTTTGCGCACATAACCCTAACCTTACCTTCAGGACTGGCCCATGGTTTTGTGGGGATCCAGGCAAGATCATGAAAATGGGCCCCACCAATATTCACATAATATTAAAACTATAACACTACAAACACTGGAATAAAATGACTAAAAATAAGCACACTGTAGGTTGTTGACATGTCCATGTCCATTCTTCAACAAATCTGTGTGAATGTGGCTCTGTGTATGTTTATGACTTAAGTCTTTCACTATTTTTAATCACCTTTTAGCTTTAATCAGTTCACCTAAATAGTGGTGACAAGTAAATTATTGAAAGTACAAATTATGTAGAGATTAACATGAGGTCATAGTAACTGCATGTATAATAATTTTATTATAGATATGATTTTTAAATTTTAAATTTGATATTGAAATTTTATGTAAACAACAGTACAATAGTTAATACTCTACTATAATATATGTATATGTGTGTGTGTGTGTTTATAAATTAATAAATATAAAGACTATATATGCCTCTTTGAGAGCAAATCTTTAGACAGCTTAGTTAATGTACAAATTAATTGCTCACATTTTCGCTCTGATTTTTTGCGTCTTTATGTTGACAGTCTTTGAATTCATTGCCCAGATTATTCTTGAGAAAACGGGACAAGCCTTTGGCAAAAGAACCACTGTTTCTGCCATCCAAAACAAGAAATTATTACTTTGCGGCTTTTTGAGATGCTTTCTGTGACCTATTTTGTGCATTTCCGACAATTTGAGCACATTTGAGGAAAGTTTGAAATCTGTGGATAATAATACGGTACTCCATATACCAGCGATGCTACGTGACATGAAAAAATTATGCAGATTACCAATACATTTTTTTCACTGTTTGCTACATCTGTGTTGATGTGGCCTATTTATAGTGGCTTGGAGATTGAAGTTGTTTGTCAGGTATTTGTCATTTGGTGATTGAAATCTTATACTGTACTTAGAATTGTTTTGGGCTGTCGCCTTCACTGTGGTTTTAATGTTAACTGTGTGTTTGTGTACTGTGTTGTTGGTGTGTCGATTGCATTTTGTCAGTGGAGAAGAAAGAATGTTTATTCAGCAGTAACTGTACTAAAACCATTATGTATATCATGTGACAACCGTCTGTAGCGCCTGTAGGATGGGCTGGCACTGCCTACCCTAAACCTAACCACTTCTCAACAAGATAAAGCACGTAACAGTACAATCACGGAAATTTATTGCAAAAACTGACCAAAAAACAGTACAAAAGTGTCACAAACGAGTCATGTTGCATTCCAAGTCTTTTGAAGGCATGCAATATTTTTATGTAAAAAAACAGAGGTTTTAAAGTCTGAAAAAGATCCCACTCCATTAACACAGTCACATCTCATCCAAAAGATAAATCTTAGCATGATGCATTCGGTCATGAAACACATGAGAGCCAATGGCATTTCACAATCAAAGCTGATGTAACAATTCTCCATGTGGCAATTTTTAAATGTTTATCCGTTTTAGATCTGTTCCTAACGTAAAGCAATCATTAGGCCTCAGAAGACTTTAAATATATGTAATTTTTTAATAAATTGTAACTGTAGTTGTATCTGCCTGTTATATGCTGTTTTTTTTATTTTATAGGCACTCAATAGTTTAATGTAAATACAATTATTGTGGCTGTTTAAATTGAAATTATGTCCAACATATATGTCATAATGACAAAATTAAACCCTATATTTTCATAATGATAAATTTCTCATTGACACCAAAGGTTTCTCATTGAAAGCAATGTCTTAACATTGACTCTAAAAGCACTTGACCATGCTTCAGTTTTTGACGCTTTGAGAGTGAAAGCAGGTTGTGTATACAGTCTTATGGATTGTGCCTCTGATTTTTCCAAACACATTTTCTAAAATGGCAGGTTTTTATCTTCAAAGGAGACACAGAATCTGGTCGAGCATTAGATTTGCCATTTAAGGAGCCCACAGCTGAAGTCTGTTAGAAAAACAAATAAAGTGCCAATTCAACTATGTTGGAATAGCTCCTAATTGCTTTAGATGCTGTTTGTGATAAGTAGAGCTTATTTACAAAGTGCCTTAAGAGTACCTGAGTTTTGAGTTGTGCTTGTTGTTTGGGTGGTTGCCGGGGTGTTTCTTTGTTGTTGCTAAGGTGTTATGGGTGCTTTTTGGCACATTGCTATGTGGTTACTGGGGTGTTCTAGCTTTTTTTTCTTAATATTTATGGTCCACCAGAAGCAGTGTGATTTTCTGTAGACCCAACATTACACTGGCTTAATGTAATTTCCCTCGAGTAAAATATACCAAAATTACATAGCTCAGATGTATTTTTCTTTTGTCTTTATTACACTAATACAATATTTTGCTGATTTTATAATTGGTTTGCATGCTTGTCTTTTACATTATTGAATACATTAACATACCTTCACAAATTTGCAGTCACAGTACATGTACACCAAAAAAGCAAACAAATCATTTCATAAACCTAACATAACTGCACTTTGACTAAAAAACAGTTGTACAAAAGACAAACATATTGGACCGTAAACAGTTATACTGCTGTGTCACATTAAAAGCTAGCAGAGCTCTGTTAGACATGTCATTGCAGTCTACATAACAGAACAAAAACTGGTCTTATCTAAAACAGTTTTTGTCTCTTCTATTTTATCAGCTGATCAGTTTAAAAAAATGCAAAAGGACTGTAACAAGAAGCAGCTTCCATATTGAGAGCTGGGCTAAAGTCCCTTTCAAGGAAAGTCTGTTCACTCGGCGGCCATATTTGCAACGCCTCCGGGCAGCTCTTTCGGGCATCCAAGACCAAGTCCTATCTATTTGAATGGGGAATCCTGAAATCTCAAAAACTGCTTGGCGAACTCACCATTAAATAACATATTTCAAATCAGGAACAAAATCTGACATGAACTGTCCCATAAATGTTGTTTCTTATGCTCAAATAGCATTAAAAAAAGCTTATTTTTCAGGCTAGACGAGCCAATGCGCATGTGCAGTCCTAAGCACGAGTCTCAGGTTTCTATGGGAACCGGAGCTTCTGCTGCAGTGACGCAATGACTTTATCAATCAGCGATTGGCTCTTTTACTTAGAAGGCGGGACCTATTCCGCCATATTGTGCGTTGCAGTTTCTCCCATTCATAACTAATAGGAGTGATCCGTCTTTCGATATCTGTAGCCTTTGGCTAGGTTCACTTTTGGAAATAGAGTCACTCTCAAAGTGCTCTTGTCTTTGATCTCATTTGTTAAACTAAAATGAATGAATTCATTAAAACCAGAATCCCAAATACTCAAGTCTGAACTCCTCTGTGAAGTGAAAGCATGTCTTCATTACTAGGATGCACAGATTGAGATTTTTAATTCCTATTTTTTTTTACAAGCAAATTGCCTGATTCCTATACAGTTGCCGATTTTTTTTCTTTAAGCAAATTTATTTGTAGTTTATTTGCTCTATAACAGGCCAACCTGGCCTTAAAAAATATTTGTAGCCATTTGAAATAACAGGCAACCGCTGAATTTAATCATGATCCAAACAAAGATGTTACACACGTAGCATGAGCAGTTATATTTGATTTCAATTAGATTGTATAATTTCAAGATTTAAAATGAAAGCAGAATGGTCTGATTTTAGATTTGTGAATTATAAAACATACCTGCACAAAACAAAAATAGCAGACTGAATGAAAATGCAGATTCACTCTCCAACAGTAGGTGGCACTTATGGAACAGCAGAATTTTTTTAATACATATTGCCTACATTTAAGCTCGTTTAACAAATATTAAAAGTAAAAATTAAACATTTAGAAGTAATTCAAGTGTAATCGACTAGTCTCTGTTGTGCTGATTCCACTGTAACAACGCTGGATTTCGTGCCGGAGATGGCTCGCGTTCGGCGGGGGAACTGCTAACTTCAGACTGCCGCCTGCGTTTCACTCATAGCCGAAAAATGCTATGACTGACTCCATAACCTCTCCATAAATAATCAGTGTACAATTCTGCGAACATATTTTAACATCCTAAGTATTTATATTCTGTATCTTTTTGAATAAAATCATAAAATTTTATGCAAGGCATCAGGCGTTTCCATCACGCAAAAAGACCAACGCGACACTCGTTTAGGTGACTCACATCGCGCCCCTGTTGCTTTGCAAAAAATGAAAGGATATACAGAACAATAACGAGTTTTTAGATAAAATAAAATGTACACAAACCTGTATTTTACCGAAGACATGCACCAATTTGATGGAGCTGCATTGCTCTCTCCTGAAGAGGGCGCAAAAAACCTGCGATAAATAACTCAACCCCTGGGTTATTATGTCTGACCCAGGATCTGGTCAACACAAAAACTACCCAAACACTGGAAAAATAACCCAAAAAAATGACCCAAAAGATACAACCCAGGACTTGAGTAGAAAAAATAACCCAAGATTTTTTTAGACTGTAAGAGGTCAGAGAAAAAGAAGACAGTCAGTTCCCTTCATAGATACATTCATATAAACTCCAACCCCCAAATCAATATTTATATTTTTCTTCCAATATTTTGAGCATCATGAACAGTAAGCTTGCTGTGTCTGGTACAGTATTTTCCCTCCTCTCCTCTTTGCATCCATCTTCAGCGTGTCCCATGTCAACGTCCTGTTTACAGACTTTTTATTATTTCCACACAAATTACATTTTGGGAAATTATTGCAGTGCAGTTTGTGTGCAAGTCCGGAATAGAGATCGGCCAAAATTAAATGAAAAACGGCCGGGTCCAATTTATGGGCGGTTGACCGGTGCATCTCTATTTAATACATCAACCAGTTCATTAACAGGAAGTCCTGAGTAATCTATAAATCTTCTGGTCCTCCAAACCAAAGATCCCATTTTACTTTAATCTAAACTACAGAAAGAGATGATAAAATAAGCATGCATCATTTTGTTTGGAACAATTAATTGTAACTGTATTAAGACCAAGTAATTGACAATCATAATGACTATAGATGATTTAAGAAACAATCACCAATAGTTGATGGTGCTGCTGGTTTAAGACTATTTAACTTTTGGGCGATGAGGAATTTATTTATTTGAGTGTTGATACTGCAACGTTGTTTCACCATCTTACCTTTCAATGTGGGTGAATTAAAGGGATAGTCCACCCAAAAATGAAAATTTTGTCATCTCACCCATGTCGTTCCTAACCTGTAGGCATTTTTTTCTTGTGCTGAACACAAAAGCAGATATTTTGAAGAATGTTGATAACATGTTCCCATTGGCTTCCATTGTATTTTTCTTGTCCATACTATAGAAGTCAATGGGAACTGAAACTGTTTGGTTAACAACATTCTTCAAAATATCTTCCTATGTGTTCCACAGAAGAAAGGATAAAGATCCAAAAGGCTCTCTAACATTCTAACAATGAAGGAAAGCCAACAATTGTGAGATAAAGTTTCAGTCACATGTGACCTTTCTCAATGCCCAATAAACAATACTCTGTGCAGGAGCCATCTTATCTCTTCAAATTCTTGCAGCAACGTTGAATTATCATAGAATTATGTACTGATTTTGCAAAGCGAATCAACATTGATGTTGTTTAACCATCTTAATTTTCAACGTTGAATGAGTTTCTTTTTCTCTCTACACAATTGTTCATTCAATTACATTATAACTTACAGTTATTTACAATTAGATCAACCTATGACAATACTGACTGAATCACTGATTTAAGGCCCGTTCACACCAAGAATGATAACTATAAAGATAAATATAATGATAACTATATCAGCGCATACTTGTTTGTGTTGTTTTGCATTTACTGATGACAGTAAAGAGAAAAAATCCTACAAGTTATTGCCGACCATTTTCCAAAGCTGTACCAAAGTTAAGTAGGATCACATTTAGGTCACACAAATATCTGTTGAGGGAATTATAAACCACCTGACAATGATGTAAAGGTGCCAGAAAAGTAACGGTCGAGTTCATATGACCTGCGGTGGGTCTTCTGTGCTTCAGATCGCATTTATGTCACACTTCAAGTGAGACAGGGTTAGCTGCAGGTCAGAGTAATGTGCATGCCGAAAGGAGCATTCGTTCCTCCCTAAAAGCCCAAATGTCAGAATCAGCACAATCGGTGACTGTTGTAAAATGCAGTCTCTACTGTTGCTAAATTGTGGGACGTGTTTGATAATAAAAAGAGCTATTAAAAGCACAATAATCCACGTAAGAGACGCTGTTTCCAACTTCAAGGCGGCTTTCTGCGTGTGCGCTCCGAAACGGACCGCAACTAGACAAGCAAATTATACTTTAGGCTTCATTTGTGCGTCTAAACGATCAAATACACACAAAAAATATATCAAAATGACCGTCATGGAGAGTATTCACTTAAACAGAGTTTATGTCTTAAATGGGTGTAAATAGTTGGGAGAAAATATGTGTATTAGCCTATTAGATCTGCATTCGGTCTTAAAAGTGGCAGTAGTCTAATAAACCTGCTGACGATTGTGCCATTAATGTGAATCAAACAACAAAAGACAGAGAAAATGAATTACTCACAGAGAGAAAATGAATTACTCACAGCTCTTGAATGAATAACTTTAATAAGCATTAATCTATCAATTCATTAAGTGAAAACTATGCAGTGTTATTTTACATTTGATTACTTTAACTTTATTATATTTCTTTCGTAGGCCATATTACTTACCTAAACAGTAATGTTAGTAGACATTCCTAAAATTAAAGCAGTTTATTTCATTTGTATCTTTGTTTGATTTCCATAAACCAATAAGAATACCGTTAAAGTACCGGATCGATAAGCAGTATTAGTAAGAGTAGTAGTACCGTTAGAAACGTTACTCCAACATACCCACACTTGCTTCAGTTGTGAACTTAAAAAGTTACAAATTTTAGTACTTTTCTTACCTATACCAATTGTTTTGCTCTAGAAGACATTTATTCATCAACTGGGGTTGTATGGATTATTATTGTGTTCACTTTGTGTGTTTTTTAAAGCGACAAATTTAAGGGACCCGTACACTTGCCTTATAAGGTCTCACAGAGATCCAGAGAGACTATTTTTCTAAAAATCTCTGTTTGTGTTCCACAGAGAAAAGAAAGTCATATACATCTGGGTTGGCATAGGGTGAATAAATGATGAGAGAATTTTCATTATGGGGTGGCGTGTACCTTTAACACCTCTAACACAGCTAAATTGACACTTTGGCTGCCTGCCCTGCGGAAAAATCCAGCATTGCTGGTCACCAGCAGCTCTAACCAGCACAAACCAGCCTGGACCAACATGGAATTCATGCTGGTTATGCTGGATTTTGCAGCAGGGTGGTAATGGCACTAGCAACTGCAAAACCTCAGGCTTATATTAAAGTGCCAAAAGAAACATAAATGACAAAAAGCATGTTGTGTCTTCCGCCCAAGCCTACGTTATGTAGCTAAGTTAGCAAACTGTAGCGTTAGCATTTCACTTGCACTGGCACCATGCATTTTAGCCATATTTTTATATATGAATGAAATAATGTTTTGACATTTGTGGAATAAAATGTTACTCCTATGCTAATAATGTGTGTATATAAATAAAATAAAATAACAAAAATGATCATAAAACTGTGTTAGTGTTAATTTTCGTTAACAAAATCCATGACGAAAAATGTTCGTCAATGAAGTTTTTTCCTCTGCCAGCGTTTTTCGAGACGTTTTTCGACGCGTTTGTGTTCATACCCAAGCGATTTTCACTGGCGATGCGCCGAGTGAACGTGCAAATTCACTCCTTGACAGTAGATGGCGCTTATTGAAAAACAGAGGAAAAAAGTTACAAGCCTATGTACATGAAAGAAAATTAGGTGAAATGAAACTCACCATTGAATCTATTTGATCTGCAATTCCTCTCCATAACAACTCCCTCTTATCGAGATTTTTGTAGTCGCTGTGGCGTTTGTCATAAAGTTCTTTGTGTTCAGACACCAATGAGACCAGCAGCTCTACATTCATCTTGCCTCGTTGCATCTTCTTCTTCGTCTACTTATTTCCTCTTCATCGTCTTCTTCTTAGGTATCAATGTGTGCTCTGCAAGACCGTTTTGTGCTTGAGCGCCACCAAGTCGTGTTTTACCGTAACTTCAGCAGCTCCAGGCACGTGAACAAAAGTGTCAATCTCATTGGTCGGCCAGTTTTTAACGCAGTGCGTCAAAACACAAAAACGAACCCAAGGCGTTTTTTAAACATGATGCTTTTACGGCTGCCGTTTTGCGCGTCGGTGTGCACACTCACATTGGCGCCCTTTGTTTAGTCACGAGGCGTTAAACGACGGCGATAAGCACACGTGATAATCGTCATGGTGTGCACAAGCCTTAAGACGAGACGATGACAAGACGATAATAAGGCCATTAAATGATAACTGTGACTATATCAACATGCAATATTGTTGACGAAAAAAAGACAAGACTAAAATGTAGTTAAAAGAACAAAAACTTCACCAAAAACTTTTTTATTTTTGTTAAAAAAAGAGGAGCCAAAACATTTCAGACTGCTGTACAAGACTCCGTTATTAGACAAGAGTTCATGTTTGCGGTTGCCAGATATCAAGAGCTCACATCCTCCAATCAGAGCTTTTCTGTTAAACAGATACATGCCCGGGTTTTTGCTTTATGCAATCTGGCAACCATTCAGACGCGCTCTCTGCGGAGGCGCCATGATCTGAAAACACCAACATACGGTACTGTACAAGTAAGCTGGAGTTCAGCGATCTCCATTTTTGCCGTTGTTTTAATAGAGAGACATTAATGCAACTTGGAATTATTGGAATTACTATTAGGAATTTCTCTGTTATAATATTTGAGAGTAGGTTTTTGTTTTACCAGTTTTCATAATGTAGACAGGGCAAGTGCATATCTAAAGTCTTTGGTATTTATTTAGCTTATAATTGACAGCCTTTAATAAATCTGTACACTAGATGAGGTAAAATAAACCATGCATATGAATCGATATTCTGTTGATTTGTGCTTATTGGTGAAAGAGCAACTTCTGTTGAAAGGTAAAAATAAATTTCCCAAACGACAACAATCATTGCAATTAAAATTAAGCAAAATAATAATTTTTTTATCATTTCAACCATTATACAGTACGAAAATATGACGAAAATGTGTAAGTTTCCATTGACTGAAACTAGACTAAACAAAAACAGGACAAAGTTGACTAAATATGATAAAAACTAAAAGTTACATTTGACGCAGGACTAAGACTAAATTTAAAAATAGCTGACAAAATTAACACTAAACTGTGTAAAAGTTGTTGAAAACATTACGTTGATTGTCTCCTAACTGTAAACGTTCATTTAAGACATACCCAACTGTGTTTACGTGAAAGAGCATGGCTTTATGTGTGCGGTTGCACAGAAACCGTCTTTCAGACAGCATGAATACCAAAATGAGTTCCTGTTTGTGTCTCATTCCGCTCAAACATTTTAAAATAACTCGATAGGTAAAACTGGCAAGGCTTAAAAACACAAGCAAATGATGAACTTCCGTGACGCGGCAGCACTGAAACGTCAAGTAAGCATAATAGAAACGATAATCTAAAATATATACCGGCTGACAAATTTCTACAGTAACAGTGATCAAATGGCCAGAAATCAAGGATTTTGTGATGCATTCGTAGGACTCTCCTCTGTTCAGTTCCCATATTGCTTGATTGTGTGGAATACAAAAACATCCAGGAGCCCCTGTTTACACAGCCTATTTTAAAAGGGCACAGATCTGGTTGTGGGTACTTTGAGTTAAGGTGAGCCACTCAGATACAATCTAAAAAAAGAGACCCATCTCTGTGGGTCACCCAGCATGCCTTGTTATAGGAAATGTTGTCTAGACTAAGTGACTCACTATGTTCCTGCATTTATTAAAAAGGAAATGCAACTTCTCAGGAGACATGGCATGCAACTAATGCCCACCGCATGACTAAGTTGTTACTTCACTACTCAGCTGCAAGCATATTTGTCCACAGACTAACACTATGTTCTCTTGTCACTGGAGACAAATACTGTGACCCAACACTCAGGCTTCGCACTTAACCAAAATGACAATAACAGAGGGTCGTGTTGCAGTTTGTACTCACTGCAGGAGGTGATTTGGGAGATCTAGCTGCTGTTATATTCGATTATTGAACATGCGGGTACTTTAGGAGGAGAGACAGAATTTATTATCATTATTATTATTATTATTATTAAGTCACTAATGTGTGAATCTGTTTCTCAAGATATCGATATGGTGAAGCTTATTATAGGTAAAATGTGGCTACTTTTGGTATGCAAGAAAAAAGGCAATAATTACAAACAGTGCTGGACACAAAGATAAATGATAACTATGTCTCACAGTACTGTATGAGCTAAAGTATCACGATATTAAGTAATATTGCAGTTCCACTAATAGTGTTCAATTTCTGACAAATCCTATCCTAACTATGCAAATTTTCCATTAATGTCTTTTATATTATTTGTTACACATGTAAATATACAAACTAGGGCTGTCAAGCGGTTAAACATTTTAATCTAATCAATTACATGATGTGGTGATTAATTAATCACAAATTAATCGCATATCAAATTTGGCTGAAAAATTACCCCCAAAAGATAATTTAAAGTCATTATTGTGTTAAATGAGAAAAGCATCAAATAGACATTACAAAAAGTAGCTTTAGAAAAAAAATATTTTATTTGATTCAACAGAATTTATTACACAAAATTTTTGAGGGTGAGTAAATGATGACAGAATTTTCATTTTTTGGGGTGAACTATGCCTTTTTTTTTATTAATATGGAAATATGATTTTTTAATGAAATAATACTGTACATAAACTAAAACTGCCAGTTGGTGGCTGTAAATGTCTAAATGAGCAAGTTATTGAGTGATTCATTCATTTGATTCGTTCAAACAGCTGATTCATTCAGGAATTAAGTAAATGGCTCTCTTTATGAATGGGCAATTGAATCATTGGTTCACCCAATTGATTCACTCAAAACAAGGATTCATTCAGAAACGAAGCACCGCATGTGTGCTTGTGTTGCTCGGAGACACAACAGTTCTGCTCTGGCTTTATAGGTAATATTTTCATACACAATATTGTGTCTAAAAACATTTGCACTCGTGCTATTTGGGACAAAAAGGTCTGGGGATGGGCAGGTGCGTTAAATACATTAATAATTTTAACGTGTTATTTTTTTCCCCATAACTAATTAATTAAGTTAACGCAATAAATCGACTAATAGTCGATTTATTACAAACCTATAGATTGTAAAATATTGATCATTTGGTAAGAACATGCAAATAATTAAATGTGAAATAACATTTTGACACATGTAAGTGCTCCAAAAGAACACGCGTTCATGTCCCACCCGTCCCACATGCAAATGACACCTATGTTGTTGATTAAGGAACTATTTTATTTACCATTTAGTATTATTGTTTTAAAAAATATATGTTTTGTAATAAAAAAGAATAATTTTATGAATTATGCAAGGCGTATTTGCTGTATGTTAATCATTAAGGGACAGAATTACATTTAAAATGGACATTTCATTTAGACAGATTAGGGTTCAAGCCCCGCCCACACCAGGTTTTGTCCATATACTGATACAGACACAGATGATTTTGCCATTGCATCAGATACAGATACAGATACTGGCTTCACTACACACCTGTAATCTGTCCTGTCCTTTTTACTTTTAAAACTTGATCACAGTATGCAAACATGGGACAGAGTTTATTGCTGTTATTCAAAGTATGTCTCTATTTTTAATTAAGTTTTTAGAAGTCCTTTGATCAGACGATTAATTGAATTGTACTTCAGAAGAGGGTTTTTGAGATAAATACAAGGAACAGTTTTAAACTTTAGCAAATTCTTGGACACCTGCTGTCAACTAATTTGAACATTTGCTGAATATTTGCATTTGCTCCTTTTGCAAATGAAAAGTCTAAGTCATGTTGTAGTGTTATTTTGAACCCCCATCAACAGAATGGAAAGATTATAAAGAGGCGATGTATCTATTGTGACATAAAAAGTATTCCTATGAATTCTCCATTTCACAGAGTGTATCAATGCAATAGGTTGTTTAAAATATTGAGTGTTATTTCTTACCATTCCTCATACATATACTATTTATGTTTTTTTGCTGAGATTCATACCTATGCGTGGGCACAATTTGCAAATAAATTACATTATCTTTGAAGCCACTGGTCAACTTAATGTAGTTGCAAAATATTTTTTACAGCAATAGAAAACATTGCACTTTGTATTCGTTTCTTCTGAAGTCTTCTTATTCATAAGCATCTTATACAGTATGCAGAACAGTGTCTTAAAGAAAAGTTTTTGTTTGTTTTACCCATGCTATCTTTTCCAGACATATGGCCTAAAAACTGGCCAGTTTCAGTGAACTGAATATCCAGTAGTGCACCATGAATCAATGCGGCCACACAAACACACATTGAACAAATTGATCTTCCTGGGCTTTCAACCCCTTATTTCTTCTCCAGCTCTTCACACCAAACAAACATTGGAGTCTGATCTATTCTTACAGTGTTCTGTATGTGCTTCCGCTGGATTTACTAAAAAAAGGGCTAAGAATTGACAGTGTGGACTGCTTTACTTTATCAGCAGTGTTTTCACAGTTACTATGACAGCTTTGACCTTCAGGAAGAATTCCCACTGATTGGTCCTTCCATTTGTGCGTCTATTACTAGGTACAAATCGTCATGATTGCAATCAGACTTTTTTTTTTACTGAATTCATGCCTTGTAACCTTGCGATCACTTGATGGGAGAAACCAGTGTGTCAGTTGTAGGTAGGGTAATGGTGTTTGCCATGACACATGGCTCTTATTGCATTCAGCAGGACACTGTGAGGCACAAAATGGTGCCATTGTAGGCACATCTTCTGAAAACTGAAGTCCAAGAGTCCAAAAGTGTTGTACCTAGTCTCTTAATGAGTCATGGGTGTGTTTTGGGTGTAAAGTGCAATAAACCAATCAGAGTTTCATCTCCCATTCCCTTTAAAAGCCAGTTGGCGGAGTCACTATTTACATGGCGGAATTTGCAAGCGGAAAGACTAAACACTTTTATTTTTAATATTTAAAAATGTTTGTGTGCGTGTCACACGTTGTGCACCCGCCTATAGGTGCATATTACTAATGCGCCCTTTAAATAACAACTACAACAAAAATACTGCAGTCGTTTTCGGGTTGCCTCAAAATAGCAACATGCCAACAATGCGCCTGAACACACCTCATTTTCAGACCAGCACGCCCATGGGCGAACAGATGGGCGTGAATGCATTTGCTATTTAAACAACATGGAGTTGGATGTGAAAATGTTAACTGCGTCGGGCTGAAACTAGCCAAAAACACTTGCGTCGTACCTGGGTGTATGATAGGCCCCCTAGTGTGTCTATGTAGTGGTGAAATAACTGTTTTTCAAACAGGTTTCCTGAGCACTGTCCCAATCCTCCATTGGTCAGACAATCCCTCAAACTTGCACCATTGGTTAAACCACCCTGCTGCTAAATCCAGCATAAACCAGCAGGAATTCCATGTTGGTCTATACTGGTTTATGCTGGTCTAGCTGATGGAAAACTGAGCTGGTCCACCAGCACCCCAGGCTGGTCCCAGTATGCAAAACATACCTTTTGCTGTATTGCAATGCTGGATTATTTTAGTAGGGAATAGACCTTTATCACAGCAGTGCATCGATTCTTTATGTATATTTTCAATGCAATGTTAACACCTAGTTGAATAAACGCCTCTTAAAATAAGCATCCGTGGGATAATTTCAAAATCTGGACATTTTCAGAGACAGGAGAAGAGATATTTTGATGAATACTGTGTACAGAATTTATCTGAGAAAGCCGTGGCTCATAAACATACATGATTATTTCACCACATGGTGTCAGTGCTCAGCGCACAGGTATGAAATACGATCAGTAAGAGAAAAAAACTGTTAATAAAAAGACAAGCACTGGACTGCAGCAGGCTAGTTGGGAAAAAACATTTATTTATTATTCAGAATGCACATTTAAGGGAAATATATTTAGAGGAACATTTCAGCAGGTTAAAGATATGAGATGTAAACGTCCTCAGTTTGGAAATGCATAGGTCTTCTATACACAAACGTACGCCGCGTATTATTTTAAAAGAATGATCTTCATCCCGCCGTATCAGTCTCACTCATGCTTTCCTCTATTCTGTCGGGAAATCATGAAAATGGAGGTAAGGGTGTCGTTGTTTAGAATTACAGCCGCCGAATCGCTGCAGTAACACCGGCGATAAGATTCAGCCATTAGTTTTGATTGCGTTGCGATGGGACTGGAAATAGCGATACACTGCTTTGCTTACCGGAAATAGGAAGTGTGATAAAGGTCTATTCTTCCTGAGGGTGAGGGATTTGCAATTTGGCACATTTGTGATCCAGCGACACCCACTCTGATGCAGAACTTATTTGCATATAATTTAACATTCATAGTTAGAACAGTGTCTTTAAGTTTTTTCTCCTATGCCTTATTCACTATCCGAACCATTTCCAGGTTGTGCTGAACACATAAGCTATATTTCCATCACCCTGTTTTTATGTGCATTTTGAAGTATCGCATCAGAAGCGAGTGATGAAAATGCTAAATTCCAAAACAAAAATCCCTTAATTCGCAAAAAAGGTTATTGAGTTGTGTGAAAAAGTTAATGCGAATAATGGGAGATGGAAACGCATTTGCTGAATAAATTCTGACGTAGCGAACATTAAACCCATGTGACTAGTCAGCAGTTTCCGCTGATGGTGTTTTATTTACTGTTGGTTTCTAGGTTGCCAATGCCACCGTCATCTGCTCAAACAACTTGATGGAAACGCACCTAATTCTCATTTATTTGTTTTTTTCTTTTTTTTTTTTGCGAACTTTGAAAAGATTTGCTTCATGTTTGGATGGAATCTCAACTATAGAGTCCAAACATCATTCTGAAGTGTTGAACTTTCACGCATGCATCATTGCGTCACAAACAGCACGCTGTATACAGTTATATGAATGGATATGGAAAAGATGTGCTCCATTTTGTGTGTAATGAAAGTATGTATCATTCCCAATTAAGGATAAGCGTTGGGGAGAAAAAAGCAGTACCAGTGATGGGCGTCACTGCATGTTAAAGAGTTAGCTAGTTCACCCAAAAATGAAAATTCAGTCATTAATTACTCACCCTCATGTTGTTCCACACCCGTAAGACCTTCGTTCATCTTCAGAACACAAATTAAGGTATTTTTGATGAAATCCGAGAGGTAAATGACTCGTCCATAGACAGCAATATAACCACCACTTTCAAGGTCTAGAAAGGTACTACTTTCCTCTCTGCCAGCAATCCACTACAAATTAAAACTAAGAACACAACAAGTGGACCAGTATCTCTGCCATAAATCTTACTCCCACTAAGGAGTCAACATTCCTCTACAAAAGCTAAATACTGTTTGCTAAGGATAAAAGCAAATGGAAAGAAATGTAACTCAATTGAAAGTGCTATCTTTCTTTCTGGATGACAGAGACAATTAGAGAAATATTCCAAATTTGCAGCCGGTCTGTGGTCTGACATACAGCAAGTATTGGCAACAGTTCATGACTCGGAGCTCATAACGCTCTTGTTAATAGTTAAGGCCTCAGTTTCACTGGCGTGGTAAAGCAATATGATGGCAGTATTTGACTCAGGAAAATGTTGTTTACTTGACTTCCCCTGACCTTTGCAAGGATTTTCCCCCCACCTTTTCCACTCAAAGAATGTTGGAGTGTAAGTAACTCAATGCCAGTTTTACAGCAACCTAAATAGGTGACACAGCTAGCACAAATATTTCAACGAAAAGCTTTTTGCCTGTCAGATTTTTGGATGCAGTCCATGATGGGCCGAGCCCCGTGTAAAGGTACTCATGCATTTCATTTATGCATTATATATTGATGTCTCCTTGCTGGCTACTGATGATTCTTTTGGCCATCTAATATATAGGATAAATTATTTGGGGAAGTTATGGTAGACAGATAACTTAGCTCAATGTTTCTCAGGCACTCATTGGTTTGAACCATTTGATGTCAGATTGTATGAAAGAGGTTTTCTGATCTTAGGTGCCCAGCAGTGATCCACACCCGGCTCTGCTTTAAAAGTTGGTCTAGGGTACAGTTTATGTGTGCTCCTCTACGGTTTGAAGTTAGTATGAGCGCAATCCATCCTGACACACAGAGGTGAAACGCAATTGATGACATACAGTATATAACAGGGTTGCTAACTCTCACACATTTGGCGTGAGACACACTTTCAGGCTCTCACACAACCCAGCTAAATCTCACACCAAATAACAAGACGATGCAAAATAATAGGGCACAACCCAATTTGTCTTCAACTTCATATTATTAGAGTTTCATTTGAGGCGCTTACCACGTCAGATCCGTGCTTAACTGTTTAATGGAATTGAGCCCAGCGCATAACTTACTTTACAATTATGTGCTTATTTCCATTTCAAAACAGTTTGGCACAACCATGCATAACTGAACCAAACTATAGATATAATTTCAAAATGCTTGCTCCAAATGAATTGGCATTGAAGAGCAAGATCATTTAGTGATTATTCGAATCGCTTGCATCGCATCCACGGCACTCATGTTCTGTGCATGGTGGAATTTTTGTCCAATGGGATAATAATGCAGCTTAACTGGCATATCTCCTCCTGAATCATTAGCCACCAGTATTCACAGTGGCACTCATGTTGATGACGCAAACACACCACAGTTCTTACCCTGAAGTACCCTGTGGAAGGAGATCTGTGGGGGCAGGGGTGGATGGTGAAATTCAGCTCAGATTCAGACCATGCAATTGAACCAAGTGTGAATTAAACACGAAATACACACAGTCAAGACACTAGGATCATTATCTCAGAAAGTAGGAGGCAGTTTACTTTTTGCTATGCTTCTGCATAGACCTGCTATTAAAAGGATTTTTTTTTTCATGTGTCTGGTTGAAATGATGTGTGCCATATGTGGGCAGCTGACAGGTTTCAAAGGGAAATGTGTACAGAAGGACTGTGTGAAGAGGATAGTCTTTTTAGATACTAGGGAAACATGTCAAGATGCTGTAACAAACCTTAGGGAATTCTTTGCTGGTTATCATATGATATACTGACCCACACATTTTATAGACAATTACAGCTGTGAAGCTTTACATCTGACACTTAAATTTATGATAAAAGTAGTGCAATTGCATTTTATCAGATGACTAAAGCTATTTATACACCAAACTACAAACTAAAACTAATCCTTAATGCAGTTTTATGCAGCATGAACTAGAGTTGAAGAAAGTAACAGCCACTTGATGCATTCACAAACTTATATTGTCTTTCTCCGCCATAGTTTCTGTCTTCAGCCTTGGGGTCTAGGCATAAAAATCATAAACAGCACACAGCGGCTTGACGGTGATTTATTATGAACTGTACTAAACAGACGCAAAGCAACACCGCAACAAAAGGTGTTTTTTCCATGTTAATCAGAGGTTTTGTTCAAACCAGCCATGACAGTGATATGAGACGAGCGACAGCGAATTCAGTTTTAGAAACAGTTTCTATTCTGATGTGACGTTGTGGCTGGAACAACAACATACAAAATATGACAATGATAAGGTACTGATTATGTGCTTTATGTAAGGGATAATGTACATCCAGCCAGTTGTTATCTCAGAATAAACCCCGACAGGGTGATCAGGACCCCAACGCGAAGCGGCTGGATGTACATTATCCTGCTTATTACACGGCTACTTGCCACATAAGTAAATAATTAGACACAAAATATTTTATTAGTTCTTTAAACGCAAAGCTTCCGCGAAGAGAGCAGTTGCTAGCGCGGCAAGTTCAAACTAGATGGACATTTAAGGGAGATGGTACAGGCACACCACTTATTAAATGGCATTTTACCACATAAATAATATGGGGATAAGAGATATTGATTTGAGATGAAACTGTTTTAAAATCGTACCTGTTTGCTATCTTATAATCCAACGGTGTACAAAACAACAGTCACAAAATGGCAGCAGCTGCGTTTGTATGAAACGAGAGAGCGAGTCCACAATAATGGATGACATAATTAAAAAAACTGTAAGCAAAGTATTGATTTGACTACGTTTTAATATTTTATTAGCTCACCGAACGTAAAACTTCGATGAATAAAAAACGTTCCTAGCATGCGTATAGCGCTGCTGACTTCAGTAGTAACCCGGATGAGCCTGTGTTATCTGTTTTCAGCGGTTGTTATCGGGGAATAACATACCGCTGGATGGCGCGATTGACCAATCAGAATCAAGTATTCCACAGAGCCGTGTAATAATTAATGTTAAAAGAATTTATTGTGAGTTTGAATATGATCTTTATAGCTGTACTGAAAGCAACAATGGATAATTCACCTCAGATCTCGAAAATAAATTAAAGGAAGCAAGAACGTTTAAACTGTGAACAAATAAGTTTATTCTGTGACAAAGACCGTTTCTCATTATGTATTTTTATTTGTTTAAATCCATAAATATTACACAATTTTATTATGTACTTAGCCATTTAGAGTGTGGTGCACTCCACCCACACACTCTTCTGATTGGCTGTGATTTTTGATTGCTTCTGTCATGACTCATTGTCGCATTGCGTCTGGTAAGGAAGCAGTGTTAGTGCCTCTGGTCAGTAATAGCTAAATAGCACCAAGTGAGTTAAACTCTTGGCATCCGTGTTTCTTATTCACAGCCACAAGCTGCCAAACCTTTGATGTAGTTATCTCTATACACCAAACATTGCAAGTTCAGGAGTAAGTCTTCTAATTCATGCACACGGAATGATAGTTCAGACAGAATAGCATACTTTCTATGGTTTTGACTCAATCATTTTGACTCAATCCACTGTGAATGTTGTCTTCTTTCTGCATTTGCCTATCGATGTCCTGGCCCCAGAATTCCAGGCAGCTCTGCATTCCACAACTCCCAGGTTGACAGAGTAGTGTTACCATGTGAAAATTCTCAGTCATGAACTTTTGCTTCTCCACTCTTTTTTTTCCTGCTACTTTACTTTGTTTGTCCTCACCTTCTAGTAGCAAGAATTCATTTGCGTTGAAGAGAACCTATTATTTTAGTCTTGATTTTGTTTTTGGGCTCTACTAGAAAAGGTTTTCATGCTTGAATGTTCAAAAAACATTATTTTTCCCATATTCTCCATTGTTGCAGCTCCTCTCTTCCCAGTCTGTCACTAACGCTCTGTATAGTTCCTGTCTCTATGAAGTACCTCCTTCTGAAAAGCATAATGTGCTCTGATTGGTCGGCTGGACCAGTGTTGTGATTGGTCAAGCGCTTTGTGCGTGTTTGGGAAATGTCCCGCCCTTACCATAACCGCGAGTTTCAACCATAGACTGTATAAAACAATGGATGTAGCGTCCGTGATGTCACCCGTAGGGTTCTGAAGAGCATTTTTGGCTTTCGCATCTTGGCAGCGAGTCATGAAGGGCAAAATTAGCTATATTGATTCCCTTTTGGAGCCTGTCTCCAGCGGCCAGTCGATGACTTGCAGTTTAAGTCACTTCCATGTTGGATTTAAGAGAAAGACTGGAAGGTTGCCGCTTGGTTTCAACATACTACTAACTCAACCAGGCCCTGCCCCATTTTGCGTATGCCTTGGGCAGGAATTATTTAAATGAGGAATATTGTGACGTATTCGTTCCTGGAAGAAAACTCAAGACTACAATGGAGGCGTTTCAGGGAGTTCAGAAACAGTGACAATGATCTAGAGAATAACTCCTGCTGGAGGGACTTTGCAGAGCTTTTTCATGCTCAAACAGCAACATTACACACTTAAGACAGATGAAGATGAAAAAAAAAACATACTAGGTCCTCTTTTAAGAATGGCTACCAGGCATCCTGGATCTGTTATACTACCTCTTCACCAGGCGGCACCAAACTCTTGGCAAACTCTTGTTGGCTGTGAAGCGGGTGCAGAGGGCTTGGGTGGGGGATTCTTAAAAGGACCTTTATTAGTTTCATTGCAAACCTCAGGGGCTTATGGGAGTTTGTAAGTATGCAGTTCACTGCTCTAGATTTTCCAGCCAGCAGTCTCAATAACACTCGGGAAAAATACTAAGTGATTCAATATTCAGATAGCAGAAAGGCCTTGTTCTCCGCAAATGTAAAAACATGGCAGCTCTTGTGAATATTATGCTATATAATAACTATGCTCTTGGCTTGACACCATTGCACAGATTACCTCTCAAGTTATTTACCCTTGCTTTCTTTGCAGCTTGGCTTCTGTGCCTGAGGAAAGTGGGAAGTATTGTATAATGTAGGACACCATTTCTTTCCCAGGGAAGGTACAGTACCCCTGTCTAATGGATTTTGAAGTGTTTTGTAATGCAAGGTGAGAGGACACCTATTCTGTACAGAGACAGTGCTACTCTCCGCTCTCCAGGTCTGCGAGTAAAGGTTTGTGATTTAGGCAAGTTGAGTCACCACGTGTGAGCGCTAGCTTCACTGACGATGTAAAACACTGGGGTTCATTTATCCAGTGCCCCGCGCCCTTGTGACTACTTGTTAATATATGCAGAGACCATGTGCAGTAAATGCTGCACTATCAGTGCCACAACCTGCATTCCTCCACACGGCTTCTTACTGACACGCACAATCTGCTTTTCCTCATGAAGTCAAAGATAAACAAAGTAAGATATCCCTCTTACTTCTCTCTAGACATTTGACTCTCACTTTCTCGTTTGTAACAACCTCTTTTCTTTTTCTTTTTTTTTAATGATCCAATCAATTCTTGATGGATAAAATCCCATCTTACTTTTTTTTTTCTCACTCAGAAACGTGTCATATTACAGAAGTAAAATAGATTGTAACATTACTTGTTACTAGGTCTGGTCAACTATTTCTAGAAAATGCCACACATTTAGTTACTACAAAAGGCCCAATATGTTTGTTTATATGTTTAAATATAATATATAATGTATTAAATTCATACTTGTTGAGGTTTAGATTTTATTTAGAAATTGCCATTAAATTGAAAATTATTTTACATCTCTAAATATGTACACATATAATAGCAGTTACTTTAGACATTGTCATTACATTAATAATTGTATGTGCAGTGTCTACAACGTACAAAAAATATATGCCTAAAGATTATGCAAAAATACCTCTGTATGAAAACTAATGAGTTTTCTTTGTGTACTGAGATAATAAGGTGCATAATGCTATTCAAAACAACCTAGAATAAAATGGTAGTGTTCATTTAGGATGCATCACTGCGTGACTAGCTTGAGGTCAATGGTTGAGGATTTTCTAAGATGTGTGACATCCCTTCACACACTTTCATTGCTACCTGTGAGAAATACCTTCAGGCTCTTCTTTAGAGGTCTGTCAAACAATAAGCACCTAAAGGAGGTACTGAGTTACTGAATACAGAAAACAAAACAATGCTTTAACAAAATGAATTCTGCATTGCACTGACGCCAACATTTATCATTTCAACATGAGACTTGAAATCCCACTACATCATTGTCCTGGAAACACACTAGTCTTAGTAAGAAATATCGGCAGACAGTAGGGCTGCACAATTAATCGAATTTCTAACCGCGATTACGATTACGGATGCCATGATTTCGTAATCGTTCAAAGGCGCGATTACAAAAAAATATCCACTTACATTACACTGTGTGCTTAAAAGGTGTGTTTAGAGCATGTTATGTTGTGAGAGGCGAATCACAACTACTTCAGCGTGTAAAAGGTCTAACCCAGCACAAAAGGAGCTACCAGTGACATAAGTGTACACTGATTGGTCGAACGCACGCGAAACACCAGCACCCGCCATTTTTAAAAAGCCGTGTACACAGCCTATATATTTTCTCCACGAACTTACTCTACAAACTTACGCTAAGGAGAAAATCCAGCGCGACTTTGAGCGGACCAAGCGAAACATGATTATTTATTTCTGCTCAGCTAGAGACATTGGGCATCAACATCATGGCAAAAGCTAATACTTTTACTGTCTACTTTCTTTGTATAGCAGTTCTGTCTAAAAACGTATTAAACAGGACTGTTAAACTGATCGTAAACTAATCAAGACAGAGAATGCGAGCACTGTGTGCTCAGGCTCTGGCTGAGCTGTTCTCAGCACCGTCAAATTAAATGTCAGCCACGCCGTCAAAATAAAAGTCACAACAACAAGCGCAGTTTACGTCACTTCAGAGTTCCTACTGGCGGTGCAAATGCAACCAGGAAAATGGCCCTAGGGGATCATTAGTTCTCAGGGAACCACCCTGGTGGCTAGTTCCTATAACTAAGTTCCTAGAACAACATGGTGCGAAAGCCCCTATTATTATTACATGCGTATGTTTACTTTTTTACAGACAGATAACTTCTGAAATACTGGAATAATGACACAAGCAAAAAGTACATTTGCAAATCAGAAATTCTAACAGATAGTAGTCACTCATCTTGACTCAGAAGGGGCATTCAGTGTATTTTTCTATTTATTGTTTTTTCTGTGTGTATTTAGAAATGTTTCATGCTCTTCTCAATAAGTAACGAATAGTGCATCCATGAAACATGGTACAGGAACACAATCTCAACGAACATGACTGATAACTAGACAGAAATACATTTGACCTTGCTCAAGGTTCACTTACAATAGGCCATTTAACTAGCTAATCAAAGGGGTGGGATGTTTTGAAAATGATGAGAGACACCTCCTGATAATTAGGCAGTCTCTGATTAACTCCCATTGGGATGCCCACCATTCACCCCTGAGTGCTCTTTCTGTCTTTCTGCCCATGGTTCCTCGACTCCAATCAGCCACTTACGCAGAACACATACTTGTTTCTTCTGACCTCTGCCAGTTCACAGCAGGCCGCACCTTTGGACAGAGTGCTGCCAGCTGAAAACTGTGTCATCTTGGCAATGCTTAGGGTGTTGTTTTGGCTCATGTGCACCTGGTCACCTCAAAACATATCCGAACAATTGCACTTAAAGTACTTCATTGGACACAATATTCTAGATTAGCCATACGCTCATCACACACATCTGTGTTTTATTGTAGTGTGAACAGCAAAAATCACACTGAATCTTACATTTTATATGAGCCACATTAATAAATCAGTTAACCCATATGAATATGTAAACAGTCAATATATCAAATGAAAAAAAAGAGCTAAAACAAAACATTTTATTCTAGCTTCATTTATCATTTATTATCAACACTTGAATGTGGGTGAAAGTTTAATAAAAAAAGCTGAGAAAATCGTGTTTTTGTCAAACTTCATCCATAGATGGAGTAGATCAAGTTCATCAACACACCCAAATAGGGGTGTGCGATATATATAGTCTATGATAATATCGTGATTGATGTCCCTCACTTAACAAAGACACAGAGTGCACATATACACTATGTGATGTAGTCTGGGTTAGACTAGCGTGTGCTTCACTGCATGATTTAGTCCAGGGATTGGCAACTTCAAAAATGACCAGGGCCAACATTTTTTCTCCTTCACATCAAGGGGCCAGATTACTAATCCACATTCACACCTTTTACACAGTCTTACTCAATATACTTCTTATTAAGGGAAATCAATGTATAATTATGCTAATGGGAAACTTTATTTTCAGCTGACAAGCAATATTACCCCAACAAGCAAATGTAAACAGCTCAATTGCATTGTCTGTAAATTTGCAACAAACAAATGTCCTATTTTTAATTACAAGCCTAGAGAACATTCTCAACTCAACCTCAGAGAACAATTAAAAGTGCTTATTCAAAAAAGTTGTTCCATATGGTATTACCATAATCCACATCCACATTACCATGAATAAAAATACTATTTTAAAAAATGTATAAGAACATTATTAAGTGTATACATTTCTGTCATGCATCTGGCAAAAGGTTTTGTTGATGCATTTTACCTTTGAAATCTAAGACAAGTGCAACTCTGGCATCACAGGTGTATCGTTCATACTTCTTGTTAGCCGCTTTTCAAGTGTCGAGCCAAACTGTTCTCTTTGCTTGACCGGTATGGATATGGTTTTGTTTTCCACTGTGGGGCTAATAACGGAGCTCTTTGGAATGTAATACAAATGAGTCAGCCTTTGCCTTGGTTAACGCTAGAGTTTACACACGATATGCGATGTAAACAGTGACCGCGTTATGGAGGATGGTCAGTTATATTTTTTTTAATTGTATGATTAATTTGTGTTCACGTTGCTCAAATAGCATGTTTAGCAAGCTACGGAGAAACTGCCAGTCAGGCAACTGACCGATCCTGAGTGGAAAAGTGGATTTTGTGAGCAGTGCAGTGGTGTAATGGCAATTTACATTAAAATCTTTCATTACAGATTTAGTTTCCAAACAAACCAAACATATGGATGACCCCTTGAACCTGGTAAAAAGATAATCCATTTACCATCTTGATTGGAAAACATGATTTTAATTGTCAATTTTATGTTTATTTTTGCTAATTTTAGTAAACTTTCACATTAGCATGCACATCCTACGCTGTAATTAATACGGGGATTGGCTGGAAATAGCGACCTCTCCTGGTTTGGTTTAGTATTAACATTATAATCTGAACACAATCTTTATGTTACTTACTTTTCAAATGTTTTAAAATTGATCATCCGAGTGGTCCAGCGGGCCGTATTTAAAGACATTGCGGGCCATATGTGGCCCACGGGCCGCCAGTTGCCCATCCCTGATTTTAGTATATTAAAATGCATTTAGAATGCCCCAATATTCAAGATATAGGGGCAAAAATACCTATGTATGTCTTTTATATTTATATCATTTAATGTAGTTAGTTAATCTATATCAAACAAAGAGTGCCGTTTTTCTCCAAATATCAGCATGATTACTAATGTGATTTTTTTTTTTTTTTAAACAGCAGTTCAATAAACAAGAATTTAAAATTAAGTGATTTTAGACAGAATGTTGCCTGTTTTTGCTCTATTTTGCCTACAAGAATAGTTCCAAACAAAGCCACAGCACTGTTTTGCGTCTCTGAGCAACATATGGTGGTGTTTCCCTACTGAATGAACTAATCATTTGAATGAATAATTCAATGACTCACTCATTAAGACAGTCAAATGCTTTGTTCCTGAATGAGTCTTATTAACATTGACTTGGTTTTAATTTCACATTTAAAGTATCTTTTCATTTTTAAAATCATTTCAAATATTAGTATTCAACGTTTTATGTTTAAAACATCAAAACATTATTTATGCATTTGCAACTGCAGGTTAAATGCATTCATGTCCCCTCTGAGCTGCATTAAACAGTCTTTGTAAACGCATGTAAATGCCACTTCAGATGCAGGTTCTGTGTTTCCTGTGCATTGCAAAGATTTTGAATTTTGTTTATCGTTATCGATAAAATCCCAGAAAATATCGAGATATAGTTTTTTCAATATCACACATCCCTACCCCCAAAGTTTCACAGTTGTTTCCTCTTCATGTGTTCGACATTTCATTAAGTAACGTTAGGCAGTTTTGATTTATATGCTGTTTAATGTTTGATGATCACATTAGTTTACATGTGCATAAACAAAGTCTATCCGCTCCTTCTGGTTTACGCAAATCTTCTTCACTTGTTTTTTAATCCGGAGATGTTGTAGTATTTCAGAAGATCCTTAACAGTGCCTCTACTGTATAACAGTGAAAACACAGATTGCTAGAAAAACTCATCAATGGCGTAATACATGATGGAAAATCTTGTCAAAGAGTTAAATTAAGTATCGCCAGGTCTCAAATATAATGAAACTTGCACTCAACAATGACAACAGAAGTTGATGTTACTGAATTGATAATGAAGGCACCTCTTATATTTATTTTTTACATATATATTTTAGGTATTAAATAATAAATATTATTTTGATATATCGTAAACTTAGTTGAAAATGTTATCATTATCATGCCAGAGTAGGGTGTTGTGTAAGTATGTTAAGGAGCGCCTGTTTAAATGTGTTTGATGGGCCATATTTAAAGGTTATTCAAACAGTCTTTTGAGAACAGGATTTGAGAAAAAAATCTGCACTTAGGCTTGAGGTGGGAACAATAACAATGAGATAAAAAATGAAATAAAACACTTTTGTCATGCATTCTCTTGTAACTTGTAATTACCACCTTGCGTCACAGAAGAAAATGCTTAAAATGTTAACTTTGACGAGCTATGATGAGCTACCCATCCCCTTGAGTCTACACAGCAAATAGGATAACATCTACCAAGGTGTCCTCCTAACTGGCTACAGACAAGCTGTGGCAAAGAGTCGCTCTTCAGAACATGTCTTATCTCATTTTACCCTGAAAAGCTTTTCACGAGCACGGTGTTAGAAACCAGCCGCATTTAGTTCTGACACACATGAATAGGCAGCGGTCTGACAGTGGCCATAGAGCGACCAAAGGGCAGCGGAGATCCCTCGATAACACCATGTATTGGGTTGACGCTTGCTTGACATTCTCCCACTGCATAATGATATCAGCCAGTATTTGCTGTGTGGCAGCTACAGCCTTCATGTCATTTGGCACTGGCTATCGGTTAGAGCGCCAGAGGTGCAACTAAAAGGATGTGACAGCAAAGCCTTGGTGAAATTTCACAGTCCATTTTAGATATGTTTGTAGCTAGGGACCTTCAAATGACATAGAAATGAGCTTTATTAGAGAGTACATTTTGGTCATGGGCAATGTTTATATTATGGCTAATTACATTAGCACTAATTTTCTCATGAGTAGCACTGCAAAACATACATGCTGGACTCAAATTAGTTGTCAGGGCATGAATGTAGAGGTTGCAAGAACTAATAATGTTTTCTCATGTGATTATGAAGATGGTCACTTATGCTAAGTACACTAGCTTGTAAGCTGATATGGTATTAAAACATGGCTGCAGACACATAAACCATGGGAAGTTGATTGAATCAAAATGTGTACCTTAATACTCGTTTCTTGTCTCATTGTGAATGATTAACTAATGCACATTATTCCAAATAATTATTTTGTTTGCAGAATTGATTAATTATACATATCAGTCCCACCAGGATTTCGTGATATTTTTTGTGATTTTTGCGATCAAATTTTGTGGTGGTAATTTCCAGACATTTACTATCTAGCTTTAATAACATCACTTAGGGTGGGAAATATGACCAAAATCTTATAAGTAAACCACAGCTATAAGTAATTAGGGTGAATTTAGTGTGATTGGGACACTTTTTGCCAATGAAATGACTTGGAAAATGTGTCCCAATCAACCTGAATTTACCCTACCTAATATAAGTAAAAAGGTCTCAAGTAATTAATTAATCAAGTAAACAGTCAGCAATAAAATAAGAATTAATAAACAAATGACAATAGGACAAATAAATACAACATATAGATACAGATACAGTGCTTTAAGTATTTTTTTCCCTTGTTTTTTGATTAACATTAATAGAACAGACAGGATATATATATAGGGTATATATAACGTTTCGTTCACTTTAAGACCTACAGTAATGCGTGGATCCAATACTGACACGCATCCCAAACTTGTTCACTCAAGACATAACCATCAAGACGGACATTTTGACATGATTATTTGACCATTTAAGGGCAGTAAGCCTAGAAATAGAACACAATATGCGGTGAAAATACAAATTATGCAGGATTGCAAAAAAAATGCAGCATTTTGTTGATTTTGGGTTGTATTCAGCGATCGCGTTATCGCCAAAAAAAATGGAGGGACTGATATATTAAACATTTTACAAAAAAACTTTTCTCTAATGTTACGATACATATAGTAATTAAACAGTAATACAGTACATATTACTGTGTAATTACTATTTGTATGGTCACATTGCACACAGTAGTGGCCAAAAGTAATGCCCGGCCTAGGAAAATTGACAAATTTCACCCTTTATTCAGATATTAATACAAATTTGTAAATCATGTTGTGCTTAGAGTTGATTGTTTTATTTGTAATAAATATAATATAATATAATAACGTAATGAAACATGACAGATTATGCGACATAATTTTGGGCCATGCTGTCATACAAAGAAATTATGAACACATGCAAAAACAAGATAGAATCAGCAAAATATTAATGACTGATTATGGTGTAGTCAATGTATGGTTTTTCCTGTCAGCTATTTGTTTCTTATATGCAATTTGTTTTTGCATAGTGAAATAAAACCTGTAGCTGTAGTTTGCCTTTTTTGCCAGATAATTTTGTCAGATAAATACTTTAACCCCCATATTTAGAATATTTAAAAAATATAAAATATTTGCCTCATATTTTGATGGTTCAATCAAACTTGTAGGGTCATTAATGTGGCCATGAAATCAAAATGGAAGTTTTTTTGGCTTTCAGTATGAATATGTTAGCCTTACTGTTATCTATGAGCTAGTGTGCTGTAAAAAAAAAAAATCCCATTTAGAAGATATAAGCGTTCAAAACTTAGTCTCTCACTTCCGCCAATATGGATCAACGGTTTTGAGGTTTTGATGACATCACTGCGGACTTCAGCTTCTCATCAGATTTTCTGTCCAATCAAATGCTCTCTAGAATCTAAAGCGTCCCGCCCCCTACATTATAAATAGACGCTGAATCTGCGGCTAAAATCGGCCACTTGTTCACACATTTACTATTTTCTAGATGGTGAATGGCACATTCACGCACTATATAGGGGATAGGGAACCATTAAGACAGTGTAAATATGCTTTCCATTGAGGGTCTGGTTTCATGTTAGTGTCACGCAAACCGCAGCGCACACAGTCACACGGTCCAGAGACATGATAACACAGAGCGGATCATATGATCGAGTCAGCTCAGACCACAAAACATATCGGACTCATTTGAATTCTGCACAGAATGCTGTATTTTAAAGCGATATAGAGGAGATTAGGAGGAGAAACAGTTAGAGATTAGAAGGAAACTGAGGTTTTACCGATCTCAACGGCTTTGGCTGAGCTGTGATATAAACAAAACGCTATTGAAAAATCCTGCATGTTTCAAGGCACTTCAGTGGGCCTTTAAAAACAAATATCTCCTCCGGATGTCACTTTTGCCCACTACTGTAGATTGAGACTTTGGCTGAAGCTACAGACTTTTTGGTGTTCACCCTTTCCCATGTGTTTTTTTTTTTTTTTTTCTTGTTTCCCCAGACATGTCATCATTAATTTTTGCTATTTGTTGCAGGATGTCTCTTTGAAGAGCTTTCAGACTTATTCTTAATCATATTTACTTCCTTCAAATCCTTTAATTTGTCTATCCGCTCCTCTGCCTCAGGGGAGCGGATAGACAATGAGTCCATTAAAACTGCCTAATGAGTCCATTAAAACACACCTGTAATATTTCAGAGCGAATGCTCACTTGTCTTGCTCAATGCTCACCTGCACAACTCTTCCTGACTCGAGAAGTGACGCTAGACTTAATCATGGAATATATTATTGAAGATAACAGCCGTTGTTGTTGACATCAAACTTTTACTTTCAGTCCCACAAACATTATCGTATATTAATGCATTGTTAGCATCTTAGTTAAGAGCATAACATCTGTAGGATCCAAAAATAGACAGCACTTAAAAGAATTAAAAAAATCTCTACTAATCCATAATCTAGATGCGGTTATTTTGTCATTGCTGTAATGAGCCCTCATACAGGTTGACAGATGTGTGCTGGTGCACATAGCTGACCATTCTGCCTCTGTTACATACAAACATCCACTCCCTGTCTGGGTAGTTACAAATGAATGACATGTTGTAAATATCCATTAAGGTATTGCAAAATACCCAGTGTCCACTCTGCACTTTACATAACCCGTTTTTAAGCTGTAGATGAAAATTAAAATGCTGTGTTGGCAGTGTCCAACAAGAAAATATACTATATATTAAAAGATCTTATATAATAGATAAAAAACATTCGATTTTTTTCAATGGGAGGGAAAAAAACAGAGGGAGAGGCCACTTTTGGCCCATTAGTGCACACTAAAGCAACTCACAATGTTTCCATACCAAATTCAGCTGCCGTTCTTGAGTCGTATCTGGCCAAGGCAAGACTGTAATTAGGGAACTAAATGCTGCACTAAGTCAGAATGTGGTTTTGTGAGCATTTCCAAAGGACAACCAGTCTTGTGGTCTGTGGTTTTTATCATCAAATGCAAATTGCACAGTTGAGGAGGAGTGGCACTGACTCACAGGCTTCATAGGGTCCAGGAAGCCGCTCGGCTCGAACATTCATGTGGTGCAATATGTCAGAAGCAACATATTCATGTCTTTTCCAGATTGTGGACGTGCCATTAAAAACACGATGGCAAGGCTATAATTTACAAGATCACTGCCCTCTCTCTTTCTCCTCCTCTTACTGTTTTTTGTAAAGCATGCCAACAACAAGGAAGGAAAAGTTAGGCGGTGATGTAAAGAATGACAAAATACCAAAACAAACATATACTAGCATTTCCATAATAAGCCTTTTTATGGTAAGATGTGTAAATATTTACTGCTGTTTAATTTATTACCATTTGGCAGATAGTGATTTCAATGTTTTTTCTTTCCTTGTTTGACACCTGGTTCTTTTCCTTTAGATTAAACATGCAGTTCACCCAAAATTGGGTGTTGTTTGTGTTTGTGTTTCCCAAAAGACTCTTAAGTTGAAATTGGTTTATATTGTTTCCGTTTTCACTTCCCACACTGAAGTAAAATGGTAACCTTAACAATTGGCTTCATGTGGTAACATCTAAATTAATTGATTTTATTCAAATAAAAAATGTTATTTAACATTACTGAATCATCCTAAATATATTTCCATATATAAACATTTAATATATTAAATTATATGTTCAAAATATATAGAATAATATATTGTGTTAATATATTACGATATATTGAATAATACATAAGAAAATGTCACGTTTCATATATTGAAAAATATGTGACAGTATTCACTGATATATTGTAATGTAGGCCTATATAATTTTATATTCATTAATATATAGATTCTAGGGGTGGGAATTGCAGGGTACCTCACAATACGATCACGATACATAGCTCACGATAATATCACGATACAGCGATTCTGCGAGTAAGCAATAAGTGCCTGCAACCCCTTCAGCCGTGACTTATTCATGATACAGCACTAGCCTCGAGTACCTTATTGCTTTTATAAAACGGTTACCACACAATACAAATATTAAAACCAAAAATATGTATCAGTGCAACTTTCATGAAGTAAACTTTCACTAAAAGCCTTCCTTCTGCCGGAAAAAATAGTCCCTGACCGTGAACAGCAACAGAAGTTACATGATTACGCCAATAGATGGCGGCAAAGACTGTCTTTATGAGTGTGTCAGTCAGTAGCGAAGACTTTTACATTGAAAAGACTGAATTGTTGTGAACTCGGAACAAGACGCACCTGACAAATGCTTTGACTAGTGGCGCTGTCAGTCACGGGAAAACCCCTTAACTGTTAAAAGGACAAGATAATACATCAGACATTTAAACAGATTTTTTATTATGAACATAGGACTGACCTGAAGGAAAATGCTAAATCTGAATGCAGGTAATAAACTCGCTCACTCTGTCTCTTTCTCACAATACTCTTCTACATAATACATTAAGCTTCAATGAACAATATCAATTGAGAACATACAGTTGGGTGTTGTGTAGTGATACACAGAATCATTGGGTGAAGCGGTCATAGCCGTGTTTTATCGTGAATAAAACAAAGCTATTGACCAATCAGAATCAAGGACAGGAACTAACCGTTTTATAATAATCGATATATTGCTAGACAATCCTATAATGATACATCACGATATCTGTCTATGAAAACAAAATGGCAGTAAAAAGGTTTTCTCTCGTTATTAAAGTCCAAACTGTTAGAAAACAGCACAAAAAGTTTTTCAGTCTGTAAATTAAATTTAACATTTTAAGTAAATTAAAGATTTTATGCTTATACTTTTTAAAAGCTTAAACTTTTCTTTGCGTGTTAACTGACACATTTAAATTAACTGCTTATTGACTTTTTTTTATATAAACCTGGTACATTTGAAAAATTACCAACCTCTTTTACACACATTTTTGCTGTAGATTCCTATATTCTAGAGTTTTGTTTTTGTTAATAAAGAACCACTTGTAATTAGATCCTCTCCTCACTGCACCACTTTGTGGCAAAATAGTTAGTTTGTGTGAGCAACAGACTAAAACAAGTCTCTGTTACAGTGCCATACATTGGGGGGAAAAGTTCAACCAACTAAAATTGAAATCAACAAATAGATAAACTTCTAATCTAATGGCAATTTTGCACCTATTCCTGAACTCCAATCCTCCTTCTCCCTGCCCAAATGAATTTGCACAAATTACACAGTTAGCACTGTGTGTCTGACGTATTGTACCAGTATTAAAATAGGTCCTCATTAGTTTTTGTCCTTTTTGCAGCTTGGCAGTATAAGTCACTATCCACTTTTGTGGTGTGGGAAACATTCTGCCCAACACTTCCTTTAGTGTTTCATGGAAGAAGGGAAATAATGCTGTAATGAAACGAGAGCATGATGACAAAATTTTCATTCAGGGGGACATACAGTACTTCTTTGCTGGTGGAAAGAGAGCTTATGTCCACATACTGTAAATATTTTACCTGTCTTATCTGTAATAAATAAAAAAATAAAAGTTCAATCCATATCTAATCCCTATGTGACTTAATAGAGACAGTAATACACAGCAATAGAACAATTGATCACCAGTGTTGGGCACGTTACTTTAAAAAAGTAATTAGTTATAGTTACTAGTTACTTCTCACAAATAGTAACTGAGTTACATCATTATAAAAGTAACTAATTACCAGGGAAAGTAACTATTGCGTTACTTTTTAAAAAAAAATTCAAATATGCAAAATAACTTGGATGCCCCCAATATTAAATATAAGTCTAAAAATAAATGATGCTTGATCTGACTCGTGACTCATGATCCGCTCTTGCTCACGACATGAAATTTCTCTACTGTACTACGTGTTGGTATCCATTAAAGAAAACGTAGTTTCATATTTATGTTTAAATAGACCTATGGTATGTTTTAAATTCATCTATTTGATTATGAAAAATGAACAGCATGAGTAAGATAGAATACATCATACGATGCGCAATATATCGGGAGACATGGAGTGGGTCAGACATGATTTTGACCACTTCATTAAGTTTTGTTTTGTGGAAAGCCTTTCTTTAAAGTAAATTTCGTTTTGAAAAAATTGTATCTTAATTTTAATCAATGTTTCATCAACCAATTGCCTGGATTTAATAAATAAGAAGCAAATATAGCAGACTATATAATCATGACATGGAGGCGCCGGCGCAATCACTTGCACGTGAACTGGAGCGCGTCTTATAGGCTAAATGAACTGAAATTCAGCGGCTGCTTGCCTCACAGACATGAGAAATATAGAAAGCTTAAAATGTCTACTTTTTAAATGAAATAATTCAAAACGAAAAGAAATAGGCTACTCTGATTATGTAATCCGAATGAAATGTGCATTCTTTCTCTAGGCACATCCAGTATGCGGAGTTGATGAGAGTCAGCAATGTCAACTTCATCTTTGCAGCCGACACTGATTCAGAAAACATTACTTTATTAATAAACAATTAAAATGTCTCCTTCCTGTTTTTGTCACATTCATAATCATTACTTTTGCCGGTTCTTGATAGCAAGCTTTACGCTTGAGTGCTATATAGCCTATATTACGTAAACGCTCATTATTTTGGTTTATTCTCTCCAGTATTTAAGAAATTAAATTAATATAAATGTGATTAGTCAACTATCACTGTTGATCACATTAAGATACTGTAAGTGATGTAATTGTCATGAGTTCCATTGTTAGTACTGTCATATTTAGAATAGAATAGAATAGATTTTTTATTGTCCACCAAGGTGAAAATTTGTCTGATTCTTTATATTTGTTATGGCATTATCTGTCAGATTCATACTGTATATTAATTTGTAAGCATGTGGTTATGTTTACCGCAGGTGAAATATCTCACTATGAATGAATGTAGATAGACCAGTCGATATGTAGCTTTGATAGTGCAGTTGTTTCTCTCTGTCAGAGTTGCTTCATATGAATCTGGTGATGTTTTAGGAGATGATGTAGATAAACTCACTGTATTTATGTGTGTTTTCAGTGATGATGTGTTGTTGCAGTTGTCTGAAACGAATGCTTTTGTTTGTTATGATCTTATTCCCTGTGGGTTGTTTCTGCTCTGCTGTGAGCAATCGTTTTCTTCCTCCAGTAAAGTATTCTAGCAATTCAGCAAAAACATGACCTGAATGGTTAGGGTGTACATATTCAGGATATGCAATGAAATGTTACTGTAGCGCTGTAAATGCAGCATGGTACTGTATAGATTAGGGCTGCCCCTGACTAAAGATTTTTCTAGTCAACTAGTAGTCACCCAGGGGTGTCCAATCCTGCTCCTGGAGGGCCTGGAGCTCCAACCCCAAGTAAACACACTTTAACCAGCTAATCAAGCATACTATAATCTTCCATGCAGGTGTGTTGAGGCAAGCTGGAGCTAAACTCTGCAGGACAGTGGTCCTTCAGGACTGACTTTGGACACCCTTGATTTTAGCCATTAGTCGACTAGTCGCACATATGTAATATTCATTTAATTACTTAAAAATATAGTGGTGGGGGGCATTGAAAAATGTTTGAGTTTCAGAGCTGAGAAAGAGTATTATATGTAACATATACAGAAATTCTAACCCATAATAATGAGCCTTTAAAGTGCCCCTATTATGGATTTTTGAAAATGACCTCTCATGTAGTGTGTAACATAGCTCTAAGTGAATGAAAACATCCTGCAAAGTTTTAAATCTGAAAGCGCACCATATATAAAGTTATTGTCTCTCAAAAGTAAGAGTCGACTCAGAGTCAATTAAACAAGTCGTTTGCAAAACGAATCCCAAGCCGTTTCGTTGTGACGTACGAAAATGCTTAGCATATTAGCATTTTCAACAATACCACAGCAGTACAATCTTTTGTTGTGTTCCCATCATTTTACTGACAACTGCTTCTCAAACCTCGGAGAGTTTAACGCAGGATTCACAAAACGCTTGCTCTTAAAATATGGATCAATGCCCAGTTTATTTGGACCAGCTTCCTCTGAATCTCAACCTGTAAGTATGATTAATAATTGATGTTTATATTTTCTAGCGATCGTTCGAAATTCGTAGTTTTGTATGTTATGTTGTGTAACGTACACCCTAGTCTGTATGTAACTGGCTAACTGAAAAAGTCTGTGTACACATCTGGCCTAAATGTTTATCTTATGTTAGAGGTTTTCAGCTTCGCTTGGCATTCTGATACAGTTCCCACAGGTGCACCTATGTAAAGTATAACAGTGACGCTGCTATCACGTCTTATAAATAACGCAAACTAAGGTGACACTTACCATAGAGAAACGTCCTACTCCAGTCGTGATTGCGAATCAGTTTCTGGTTGATCGACTACTTCAGACGTTTCATCGTTGGACTTGGGTTCGAATTGATACAGTAAAATCGATGCTTTCTTTTCTGTCCATACATTGTATACAATATCTTGCGAATTGATAGCTGTCATTCAGTTACGGCAATGGACGCGCAGTAGACCAATAACAAAGGATTGGGCCATCTGACCAATCAGAGCAGTGTAGGCTCACGGAAAGGAGGGGTTTAGAGAGACTGATTCTTTGAACTGCTTCTAACGAATCGTTTACAAAACATTGAAAACTCAGGTGAAATTAAATGTATATTATGAGAAAACGAAAGTGTTTTTTGACCTTGCATGCATGTAAACCTGTTGTTGGAGACTCCCAAAACAATATTAGGAACCTTGAAAAAGGCATAATAGGGGCACTTTAAAATATAAATTAAGCGCTCAAGTGCACACATATAAAGCTTGCTGCAGTGCACAGGCAAAACTACTGATCATGAATTTGTCAGGGGAAAAAAAGAGAATGTCTGAGCATTTTAACAATTTATTAATAAACTAGTGTTTTCTGAGTCAATGTCTGCTGCAAAGATGAAGCTGATGACTCAGACTCATCCTCTCAGTATAGCGAATGCGCCTATAGAGTGAAATACACATTAATTTAAATGTGTCATGCAGTAAGCGTGGTACGAATTGAGCTTCCACACTCTGCACAAACACTTGGATATGTGAATGAAGTAGGCTGTGCATTCGACTGTAAAAAAAACAAAGTATACTTTGGGCTTTACTCTCACTCCTCTTATTCTCCAAAATTGGCCTCCATTTTTGTCCAAACCATGAAAGCCAACCTAAAGCCTTTTTATAGTGCTCAAGCTCTGAATTCTAAGTGAACTACTGTGTGTAGTGGTGGTGGGTAATCGGTAAATGAGTGTGGCATTTTCAGTGGTGGTGTTTTCCGAATGAAACAAAAGAGCTGTGCATTTTAAGCAATGTGTCTAATGTAGAGAACTGTGTTTAGAGTATTGCAAAAAGTTTGTTTTATTTCAACCGGAGTGTAAAGCAGATAATGTGCTTTTAGAAGACTTGGTCTCAAGAATAGGTACATGAGTAAATGGTTTCTCTGAGTGTGCCTCAACTAACCATTTTTAGTGTGCAAGCAATATTAAAAAACTGTAATTATCAATTCCAGAACATAAAACAATATACCCCATGACTGTCTGACTTTTTTCCATTGTTCTGGGAAAGTTTGAACAATAATTGCAGATGACCGCAGTAAAGTCAACTCAGCAGCAAATATCTGGTTGATTACTGCCAAAAACTGAAGGCCGCAAATACTGTGTACATAGTTTGCTTCTCAGAAATGATGACAAACAAAACATTTTGGAGCGTAACTGTGTTTGCCCATAGTGATGATGCAAAAGCTAGACCACTGCTGGTTTTGGTGTGGCTAACTTGAACAGTGCTGCCATGTTCTGTTCCTGAGACTAAGCTAGCCAAAAACGCTCTCAGTCTGCCACACAGGAACGGTTACTGACGCTGGGAAATACACTGAAATGTGCTGCATCCCTTTCCAACGTTATAGCGTTATAATTCCCACATCCTGGAATGATACATGTTCATGTAAAATTTGACACTTGAACTAGCTAAACATTCACAATATCACTAATCTCACAAAAATGCACCACAGTTATAGTTTCCACCAAATAACATAATTACTACATGATATGTGCAGCTTGTTGAGGAGAGGCAAGCTATTACTTTTAGAAGTGATTACACTTACAATCCCAAAATCTCACACACTTACACTAAAGGAAGGACCTGAGAATCTAGAGACCAGAATATTATCATAGATTCACATTTCCTTCAAATATGTAAAAATCTATATGTCTCAAAATCTTTCAGTCCTTTTCCCCCTTACCACAGTTACCACCGTTTTGTTGTAGTAACAATCACTGTAGCACTTATATTATTTTGGTGGAAACTGTGGTTACCAAGGTACATTTTTGTGAGGGTAATCTAATATAAACCAGTATGTGGGTAGTTGACACATAACATGTCCATGTGATCATTGTCACATGTATCAAGGCCTATGTTGAAGACTCTTAGAGTCAGATTTACTAACAGCTTGCGCCGGCGCAAACTCGCTTTTGGCTTTAAAAAAAAACTACTGTCAGGATTTACTAAAGACACACAGTGAAAAATTAGCACTGAAAAGGCGTGGATAGGGTTATTTTTGCTGACCTTACTTCATATGCATTTGTAGGAGTTTCCCTTTCAGATACAAAATTTATGGGAAGAGAGTATTTAAATGAATCATGCAAGGTGATTTACTAAGGTTTGAGCTAGTCAATTTACTGGTATTTGCGCTATTATTTAACGTCCAAAAAAAGCTTAAACCAGATGCTAATTTGCGCTGCTCTTGGTAGATTGCGTTGGTCATTATGGAAATGATCCGGCTGCATCTGTGTTCTTTCATCTGCACGTTGTCAGTAGATCACACGTAGAACTTTCCACTCCCATCGCCGCTTTTTAAGAATTGCACTCTCTCGCTAATTTGTAGGGCTGGGACAATTCATCGATGCATTGCGAAACGAGAAATGATTCTGGATCAATTCTGATATTTTCCGAATGTATTGCGATTCTCTCTGGAATCGATTCTGAGCCTAGTTTTTAACAGCAAATGGCACTGCGTGCTTTAGAAACAGCCGTACTCTGCTTGCTTCCAGTTCCTTTCACACATCACTTAAACCTTCTATAAAATAATCAGTTCATAAAGTTCAAAAACATTTAAGCGAATTACAAGAGTGTTTGCAGTGGGCTGTTTACATTAATCTTGTGTCATAAAAGCAAAGTTATGAAAAAAAGACTCTTCAGCGCTCTTCTTCATGAGCATGTGAGTGTGCGGCTAAAAACTAAGCTCAGAATCAATCCACAAATCGCGATGCATTGATATATTGTCCCAGCCTTACTAATTTGTCCTGTTTAGTAAATCTGGCCCTTATTTTGTATTCTTCTCATTTCTTACTGTTTAATCTGTTCCCTCAGTACTAATTACTAATTTTACTTAATTACTATGCAAAATGATTCAGTGTATAATTACACCTTTTGCAAAAGTTTTTTATGAAAATGTAATCTATTAAATGTAATCTACAAATACGTAAGTACCATTAAACATTTACGTTCTGTAAATTTGTTGTGCTTATTTGTAATATTAGGCAGGACTTGTGCAAACAAAGCCAATTAGAAGCAATTTCATGTCATTCTCCTTTTTGTATTATACACGCATAAGTATTATTACAATTCATTAATTTAAATAACCTACATTATAAAACTGATCTGAGGTCAGTTAAAACCATGAGGCCCTCGTTAATGGCTACATCAGATCAACACCCCTCAGCGGAAAACCATCAGAAGTTTAACATTTTTCAAAACCAAGGTTCAAAACAGAACGACGTAACAAAGCCTTGTTTGACTTGATGAGTTTGAAACAAGCTCCTAACCACCGATTCAAAACAAAAGATCTGTGAATGTTTTGAGGCTTCATGAAGTGCACATCACCAGTCTCTTGTTGGTTATTATTGTACCATGTCTTGTACATTTAATTTGACTAGTATACTTTGGTTTTTTTGGTTCTGACTTCTGAGATTTGGTTTTCTTTAATAAATAAGCTGCATTTGGATCCACGCCTTAACTATTTCTCCTTACAATCACATTATTAGTTCTTTGATTCCACTGAGGCAATATTGCTATAAATGATAACTTAATGAGGTATGACTCAAAATATAACAGTGTGCAGATCTGCAGAAACTATATTTGTGTTAATATTAATGGGTCAGGCAGAGTCAGCAGCTTATTCATAAAATCATAAAGTGACCCAGTGCCAAGCTGGATATCTTCTGCTCTCTTAAGCCTAAATACAGTAAACTCAATATTAGTTGAGGTGTTTCCTTGAAAGGAGTCATGCCGTTTTAGAGACATAAACGCACGCTGTCATTCAAACACAGGGCGTGCAAAAACCTTGCGTATTTATACACTGTGTATTTTTCTCGTTTTCTTCCTGGACTGCCTCCAGCGCTGTTTAACAAAAAGAAGACTGTTTTGAATGAAATGCTATAAATTAGAGTATCTTAGCTTCCCCCTTGACTCTGATGTTTACTTTGGTGGCTGGGAGTCAAGCCAATGGAGAAGGAATAGTTTTCAAAAATAATTGTGAGGCACAGACTAATTACTTGTGATCCGCCTCTGGGGAAAGCTTAATCCCGAATCATGCTCAGTATCTCGATAGAGTGGAAAAGACGATCCGTTTCCTGCCAGTTATTGTGCGTTGTTGCCAGCCTCACAATCGGAGGTCTGTCTGGGGTAATTGTGGAACACCTAGCAGTCGATGACTAATTTCTGTATCTCTGCAGGTCCTGCATTGTGCTCCGCTTCAATTTAATATTCTTTGAATAATGTAAACCAGCTATGAATGGCACCAGGAGGATATACATCCGATTGAATTAGGCTCAAGAATGCCATCGACAAGAAGAGCTACTGACTGTTGGCTCTTTCTTAAGGAAGTAGCAGTTGACGTGTATAGTGAATGAGGTCGGACTTGTGTGACCCTGTATCACAAAGCCACATGCAGGAGCCGTGTATCTTGACAGGGCATCTTGTTTTCATTAGCTCTGGCCATGAAACTGAATCATATCACATGCATTCTCTGAATAAATGTGAATTAAGCAGGAGCAAGAATTAGCGATCGACCGATAGTGATTTTTTAGAACCAATACCGATACCGATAATTTGTGTTTATGTGCCCGATAACCGATGTGCAGAACCGATATTTATTTACTGTTATACTTCTGTTTTTGACACGATTACAACACCACTGAACTGAACAAACCATTTTATTTATAACAATCTCTCCCTCCTTGCATAGAAAACAAAACAAATCTTATTTATACACCAATAAATTTTGTTAATTTTAATCTTCATATTACAAAAATAATTTTATTTATAAAAAGCATCAGCAGCAACACTAATGTTAACAATAAGCAAAATAAATGTAGAATGTCTAATGTTTTCAAATGGAGCAAATAAATTAAAGACAGGAGTCATATCAACTTTGCAGAAATATAATGCTTCATTTTAAACTACAGTTTTAGTAGATTTATAAGCTGTTTAATAGGCTAAAGAGTGAAGAATAATTCGCTGGATAATGTTAAATAACTGAATAATATTCTCTGGAATATTGGAATATAACAAACAAAATATCGTATTTTATTGCATTTCTCAACTGGTATGTTATATCAGAATTATTAATAATGTTTTTGTCGTTCTAGATTATGAAATATCTGCTGACAAAGCGCTGTTTATGCATTTACACAGAACTATACTCAAACTGCGATCGCTCGCGGAGATAATAATTAATTTCCATAGAGTTGCATTTACTTGGATGTTTATTAGCGAATTAATGGTTATATAGTAAATTTTTATATAATTACGGTGTTTTAAACAAGTGAATCTTGTTAAAAGGAGCATTTTCTGAGCATCAACCCGCTGAGTGAACAGCAAAATGCAGACGTCTTCACGAGACTAATGATAAGCACAGACAACAGAGAGAGAATTAAATTCAGCGATTTTATTTCCAACATGTGCTCATTCATGGCTGTATTATTTAATTCATGCAAAGTTACATCTTTATTGGGACAATTCACGATTCAACTCAGGCCCATTGGAAAAACGTACCCGTGTCGACATTTCTGCTAAATGATGACATTTCTTCTGTGAGTGGCACTAAAAGCGCATTTAGTTTTATCCAAAAGAGATTAATGTGAATCTGGCATTGCTTTATTGCAATGGTTGTATGGCTTGCATAGACTAGTTGACTACTTGAGCCACTAGTCTGCACTGTCAGAAGCTATTTTGTACTCAAACATGCAATAACCATAATGACATGCTTGTTTTTCCTAAAGTAAACCAGTGAGCCATGACTGCGACCAAAGAGAGTATGTGACAGAATGATGACAGCAAAGAAGACTACATGATTTAAATAAAAAAAAACAACAACAAAAAAAAAAAACATGCAAGAGACGTAATGGCTGCAAACATTGGCGCTGTTAAAGAGTTAGTTCACCCAAAAATGAAAATTCTGTCATTAATTACTCACCCTCATGTCGTTTCACACCCGTAAGACCTTCTTACGATAAGATCTTCAGAACGCAAATTAAGATTTTTTTGATAAAATCCGATGGCTCAGTGAGGCCTCCATTGATAGCAAGATAATTAACACTTTCAAACACCCAGAAATGTGCTAAAGACATATTTAAAACAGTTCATGTGACTACAGTGGTTCAACATTAATGTTATGAAGCGACGAGAATACTTTTTGTGCGGCAAAAAAACAAAATAGCGACTTTATTCAACAATATCTAGTGATGGGCGATTTCAGAACACTGCTTCATGAAGCTTCGAAGCTTTACAAATCTTTTGTTTCGAATCAGTGGTTCGGAGCGTGTATCAAACTGCCAAAGTCACGTGATTTCAGTAAACGAGGCTTCGTTACGTCATAAGTGTTTCGAAATTTCAATGGTTCACCACTGGGGGGCGTGACTTTGGCAGTTTGATACACGCTCCGAACCACTGATTCGAAACAAAAGATTCGTAAAGCTTCATGAAGTAGTGTTTTGAAATCGCCCATCACTAGATTGTTGATTAAAGTCATTATTTTGTTGTTGATTTTTTTGCCGCACAAAAAGTATTATTGTTGCTTCATAACATCAAGGTTGAACCACTGTAGTCACATGAACTGTTTTAAATATGTCTTTAGTAGCTTTCTGGGCATTGAAAGTGTTAATTATCTTGAGGCCTCTCTGAGCCATCGGATTTTATCAAAAATATCTTAATTTGTGGTCCGAAGATGAACGAAGTTCTTACTAATAAACTAATAAACTCTTATTGACAGTATTATATTTATTTTAACATAAACCATGAGTACTCGAGTAACTCAGGTATTGTTTTGACAAGTAACCGACTAGGACAAATCAGTAATCGTGCAACCCCTAGTTAGTTGTGTTGGAATATTTTCATTCAATATACAGTAAACAATTGTAGTATTAGTATTATGAACCTGTGGAAGTAATTATTATGAAAGCCAGATGCATTTGAGAGCCCACTGTGAGTATGTTGTGGCCCACTAGCAGTAGCTGTGAAATCACATGATTCCATCAAACAACAAGTGGCTGTGAAGATTAAAGGGTTATTAAATCACTGTCTAGATGTGTATGTCACGTGGGGAGATTATCTCTAGGGATGAGCAAGTGTCCTTGAGAAATGCTGAGTAAGGCCCAATTAAAGGCTATTTTTTGGAAATAGATCAATTGGCAGGATTCCACAATTAGATGAAAGACAAGGGGAGTGGGCTTCAATGGTGGGAAGCAGGTGTGGCAATTTAGCTGTATTATTATTGGTTAATGGCTGATAAGAAAAAGGTATAAAGATGGGGACTCAACAAAGACATATTTAGTCAGGCATCTCGGCTTTGTTGATTTGCTCAATAAAGTCTAATTTTGACTTCTGGAACTCCAGAACTCTTGAGCTTCATTTGCAAGAAAGAGATGACTTTTTTCCACAACATACGTTGTATGTATTGCAACAGTTTGGAAATGAATCGTCCGATCAGTGTTGCTAAAAATGTTAATGCTCTATTGCATTTGGAAATAATGTACCACTAAATCCCTATACACCATAGTGTTAACAAAAGCAAATGGGAGATAACAAAGCATTTACTTAAACAACCAGGCCATTTTAGCTTGCTTCTGCAAAATCAAAAATGAATGGCTATTCTCTTCTTAATTTTGTCATTTCATCTGAAAATCAACATTTCTGTCATGACAACTCTCGGGAGATTGGTATGGTAATGGAAATTGGCATGTTTATGGATATGGCAATATTAATGTATTTGGTCTCTCGGAAGTACCGAGACTTGCTACTGCCAGGCTCGCTACCAAATAAGTTCGACCTATCAGCTTGCACCATCTAGAGTTTCATGCCAGAACTAGGTATTTGTACAATTAAGTCAGTCTAGGTTAATTCATCTAATTTTGTGTTTGTGGAAAATAGTGATATGTGACATTCTAAGTGACATTTTTATATAAGTTTATTAATGGGGGATTTGGGGACACATATTTTTGTTTGTGGAGGAAAAAATATTGTTTATTAATTTTGAAGTAAAAAGATTACTTCAAAAGTTTTCCAGTATTGGCACAGATGCCCCGAGTGGCATGTTGTTACTAGTGCTATTATTATAAAATTAATTACATATTGTAATTCATAGGGCTATTTATTCTGCAATTCCATGAGTTAGATGTACATTTCAGACATTTCTATTCATTAAAAATTACATGCTAGTTTACTGAATTCAATTTGAATTCAGTGTTGCTATTAGAACATATCCTCAATTAAAATATGGACAATTAAATATGCATATATGTATATAAGTCATCGAATAAATTTACCTTCCAGATAAATCTTTTATTAGGATTTTGCTTTGTCATCGGTTATTGAATATAGAATAGAATAGTTGAGTATTTTATATTAATGACACTTTGATCTTACTGCAGTAGTGGGGTAAAATTTCCTCTCTGAATAATTTTTTGCTATGACAAAAAGCAAAAAAAAAAAGCAAACACATTCCCTTCACCTTAAGAACACATTGGCTGATGCATCATCATCCTGCACATGCTAAACTTATTTAAATATGTTACAATTTAGAAGTAAATGCACAATGTTTTTAAGGAGTACATCTTCCCCGATCATCCCCAAAATCTTTTATCTGTTTTCTGCTTTGCTAAATGTAGATTTGTTTGAATGTGTTGGTTGTGTCCTGTTTCTCCCTGGACTTACCTCTGCATAACGTTACATCAGTACTGAGCAAATTTATATCTTGGTCTTCTATCCTGACCTGTTTGGATTGGATTCTGGAATATTCTATATTGCCCCATCTAGAACACCAAACAAGTTGTGTCTATCCCATATTTGCTTGTGGCAAAATGTTGTTCCATTTGTGGTTGTTTACTGTGCGTAGCCATAAATGTCTTTCCTCTGTACACCCTTTCAGTGCCCAAAATATGACTTCCCTTTACCTCCTTACTTGAGAAAAGAGAAAATATTGATGGATAGAATATTATGGTTACAGATGCTGCCACTCAATGGGGTCAGATATTTAGGCGTCAGAAATACCCAGTCTGGTGTGGAGGTGGAAAAATGGGGCTAGAAAGGATGCTGTGAATGAGACTATGATTGCCACTATGAAGCAGACAATTTTGGTTGGCTGACTACAGTTTACTTTGGATGAGTCACATGCATGTCTGTCTCTACTACTTAAGGTGAAAGAATGAAGTTGGTGGAAGAGGATGATTTTCTTCACTGAAAAAACTCCTTAGGATACCTTACTGTCTACTGTCTCAGAATGGTGTAGTTACAGCATCTACCAGCAAGGGTTAACGTTTGCAACCCCTCCATCCAAACATCTGGCTCTGTTCTGATATAAGACGTCCACTTTTTTCACTTAACACTTTCCTTATCATTGACAAGTTTTTCCAGCAATCTGTGTTTTCACTGTTATACGGCAGGGGGCGCTGTTACGGATCCTCTGAAATAGTGCAGTATCTCCAGTTGCAAAAACAAGCAAAGAAGAAGATCTGTGTAAATAAGGCGCGGATAGAAGTTGTGTAGCTTTTCCAGTATCTAACTACTTTTTCCAACAAGTAGCGGTGTAGCGTGACCAAAAGCTGCGTTACGTTTTACGTTTTGACGAACATGCAATGCATTGAAGCAGCGCAGCGTCTTCTTCTTATTCGATCACAAACTAAAATTGTGCATTACCGTCATCTATTGTTTCATCGCGCATCTTGCGGCTTTACAGTTCACTGAGAAGAGATTGTGTGATATTTCACATGAATCGACTAGGAAATGTTATACTTTTGTATGTAATTTATGCAAACCAAAGATTAAAACACTCTCTGCGTCTAAGACTTCAAGCACAAACAGGTGAATAATAGTCTTTTTAAATTGATTAATTGTCCTGCTATTGCACTCTATTTCTGATTTTATGATGACCCAACACAGTTTTATAATGAACCTAAAAGATCACTAATGTCGTTTTGTGCCATTGCTTTGGCAAAGCAATCTGTCAATCGAACAGAAAACAAAATCGCGATATAGCTTATTGTGATTTTCTCACGGCTGTGATCTAATTAAATCGATTGCTAGAATGAAGCTAGAGTAAAATGTTTGTTGTTGTTGTTGTTTAAAAGCAGAAACTCTTCTTTCTTTTGATATATTACATGTTCAGATTTCGGGTCATGAAAGTTTTGTGAATATGCTGGCGCTGACTGGCCACTTAAAAATAAAACGCTGGGGAAAGCGTTTCACATTATAGGCTTTTTTTTTACTTTAAGTGTTTCCCATTTCACATTACTGATGAACCTGGATTTTCCTGTCATTCTTTTGAACGTGTTTTTGTTTTATATTAGTCCTTATTTTCTTAACAATGGTTAAAGACAGACATCTTATATAGGGCTCATTGTCAGTGTTAAAATTCGTTTTCAGCTTGGACAGCTTTACTCTCTTGCTGTTGTAATGAGATAACTAAACATCTTTTCAAAGATCTTGAGTTAACTAGGTATTTTTATGTTTTAGCATTTAAAGCATTTAAAGCTCAGACAACAAAACTGCAGCACTCGATTGTAATCATATTGCATAATGCATCATATTTCAGCTATTTAAAAACATTCCATTCATGTCCTCCTTTCTCATCCAAGGACATTTCTGCTGTTCTTTTATCATACCTTTATCGTCTCTGTGTTTTTTTTTTTGTTTTTTTTTTTTAAACTTTGCTTTTCTGGAATTTAAAAAAAAAAAAAAAAAAAAAAAATGAGATTCTGGTCTCATTATCATATCCAAACATGGCAGTTCACAGTAGAGTTGAGAGTCACTCAACCATTCAGTCGTAAGATAAAAGACATGCTATTCATTTAATTAATTTTGGATTTTGGCCTGGCCATTTGGAAAATATTGTGATTTAATTTAATGAAATCCTGCCTGGCTACTGTGCTTATATAAGTATAAAATGTTGACTGCCGTGTACCGTGAAAGGTAAATGTTTTTAGACAAAAAAAGCAAATGTTGATTTAATGCCTAAATTAGTGCTACTGCATGCGAGTCAAGCTAGAGGACGTTTTCATATTTATCCGTCTTGATTAATGTCAGTCTAACTTCCAACTACACTTCTTCATGAATGTTAAATATCAGGTTCAAACATATTATTCCAATTCATGATATACATAAGAGCAACATTTGGATCATCAATTACATTAAACTGTCTTAGTGAATTTACAATATACAATATTAAGTCATGGTGGTCTGACATTACTGATTAAAAATGAAGTGTGTAATTTCTGTCACCAAATGTTATTGTAAAAAAATAACTATGTTCTAATGCTTGCACTGCAATAAAATAACAGTTCATTGACTGAAGAAACCCTATTGGTTGAGCCAGTTTTGCTGTGTCGGGTACATCAGTGTTTTGATAGCTCCACAAAGCCACAGTGTTTAGACTTTTCAGGAGAAATCAGCCTACGAATGACTTGCATTTTATGCTTAGATAAAAGAAGGCACTGTAACATCCAAAAAATTACATACCATACTTTTGAAGAATGAAAACAAGCCTGTCTTATAATGAAATATTCACTCCTGTTGAATCCTGTTGCGACCTTCAGCACTTTTTTATGTTCAAGTCTCTCTCAACAGAGTGCAACAGTAGGGTTCATCTGCTATAAAAATCCTATTCATGTTTTCCGTAGATAAAAGTATGCCATACAGAGTTCAATGAGGTGTATGTTCCTGTAGATGCCACAAGACTTCTGAGATCCTCCAGCCTGAGAAGTTGTTGTTACCAAAAGAAATATGTTGTTTTCCAGTCGTGCCTCAGAATGCTTAATTGTAGATTTTTACAATTTTACAAAAAAATTGCTGCATCCAAAATTGCATTTGAGACCGTTAAAAATTATGTTGTATATAGTATGACTATGGGTAGGATGAATGAAATTTGGACGTACTACATAGGTCATGTGCCCTTCATCTTTTCAATCAGTTGTGTCACTTCACTGCCACTTATAACTCGTCTCCCGTGGCCTCATGGGATAGTAGTTCATCAGAAGTGCGTTTCAGAATCTCTCCGGAAATAGTTAGTCAGCCAAGCAAGTGCCATTGAGATGAATGTGAATGCTAATGGATAGTTTTTCCAGAAGGAAATTGTTGAGCGGATTCTTAAACACCTCTGATTGGCCATTGTGTTCACGCGCTCAACAGATATGTCTGTGATTGGCTACAATGATCAATGCTTCAAAAATTATCCATCTATCAGCAGATCCATCTATTAGGGATCTCTGATAGACACCTGCTTTTAAACGCTCCGTGTGTTTCTGTGTAAGCGCTCGGTGAAAAGCATCAAAGACTAGTTACAAAGTTTTCGAAGCGTTGATCATTGAAGCCAATCACAGAAATATCTGTTGAGCGCATGAACACAATGGCCAATCAGAGGTGTTTAAGAATCCACTCAACAGCGCTCAAAATGCTAGAGGGAAACGAAATGATATCATCACATTTTTAAAATTTCAGTACAAATGTATAACACAAAGTCATACATTTACTCTGTGCATGAAGAAAACTGTGTACTGTGCACAGATCGCATATATAAACCAGTGAATGCATACAAAGAAAAAAAACTCCAGTCAGGTCTATCAAAGCACTGCAGACACTGACACCTTCCCTGAGAAGGAAATCAATGTACTACAATGTAAACAGTCACTGGAGCTCAGCTGGATAAAATCAGTGTTGACGATCTCTTATCAAATGCAAGGTTCATTTTCTCTGTGTCAGTGTAAGAAATATTTATTCGATCTTATAAGCAATGAAACTGACATTAATAACAAGCTTTGCAAGCTACATATTGTAACCTCTAAGGGCCTGATGTGGGCATTTTACATCTATAAATAGCCTGAATACTTTGGGTAAATGATGATGATTATAATAAATCGGTGGTTCTCATATAACCGTAGCTTATTCGGGAACAGAACGTCTAATTATGGCTGTGAGTAAGTCTTCCAGCTGTAATCTTGATTGGATATGTTTTATACTTCAAAATATGGATTTCTGGACACTGTAAGACAAGCAAAATCTGAGTGCTGTAAATGGGAAAGCAGTTCTTTGAAACAAGATTTTGCACTTATTATGACACAACATACATTAAAAAAGGAAATAAAATATAGAAGTTGAAAAAACTAAACAAATAAACAATGAACTATTGTTTATAGTGGATTAGAATAACTGAATACACTATACCTAACATAAGGAAAACTGTGGAGTTATTAGCTTAACGAGGAGCTATTCTGCTTTTCTCCATGTTCATCCGTCTTTAGTGTGTAATGTTGATGTTTGAGCATGAAGAAGTACAAAGCATCTACAAAGTCCCTCCAGCGGGAGTTATTCTCCATATCAGTGTCACTGTTTCTGAACTTCCTGAAACGCCTCCATTCTAGTCTTGAGTTTTCTTCCAGGAACAAACACGTCACAATATTCCTCATTTAAATAATTCCCGCCCAAGGCATATACAGAATAAAGAGGCGGAGCCTGGTTGAGTTAGTTAGTAGTGTGTTGAAACTGGCGGTTATGGTAAGGGGCGGGACATTTCCCAAACACACTCAAAGCACTTGACCAATGACAACACACTGGTCCAGCTGACCAATCAGAGCACATTGTGCTTTTCAGAAGGAGGGGCTTCATAGAGACAAGAACTAAACAGGGGTGTGTTTCCCGTACAACGATGTAGCTCGCTGCTTAACTACCATAGTACAATTAATCGTTGAAGAAATCAACTAGCTAGTCGACTGTTTCCCGAAACCGAATTTTCGCAAATTTGTCGTTCAACCACGTTAGTTAATAATGTCACACAGATGGTGGAATAATAACTTCTTTAAATGAATCAGTTTGAGATTGAATATATGCCAGATTTTTTTGTTATAAATTACGGAAATGGCATCTGAGGACTAATTCTCATTTTTCCCAGTTATTTTGCTTCATTTCCAGATTCAATCATAGGCTCGTTCTTATGTACTAAAGCACGTTCGCACATGCGCACTCTTCAAAAATGGCGCTTTAAATCTCTTTGACAAACTAAAAGTCGTAAATGACATTTGTATGTATTTGAAATAAAAGATATAGATTGTAATGAATGTCAGCTTGCTTATTTTGCTCAAGATAAGGATGTATTAAGCCCACATGTCATGCAAACAAGAAACTCTTCTTCTAACCACAGGTCGAGAGCTGCCATTCCAACCACACAACTTTGCGATGCTGTTTGGAAATCTGGGTTTGGGAAACACCGACTCATTGAACTATACTGATAATGACAGAACTTGCGACTATAGTTAGCTAACAATGCTTTCGGGAAACGCAGCCCAGAGCATTACTGACAGACTGGAAAGATAGAGGAGCTGCAACAATGTCAAATATGCATGAAAGCATGACAACCTGTTCTAGTAGAGCCCCAAAACAACATCAAGACTTTGTAAAAAAGGGCATAGTAGGTCCTCTATAACATTAGTTTACTATAAGCTCTGTTGCACAACATGGGAATATTACTGAAATGCAGCACTGAAAATTGAAAATCATTAACATCCATCTACTGCAATTACTTTCCACCATCTTTAATGCCGACACCCTTTCATCTGTTACAATTCATTGATAATTTCAGATTTCCCACTGGAAAACTGTTGTTCATATGTGCATAACTGGAAATTGTAGAGAAAAATGGGAAATAATGCAAGCCAAATTCAGTGACACCTGCATTAGCATCACAGCTCAAAGTGGATGAAGCATGCGATGAGAGATTTGTCTGATTCCCAGAATCAAGAACAAAACTATATTAACTATTTTCTGTCACCCTGAGAGAAAGGAAGAGCAGAAAGCAGGAGATTATTAAAAAAAATGACCAGGGTTTATTAAATAATTTTAGATGCATATGTTTCAATTCTCAGACTTCATCTGAACTTCATCTCTACTTCGTCTGAACTTTGTTCGAACTTCTTCAGGCCAGAACAAAGCCAACAAGTGTTATTATACCAAAGCAAAAGCAATGGAAAGTTACCGCTTCACAACATTGTCCTTAAAAACCCTGAAATGGAGCCATTCACTTATCTCTTACTCATGAAGACAAACATCCCTTGAAACCACACAATCATAAGATTAAATGACAGTAGCAGGCATTGCAAGAAAATAATAAAGATTAATAATTACATGATTAAATTGGATAATAAATTATAAACGATTGTGATTAAATTATTATAAAATAATAAAAAGACAGAAAACAAAACACATCACAGATGTATGGTCGCTCCATTGAAGCTACACACACACATATGTTGCTATTGAGAATCCTTAGATCCTTCAAGATACTGTGCATTGTTCTTTTTGTTTACTTGGCAAAGCTTTTGTGAGTATGGACTATGCACTGATATTAAAGTGATAAAAATAGCTGAATATCTTATAAGACTTGGTTTTGTATTTGTCTCCCTGATATATTAGGCTGTTGTGGGGCCTGTTTGTCACTAGAGAAACAAAATGCTTTTCAAAATGTGCTTTTCTTATCGCTCAGAAAACGTGTATATATATATATATAGTGACCTCAAAAACTATATGGGCATTAAGCCAGACTTAATATTCCATCCATTAAACTGCTAGTCCTGTGTATGGTCATTATTAGATGATAACATTTCAAATCAAGTGACATCTGCAAGCCAATAATGCTAGAGCTTGAGTAGTTCAACACATTAACTGTTGACACATTCCAACATTTGACAGCCAGAAAGAATCACAATACTTTTATCTTCATTTTTGAACAGTATATCTGTTGGTGAAAAATGTGGTGGTGCTATCATTTCTTCAAAAGAAATGACACTTTTTTTGATATTTTGCAATGACAACAATCATACATTTTCAAGTGTGGCTTAAGTGTCCAAATACTGTTTGTATTCATTGTGGGCTAAATTGAATTTTCTTTATCATTCTGAAGTTTGTTATGCAGTTAATTAAATTATAATTCATTTTATGAATATAGTGACATATCTATCTATCTATCTATCGTCTGTATGTATGCATGTATCTATAATGATATTTTTAAATGAATGAAAAATGCTTTAATTGCGCTTTTTATATGCAAGAATCTGCTAATCAAATGCTGTGGATGTAACGTGATGCCGGGGTTGTTTTTATATAATAAATTTTCATTTAATAAGTTATACGACTTATTACATAAAATAATTAGTTAGACATTAGTTATGTTACATAATCTCACATAAAATAATTACTTAGAAATGAGGATGATTTATTTTGTAAGAGCATTTATCTCAGTGAATTAATTACACTGAAGGGCTTGACATAAAAGGATGAAAAACAATATGCCCTCATGAAGGTAAATAATACTCAACTCAAATTTTGTGTGTCTGTACAGGTCGATGCTGATGATGTCCTCACTAAAGAGGAACAAATCTATCTGCTGTTCAACGCAAAGCGGAAATGCGAGCGAGCGATCAAGTCCAAACATAAAATTACTGGTAAGTTTTAAATGTTCTATTCTTAAAAAAAATGACAGCATGCAGAGTAACAAACTACTAATCTCAGCAGGGCTCCCGGTGTCACTGCATAAACATCCACTGTCTCTGCGCACTCTCTTCACTCTCGGCTCAGTTTAGCATTGCTGAAATGACATCTTTGATGGACGTAGGAGTTGTGGATATATGCGTTTCCATAGGGATGTGTTCTGAGGTCAGGTCTCAGGTGCTTGACTGTGACTCTGCGCTACACCTCATCCAATCAGGTTGATGCTAAAATGAACTGGCATTGATTAAGTTGGATCTCTCAGCAACACTCCATCAGTCAGTGCCAAAGCCAACAGAATTCATTAGTTTCTATTACACTGGCCTGACACCTCATTATTTAAGCCATTAAAAAAATAAAAAATAAGCAGCTGTCTGTCAGCTCCCTGTTTAAAAAAACAAGAGACTCCAAGATGTAGATTTGATTTGAACATTGGGGGGTTGAAGTGTGAAGCGTTTTAGCGGAGTCCTGGGTCATTGTTCCTTGTGAGATTTTATTTTTTTTTCGTTTTTGTTTTTTGTGGTAGCTTACTTATAACCCACACATGTCAAGCTGATTACTGCAATTAATGAATAATTACATATTTTTGGATATCAGGTTTTTCCTACTATCAATCATCATTAGAAGAGAACACATTTTACACAGAGAAAAATAGCTTGGTCCATAATTCATCAAGGTACTTGTACTTGTGAGAATTCAAATAGGTTGCACATTTCATCATCTTATCACACTTTTGGTGCGTACAGGTGATTCACACAACATTCATGTAAAATGAAGTAAACCGCTTAAATCAGGCTGCATTGATATTTGCGTATTTCAGATGAGAACCTTAGTGCTTATCATTAAAGGTCCGAAGACGTGATATATACACCGATCAGGCATAACATTATGAGCACTGACAGGTGAAGTGAATAACACTGATTATCTCGTCATCACGGCACCTGTTAGTGGGTGGATATATTAGGCAGCAAGCGAACATTTTGTCCTCAAAGTTGATGTGTTAGAAGCAGGAAAAATGGGCAAGCATAAGGATTTGAGCGAGTTTGACAAGGGCCAAATTGTGATGGTTAGATGACTGGGTCAGAGCATCTCCAAAACTGCAGCTCTTGTGGGGTGTTCCCGGTCTGCATCTAAAAGTGCTCCAAGGAAGGAACAGTGGTGAACCGGCGACAGGGTCATGGGCGGCCGAGGCTCATTGATGCACGTGGGGAGCGAAGGCTGGCCTGTGTGGTCCGATCCAACAGACGAGCTACTGTAGCTCAAATCGCTCAAGAAGTTAATGCTGGGTCTGATAGAAAGGTGTCAGAATACACAGTGCATCAGTTTGTTGCGTATGGGGCAACACATGGCACCAGGATGCACTATGGGAAGAAGGCAAGCCGGCGGAGGCAGTGTGATGCTTTGGGCAATGTTCTGCTGGGAAACCTTGGGTCCTGCCATCCATGTGGATGTTACTTTGACACGTACCACCTGCCTAAGCATTGTTGCAGACCATGTACACCCTTTCATGGAAACGGTATTCCCTGGTGGCTGTGGCCTCTTTCAGCAGGATAATGCGCCCTGCCACAAAGCAAAAATGGTTCAGGAATGGTTTGAGGAGCACAACAACGAGTTTGAGGTGTTGACTTGGCCTCCAAATTCCCCAGATCTCAATCCAATGGAGCATCTGTGGGATGTGCTGAACAAACAAGTCCGATCCATAGAGGCTCCACGTCGCAACTTACAGGACTTAAAGGATCTGCTGCTAACATCTTGGTGTCAGATACCACAGAGCACACCTTCAGGGGTCTAGTGGAGTCCATGCCTCGACGGGTCAGGGCTGTTTTGACAAATGGAAGAGTGAAAGAACTTTCGCTTTGACGCGTCCAGTTTAAACAGCTCGCTTCTGTACAAGCGGATGGTTTATTTTAATGGCATCCCCGGATTGATTCGAAGGATTATATGTTTGTTCGGAGCATTTGACTGCAGATTGTTTTGTAAATGAGGCACAGTGTCACTAAGAAACTTTTGTTGAAAGATGAAGCAGCTGACTGTATTGGATCTGACAGCAGCTGCATCACAAACTGCGTAAATGATTTCATAATGCTTTGACGGTAAATAATCGTTTTTCCACACATATATATGTGCAAATATATTTGTGCAAAAAACTTTATTAACATTATAAGTGAACCTCAAGGAACAGGAATGACCCCTTTAACTGATGACATAACTGAATCAAAATCGTATCTTTACTTAGTGACTTGTAGTGTGAAGTCTGAATGATACATTGGCATTGCAACATCAGAAAAAAACAAACAAACAAAAAAACAACAACAGCTGCTAAATGTCCCCAGAAGTTGCCCTGGAAAACAGCATAGCACTGTGTAATCCCTTTTGGGTGATTTGCCACGTTAAATAGAGATCTGGGAATAGAAGAGTGTGTTAAAGGGTTTCATTTTTATGGCAACCTCAGTTTCCTTTCAGTGTGGTCACTTCATTCCCTGGTGGACTGTCTCAAAGGATTTTTAAATAACCTTTTTTGGCGGACTATTGTCATAGCCAGACTGCTGTATTATTTTCTTCTCATCACAGGCTTATTTTACTTGTGTTAAGTCACTTTTGTCTCACAGCATGAAACAGTTAGGGATGTTTATGTCCGAACTGGAGTAAATGTTGTGGAATCTCGTGGTGTCAGACTCTCACACAATGGGAGTATGTGCTAGACATTTCAGTTTTAGATGCAATCTTGAATGAAACACGACGTAAGCTACAGTACATTAGTTACACACAAAGAGGACATTTCCAAGACACCCTGTGCTTAAAATAATTATACACTACCGGTCAAAAGTTTGGAATCGGTAAGATTTTTAATGTTTTTAAAGGAAGTTTCGTCTGCTCACCAAGGCTGCATTTATTTATTTAAAAATACAGTAAAAACAGTAATATTGTGAAATATTATTACAATTTAAAATAACTGTTTTCTGTTTGAATATATTTTATAAAGTAATTTATTCCTGTGATCAAAGCTGAATTTTCAGCATCATTACGCCAGTCTTCAGTGTCACATGATCCTTCAGAAATCATTCTAATATGCTGATTTGCTGCTCAAGAAACATTTATGATTATTATCAATGTTGAAAACAGTTGTGTACTTTTTTTTCAGGATTCCTTGATGAATAGAAAGTTCAAAAGAACAGCATTTATCTGAAATACAAAGCTTTTGTAACATTATACACTACCGTTCAAAACTTTGGGGTCAGTATTTTTATTTTTATTTTTTTGAAAAGAAATTAAAGAAATTAATACTTTTATTCAGCAAGGATGCATTAAATCGATCAAAAGTGACAGTAAAGACATTTATAATGTTACAAAAGATTATATTTCAAATAAAACTTTTTTGAACTTTCTATTCATCAAAGAATCCTGAAAAAAAAAATATTGTACACATATTTTGTACAATTGTACACAATAAATGTTTCTTGAGCAGCAGATCAGCGTATTAGAATGATTTGTGAAGAATCATGTGACACTGAAGACTGGAGTAATGATGCTAAAAAAATTCAGCTTTGATCACAGAAATAAATTACTTTATCAAATATATTCAAACAGAAAACAGTTATTTTAAATTGTAATAATATTTCACAATATTACTGTTTTTACTGTATTTTTAATTAAATAAATGCAGCCTTGGTGAGCAGATGAAACTTCCTTTAAAAACATTAAAAATCTTACCGATTCCAAACTTTTGACCTGTAGTGTACATGGGTGAAGGATTTTGAATTCAGATTAGAGTATCACCTTTCTCCAATGCATTTTTCATATTTATATATAATGGTTTAAAATAAAATATGCTTATGATTGTATATGATGGTTTAAAACAAAATATGCTTGTGATTGTAAGTCACTGCGAGCCATTCATTTGTTTTCAGGCTTTTGCCTTTTCGCTTGACAGATGAAATTATTGTGTGCAGATGGCATCAGGACATGCTGCAGACTGCAGGTTCTTTCACTTTTCTCATCACACATCAGCTTGAACAGGAGTTTATTTTACATTTAAAAAAAATAAAAAGTGGAAATGAAGTGTAGAGTAATAAACAGGTATTTAATAGACCTATACTCGAAGTTGGATGAGGTCTTCGCGTTGATCGGACAGGCTGACAGCTCATATAACATTAACATGCTCAAAACTGTGGCTCCCTTCATGGACCTTCGAGGAATCCTTTACTTACCAGCAGGATCAATACGGTTAGTGTAGGGGTGGGTTTTAGGGACAAATAAGGCAGCATCCATTTCTGATTTTAATAAATATTCACTAGATATGTTTTTATTTACTACAATACACCGAGGTGCAAATCTGTCACTATTTGGACTAAATATAAATAGCATCTAATCATAACACTGCAGGTGTCATGATGGTCACAGACACAGAGATGTACTAATAATTTCACCTGATTGCTCACTGAAAAACCCTCACAGTCAATTCCCCAGAAGCCGTTTCACTCACATTCTGTATACATCGCAATAGAAAAGAAAAAAAACTATTGCAACTTCTGTTTCATGCCAACTTTAAAGACATCTAATATAAAGTGGGACAGTAATTTCTATCGAACATTTAACTGGTAAAATATGGAAAATGCAGCTGGAAATTACTCTTTTTGTGTGCAATGTCTCTCAAATGATTTTTAGCTCCTTATCCAGTGTTCACGGTTGACTGGAAAAGTTATTAGTCAAAAATGTGTGAAATAAAAATGTATATTAGTGTCACAGTGTTTAGTTTCTTTATCTTTTTCTGTCTAGTTTCATGGTTTCATAGTCATATTCTGTTTTGTTTCATTGTGATGTTCTGTTTAGTTTCTAGGTCATGGTTTTCTTTGATTCCAATCGGATACACAAATGATCGGATTTGGACTGACAGTAGCTGTGTTTCCATCCAAAGTTGCAAAATATCGCATAAAACATTTGCGAATAAAGCAGCGTTTCTATGTAGTGAGTCAAAGAGAACGAAATTGTCACTTCCGGATAAACTGGCGCTAAATATCACTAAGAAAAGCAGGAGAAGCCTCTGTATATAATAATTCTCATATATAATAAATTATTTGCGTCTCGGAGCGCGCACACAAAATGCAATAAACATATTTTGCAGGAAGATGCCTGCTGTTTGGGAACGCAGTCTTGTTTGACGACATGGCATTTCAGAACAACCAAAACAGCATTTCAGATGCTGCGCAATGAGATCGGTCCACTTAGTCCAGTTATGCCATCCCATCGCTAAGTCACATGATTTTTTTATGCGCATTGAGGAATTTATTTGGTAAATGTGTTTCCATCGTAGTTTATGTGCATGTTTTCTTATCGGATAACAAATGTATCCGACTCAAACATTCGTATATGTGTTTTTATTTTCCTGCATTTTTAGAATTTATGCGCATTTTGGTGTTTCTATCCAGCAGTTTTTCTATGTGATATCCCAAAATGTGCATAAAAATAGGTGGAGCTAGTGTGAACTAGAGTTGTCAAAGGTACCGACTTCGATACCAAGTCGATACTGAAATTTTAAAAATGTGATGCTTTGAGCGCTGTTGAGCGGATTCGTAAACACCTCTGATTGGCCATTGTGTTCACGTGCTCAGCATATATGTCTGTGATTGGCTACAATGATCAACGCCCAGGAGCGTTTGAAAGCACACAGAAGTGTTTGAATTTGAAAGCATGAGCGTTTGAAAGCAGGCGTTTATCAGCGGACCAGTCCACTGATAGACGCCTGCTTTCAAACGCTCCCGTGTGTTTCTGTGTAAGCGTTCAGTGAAGAGCGTGAAAAATGTCTATTTACAACAAGCTTTTGAAACATTGATTATTGTAGCCAATCACAGACATATATGTTGAGCTCGTCAACACAGTGGCCAATCAGAGGTGTTTACGAATCCGCTCAACAGCGCTCAAAGCGTCACGTTTTTAAAATTTCAGTATCGATTTGGTATCAAAGTCGGTACTTTTGACAATACTAGTGTGAACACTGCCCCAGTCACTGTCTTTGAGTTCTCGTTTGTTATCATGGTTTCTAATTAGTTCTCACCTGCTCCCTGTTTCTTTGATTGCCTGTCTCTATGTTTATAAGCCCTGTTTCTTCAGTTCAGTGTCCCACATTAAAGTTAATGCTATATTGTAGTGGTACATCGCTCTATGTGTTTATAAGTTTCTTGGTTATTCAGTCATTCTGTGTCACTCATCTCACTTTTGGAAAAGTTACACACTACCCGTGACAATTAGTAGCTCTGGTTTATTTAAATGAAAAAGAAACAGAAGTGAAGATTATACAGCCGCCATGATTTGCCCATGACTGTGTTTATGCAGTAATGCTAGTCCAGTCCTGCTCAATGTTGAGTTGTTCTGAACCAAAGTCTTGAGTTGATCCAGCAGCAGAGAGTTGTCATGAGGGGTTTAGGAGGCAGTAGATGTTCTCCTATTAGAGGCCACTGATCTCAATGCAGCTGAATGCTGATGCTAAGCAGAGATCTGGCACTCAAGTGACTTCTCATTCAGATGCAGTCAATGTTAGCTTGTCTGAGCTCTGTCACACTAAATGCCTCTCGACATCTCTTTCGTGTCACTGCCAAGATGGACAACTGTGCTCTTTTCACTCTTTCAAAACCATTTCCAGTGTCTCATCTACTTTGGAAATGATGAATAACAGACAGGAATAATTATAATATACAGTGGGGTCCAAAAGTCTGAGACCACTAGTCTATTTTGCATTTTTCAAGGCTGAGTGGAGATATCGCGATTGCAAACGAACAAGTAGCTACAGTTTTGTGAAACAGTCGTGATTAGCAGGTAATTTCTCCAGTGATGCATCATACTGTGATGGTTCAGCAGCGAGTTACGGAAAACTTATCCCTGAAATCTGAATTGAACTATAAACTTCATAATTCTATTTATTTATTTATTTATTTATTTCAGAATTGCTTAGAATTTTGATACATTGACTTTTCCAGTTTTGTATAGTTTTTTTATACCAGTACTGACCAATTACCTTGAATTTCTTAGAATTATGATAGATAAACCTTTTTGTCCCCTTTGGAAATGCACCTTTTGCTTTAATAACAGCAGCACTCAAGCTGGCATAACTCCGTAAGTTATCCTTTATATTTGCTTGTTTGATTATTGATCTACAAATAATGTCTTAAAGTGGTCATGAACTGCATTATTTTATTATTTTATATTGTTTCTTGGGGTGCGCTTATAATGATAGTATGATTTTTACATCAAAAATGGTCATAATTTAGAAATAAAATGCATTTTTCCTACCCTGATTTTAGCCCTCTTATTTGAACGCTCTGTTTTAAGGGGCGTGTCTGCTGTGAGACTTCAGTGTAAACGCCCACTGCTGTGATTGGCTAACATCTTTGCATATGAAATAGCTAAGTATTACATGTGGAACTCTCGAAAACTTTTAGCACGTATTTACTATTACAGTTCTCAAGGTTTACTAATCGTGAAAAGTGTTGATTATAGCATTATATTGAGATTGTGGCATGAAAGGTTGCAGTGATGAGCATGTAGCTGATCACAGACATGTTGGTGAGCGCATGAAAGCAGTGCAAACACGATTTACAAAAGTGATTTGTTGAATCTGACGGGAGTTTTGGCGCAAGTCTAGAACAGTCACTGATAAATTTGCGCTGTTTGATTGACAGCTCTAGCGATGCTAAAGGGAGCGTTCTTTGATCGCTTTCTATATATAATCACAGTTTATTTAATCAGAAATCACTGGTGATTGTGGTTAGTCGTGTACACATAATCTGTACATATCAAACGATCTGTAACAAAGCAAAAGTGACAGTAAAATCTTTACTCACATACGTGTTGCGCCGTTCCTGTCAGATCCAATATAGAAGGCACAGCATTGTTTTTTAATTTCAGGCTCTCTGCAAATCCAATGCAGCTACTGTGTTTTTCCACAATCTGACACTGCACAACATTTGCGCTCTTCAAAGGCAAGTTTGCAGCATAGTTGCTCGATCCAGTGTTGCCGTCACGTCTGTTGTTTAATTAATACTTGTCATGTGCGAATCAGTGGGCGGGGCTTACAGTGGTAATGATGTAGAAGTTGGCGTTGATCTTCTGCAGAAGCGGTCTTTCACCTCTCTATGATGTGATAAAGAGGCACATTCCACAACTAATCATAATCTGGGCTTGGTTTAAATTAAAGTTGTTTTTGGACTAACAAGGAAGCTTTCAGTTCTGAAACTTAGAGGATATTCTTGTAGTATGATGACCTGTTATATGTCAAAAGCTCAAGGAAAATTTGATTTCTCAATTCATGACCCCTTTAAATCGGATATAGTTCTTATTTATATTACATCATAACTATTCTTTATTTTACATTTTTCAAAAAACTAAAAAATTGTTTATGTCCATGCAGGCTTAAATTAGATTTTTCATTTTTTTTTTCTTTGTCTCAGACTTCATTGGATGTTATATAATACAGATTTAATGACTGAACATCTTAGAGGTATATAACAGTTTTTTTTTCTTTCACATTATCTACATTTAAATGCAACCAAATATTCTGTTAGTAATTGGATTGATGGTTCAGTCAGACTGAAAAGCCTTTGTGTAAACACCTCAATCGATCCGATTAAACTCAATTCAAATAAGTGCAAATAACCCATCTTGTCGGCAAAGGCTAATTACGCTAACTATCGACTGGTTGAGCCTGACAAAACAGCGGCATGGCAAGTAAGGACAGTGACATTACCTTACAACCCAAGTCCAAATCCGCCTATTTTCGGATCCCATTCTTCTCACGTTTCCCATCACATATCAATAAAAATCAATTATTCTAAAAGTGAAAAAGCGACAGGTTTTTAATATTGAAATTTGATGTGGTGTCCTCACGTTGATCAGACACACTTGTATCATTAAAGCCAAAGTATACCTAATTTTTGATGTGAATACTAGCGTACACATACAGTTGAATGCACAGCCTCTCAAAATATACTCAATATATAACCACAACTCCCTTCCTGGACCTTTGAGGACACCTTTACTGTTCAGCAGGATCAATATGGTTAGGGTTAGGTGTAGGGACAGGGACAAGTAATGTCCCAATGAGGCAGCATCCATTTATGATACTAAATATAATCAAACACACTGAATATGTTGTTATTATTGCATACTGTTTTATAATATACTACAATACATTGACGTGCATAGTATCTGCCACTGTTTGCACTTATGCAGATAGTCTCTGTTTATTCAAAAATACCACACACAAATATAGTTTTAGAAATCCTTATGTTTGTTCCGGATGGTCATTATTGCATCCAGAGAATAAACCTCAGATTCCCTGGCTGTAAGTTTCATGCAGTATTAGCATAGGTCAACTGCAATGTTCAGTCGTGAAAAAAAAAAAAAAAGAATTCTGTTTTTATCAAATCTTTTCAAAGCCCCCCAGTAATGTGAAGTGATGTTATATGTGGCGGATCTTGGGAGAGATTTCTTGCTGTCTGGTCTTGGCCCTGTGTTGTGGGGTGGGTGAGTCAGATCTGACCTGTTTACCTGATGACTCTGTGCTCTTTCTGGTGGCTGTTTCCTGACCCCTTTTGGAAGGGTGCACACGTCTTTCTGATCATGGACCAGCAGAAGAAATTAGGCTAAGCATGTTATCTCTGACAAAGAGTGTGCATGATGTCTTTTTCTGTTTTTGAAGTGCTGAGACTAGAAGTCACTGGTAATGTTTGCAATGCATTTTGTATTTGGGTCAATGGCGTGACACTTTTTAAAAAAGTGGATTTATTAATTTATTTAAAAATTAAAAAAATAGCTGCAAGCAGCAATTGTCAGTGTTCAAGCACTTTAAGACTTTTAACTGTACTCGTAAAAAGATATTAGCCTATATATTATGTAGCAAGTCTATAAGCAGAGATAAAAAAGACCATTTTCAGCAATTTTAGGTAACTTACCATAGAAATACAACGTTTTTAATATTTATAACTGTTGTATTGCCACCTATTGCCCATTCTCCATAAAAGTTTGCATGCCTCTTTATAATCATGGTCCCTATTTTAACGATCTAAGCACATGGTCTGAAGTGCATGGTGCAGGAGCACTTAGGATGTGTCCGAATCCTCTTTTGCTAGTTTAACGATGGAAAAAATGGTCGGCGCACCAGGTGTATGGTCCAAAAGGGTTGTCCCTATTCTCTTAATGAGCAATAGGTGTGTTTTGGGCGTAATGTTTTCAGTTGCCTCAAAATAGCAACACGCCAACAGTGCACCTGAACACACCTCGTTTTCACACCAGTGCGCCCGTGGGCGAACAGATGGGCATGAGTGCATTTGCTATTTAAACAACATGGGCACTGGACAAGAAAATGATAACTGCGTCGTGCTGAAAATAGCACAAAAACACTTGCGTCATGCCTGGCGTCGCATTGCACCGGGTGTATGATAGGGCCCTATATGTCGCATGTGTTTCACCGAATTTCATGAAGTTTTCTTGAGTTTTGTTTGGGAATTGGCTTCTGGGTAAACTTTTCAAATGACCCTGTTATAGCCATCCAAATACTAAAGGTCAAAATGCTTTGATACAGTAATATTGACCTTGGGAGTCCAGAAAATTGTACGACACTAGGATTAGTTCGCAGTTTGTTTGTTTTTTTTTTCCTCAAATATTAAAAATACAATTTTTTTTTTCTCAAATATTAAAATTACAATTTGACTTACTCCAATGATTCTTGAGGCATAGTTGTTCTGAATGAGGAGCTCTAAATGGTATGAACACTGCAGTATATAAAACATGCATGAAAAACGTTAACCTTGAAATTTGACCTTTTTATGATATGGCAAGATTAGTCTGTAAAATGTTTTTACCTTGAAAAATATGTTTGAAAGCTAATTTGAAAAGAATGAATAAGATATGTGCATTCACATATATTCAAGGTAAAGAAATTTATATCATTTTATGGATAGACCATTTGGAAAATTTGGAGTGTATGGAAACGTTTTTCAAAAACAAATGAAACCTATTTGGTTTCCAGCCTAAAAAATATTTTTCATTTTCATCATCTTAGACATCCTTGTTTGTTTATGACCTTTTCATGTGTATTTCTTTCTGTTCTGAAATGACTGGCTCTCGTTGTTTTGCAAGGTCTTTTGAAGCAGGTCACATCATCGTGTCCGAGCAATCTCAACAGTATTATACAATTTTGCAGCATCTGGGATTGTAACAGCATTTAGCATGTAGTCTGTCAGCCTCAATGTTTAACACTGCACATTTCCTGCGTTTAGGCGAGTATGGTGGCTCACGGTGGTTGTCGCCTCACAGCAAGAAGGGTTCTGCTTTAAGACTCTGCTGAGCCAGACGACCTTTCTGTGTGGTGTTTGCATGTGTTCCTTGTCTGGGTGTGGGTTTCTTCAGGGTGCTCTGGTTTCCCCGACAATCCAAAGACATGCAGCACAGGTGAACTGGAGACTGTAAATTGACAATGAGTGTGCAACACAGGCTCATTGGAAAACTACATTTTTGCAAAACGTTTCCAGGCGAAACGATCACTGTATAGGCAATAACATCTTTTATTCCTTTTCACACAAATTATGATTACAATGTCAGATTATCGATTAATAAAGACTTTGCTATGACCTCAGAACACTTTCACCATAGTGCATGATTTTTAACGAATACATTTTGACGTTTGCATCACATAATCAGCTCCATATGTGTGACTTTTCTGATGTAGTAAACTTTCTCTGTAGCTCACCTGGTACACTTGAAATGCGAGTCACGATAAAAGAGCTCAAAGTAGAATCAAACTAAAAATGCACGGTTGCTTCAGCAAACGTATTTTACGTCACATCTGCTTTTGTTAGCTCTGACACTGGTTTATTGTAGGTGGTACATTATTTTCAAAGGTGACATTTAATTTCCAAACTGCTGTGATACGTACAATAACCATCGTAATAAAACGTCACCAGATTCACATTCATCTGTTTCAAATGAAATTAAACATGCTTTTTGTGCCATTCACTGCCACTGGTCATTTCACTTGTAAAGTGTTGCAGACATGTCGTGTGTGTGTGTGTGTTGCCCTGTGATGGACTCCAGCATCACTACAACCCTACATAACAGAAACAGTTTGGAAACTGGATGGATGCATTTCCTTTCCCTTTTGTCATTACTCGAATTTTACACTAACCGCTCATCGCTGTCTTTCTCTCCATCGCCGTCAAAACAATTCTCAATGTTTTCTTGCTTGTGTGAGGTATTGCCAAAGACAGTTCTGGCCCTAGTACAAAAAATGCATGTCATAGCACATTAAGGAGATTTCCTACAGTAAAAACAAGTCTATTTTCAAGTATTCACCATCAAAAGGAAACAGCTGGCCGCTACATCCCTCCGTCTTGCTGAGTGAGGAAAGACACGGGGATTGATTCAGCAATGTCTTCTGCTTCGCCCCTGACCATGTCTTTTGTGGGACCACCCTTGACGTTTTATACTGCAGTTTATGTGGTGCTCTCCACTAACCGTTGAGCCAACTATTATTAGACCATTGCATCGTCGTGTTTGCTCAGCAAATAGTTAGCTGAGTCGGTTTATCTATTCTAGTCCAGGCTGGAGGTGGCAGAGCCCAACCTCAAGTCAAGGCTAGGCCTCAGAGCTCGCTGCACTGCGAAGCTCTTATTTGTTATTATTGCACGTTTGTGCTTCGGTTAAGACCAAGTCTCCATGGCGGGGCATGAACAAGGTTCCCATTGAGAAAGACACTGAGGTTTCAGCCTGGGTCGCACAGTGCCGGGATGTGGCTTCCACAAGCCCTGAGACTCTCTGGCCTGTGTGTGAAAATAGCCTGACGCTCAAACTTTGCGGTTGGGTGTAAAATAACACCACCAGATTGCTATAAAAGCTTTCATATATCAAAACCCCGGCACAATTCATGCCAGGCGCTCCGAATCTCATGTGAGAAGGGGGCAAGAAGATAAATATTATTCAGAAACCCCAAATGACATCATCAATACCCACAGCCTCATCAGATACGTTTATAGCTTCCTCGTAACCTTGGATGTTGGGAAATTATACGTGATGATTCTGTGTGCAGCTATATCTGAAACCAGAAGGCTATTGGAGGTGGTCTGCGGCTTAATGCTCTATATGTAAGATGAAAACCTCGGCATTTGGCTATTGTTATTTTGGAAATGTGAAACACACATGGCACACTCCCTCCAGGACAAGCGACCTGCAAAACAGGCCTGTTGTCTGAAACTCGCCTTTAATTACATTTGCAAAAATTGACAAGCTGGTCTCCAGGCATATAAAATGTGCTCCATCATACGCTTTGATTTTCCCTCTGAAAATCTTTAATTACAGGCATAGGAAAATAATGGATCTGCAGTAAAGCCATACGCTGAGATTTATCCTCAACTAGTTATTTGTGGCAAGTTGGGGGCAGATGGTTTCAATAACAGCGACTGAAAGCAAAGCCAGAAATACTAGCGTTGCCAAGAAAACTTGGGGGGAAAAAAACGAAAAGGCATTTCTGTCAGTTCTGCGGGGAGAGAGGAACTAAGAGTGCGATGATTCTGAACTGAAGCTTTATTTACTATAAATATCTAGTTCTGTCATGAAACTCTAGATGGCGCAGGCTAATAGGTCCTTAACGCAATCTGATCGCTATGACGTCATTTACAACACGGCACAAGCTGATTGGTCTCTGTTGCATCTGCAGCCAATGAGCTGCTATTAACTAATAATTTGGTTTAATGTTGGCTGATTTAACATCTTAAAATAAGTGAACTTTTTATTATTATTATTCCAAATCACAAAACATTGCACTCTCTGAATTTTTCAGTGTCTAAACAAAGCATTAATCATGTTTGATATTTAATATATAAACCAAGAGCAAGCTAGCAAGAATATTTGCTTTTACGTTTAATAAAAGCACTAAAAATATGGTAACATCTACATTAACTAGTCAAAATTATCATTCAACATCACTGAATCAACCTAAGTACATTAATTCATACCAACAAAATTATTTTTTATGGGTTAATGAAGGCTAATGAAGAAACAGCGACTAAACACTGCTTGAATGAGAACACGTTAAAAGCGAATGAATGGGCATCGCATGAGCTTAGTGAGATGTTCATGCAGTGCAAATCTGTATGTTTTGTTACATATCTAATGCTATCAGATAATGTATTCTTTGCATACAATGCTTAGTTTTTTCAGCAGTGTCATGTAGGAAATACATAATGAGCGAGAATATGTATCCTATAAACAAAATTCATGTACAGATGGAGCATATAACAAGCTAGTGTGATTCTATTCATTGTGCCTGTAAAGAAGTATGCATTTCACCTTAAGTTACTTATAGAAGTCAAGGAGCTCGATCATGCATGAGAAACAATATCATTAATATATGAATGGAGAATATTAAGTAATGCGCAGAGTGAAAAAATGCAATTTGAGTTCAAAGTTAGTTTCTCAGGAAAGCAAATGGAAGAATAATGTTGTTGCTTATGAAGACTGAGTAACTAAACTTCTATGAATGAGAATATTGAGTTTTAGTGAACTTTGTAAGAGAATGAATTCATTCGTGTAAATATAATCAGTACATATTCACATGATTAACTGGACTAAGTAATTCTAAGTGTGTATAGCTTTAATGAAAGATTGTCTCTTCGGGAACCATTGACGTCACCTTGTTTTGAACGGAACATTTACAGATCTTAAATATTCATGATGAAACCTAAAACTATTACAACTTCAAATATTATATTTAAGTAACTTTTTTTATGAAAACAGATCAGCAGCATGTAAACAACGCAACCAGACAATATGACACACTAATTTCCGGTGAGGGCAGCGCTGTAAAGATGCATAGAAAAACATAAGCGTCTTTTGTAATCATAACACCCGGTTTCACAGACAAGACTTAAGCCTAGTCCCAGACTAAAATGCATGTTTGAGCTGTTTTAACTGAAAACAACTTGCTCTGGCATATCTTGAAAAATGTCTGTGCCATTGTTTTGTCTGAAGATGGACACCAGTAGACCAGCTGCTTAAATGTCCTAAATGAACTAAAGCCTAATCCTGGCTTAAGCTAAGCCCTGTCTCTGAAACCGGGCCTATGTATGTACTAACACAAGCTAGCTCTTTGAAAAAGAGATTGACTTAGATTGATAACAGGGCAAGGCAAACTCAACTAACAAGTGAGAGTAGAGATGTGTGGTACTAAACAATCAGGCAAATACAAAAGGAAAGGACACACAATATATTGAGGAAAGCACACAAGGATCAAGTGAAAACAGCTTCATGCATTCTTTTTTTTATTATTACAACACTTAAATGTGGGGAAGTTTTATTAAAAAAAAAAAAAAAAAAAGTTTTCAACAAAATGTTGAGAAAATCATGTTTTTGTCAAAGACTTCATCTTAATGGGATTCAGAGCGATGATCAAAACAGATGGAGTAGATCGAGTCCATCAACACACCCACAGCTTCACAGTTGTTTCCTTTTCATGGGTTCGACATTTCATTCAGTAACGTTAGGCAGTTTTGATTTATGTGCTGTTTAATGTTTGATGATCATATTAGCTTACTTGTGCATAAGCAATGATTCTGTCGCTTGTTTTTGCTTCTTCTTCTTCTTCTTCTTCTTCTTCTTCTTCTTCTTCTTCACTTGCTTTTAGATACGGAGATGCTGTACTCTTTCAGAAGATGTACAATAGCGCCCCCTACCATATAACAGTGAATACATGGATTGCCAAAAAATTCTGTCAATGGCAGGGAAAGAGTTAAAGAGGCCATATAATGCCCTTTTAACAAAGTCTTGATTTTGTTTTTGGGCTCTACTAGAACAGGTTTTCATGCATGAATGTTTAAAGAGTTCGTTCACCCAAAAATGAAATTTCTGTCATTTATTACTCACCCTTGTGTCGTTCCAAACCCGTAAGACCTTCGTTCATCTTCAGAACACAAATGAAGATATTTTTGATGAAATCCGAGGGTATCTGATCCACACTTAGGCAGCAACGTGTACTCAATAATGAGCCGACATTCGGATGTAAACAAGGAAGCCTGCACTGAGTTCACTACGTATGACAACGGTTCAAATTATTTATGTTTCATTTTTGCGCACAAAAAGTATTCTTGTTGCTTCATAACATTAAGGTTGAACCACTGTAGTCACGTTGACTATTTTAACCATGTTTTCAACTACCTTTCTGGACGTCAAAAGGTGCAATGACGTTGCTGCCTATGAGTGGATCAGATACCCTCGGATTTCATCAAAAATATCTTCATTTGTGTTCTGAAGATGAACGAAGGTCTTACGGGTGTGGAACGACATGGAGGACATTTTTGGGTGAACTAATCCTTTAAAAACACATTATTTTTCCCATATTCTCCATTGTTGCAGCTCCTCTCTTCACAGTCTGTCAGTAACGCTCTGTTTAGCTCCTGTCTCTATGAAGCTCCTCCTTCTGAAAAGGAAGAGGGGGCTTCCTTATTTAAATGAGGAATATTGTGACATGTTCAATCCCGGAAGAAAACTCAAGCCTACAATGGAGGCGTTTCAGGGAGTTCAGAAACAGTGACACTGATATTATAGAGAATAACTCCCTTTGTACCTTTGCAGACTTTTTTCACGCTCAAACGGTAACATTACACACTAAAGAAAGTTGAACTACTATGTAACTACTGTGTACTAATAGTTCATTCCTTTTATATAGTGCACTTATTGTTTTTACATTGCACATATCTAAAAATACCTAAATGTAATTAGAGCTGTAATTAATTTTTGTATTGACATCTATAATTACACTGTTGACCTTCCCTTACACCTTAACCCACCCTTAAACCTACCCATACCACCAAACCTGTCCTAACCTTACCTGTATCCACCTCAACAGCAGCACAAGTGTTTTACAATACAACAACAACACAATAAGTACATTGCACCTAACTATTGTTTATTTATTTATTTTGATGTAAGTACATAGTAATTAAAGACACCTAATATAAAGTGGGACCAAACAACTAACAAAAGAAGGACTAGATGATGGGACATGGTGAGGGGAAACGAGGACACCGGACGAGGAGAGCACATGGTCTATATAAACACAAAGTCATGTGCTTGTACACAAAACAAACACTGACACACAAAACAAAAATAATCAGGACAGGGTTGCCAGAGCAGAACCCTTGCCTTTATCAGAGATCTGGATAATACATACAAAACAACAGCTATTATTTTCAAAAAGTGTATATACATGTATTATCTTCAGTCATTTAGACTATTATTCAGATTCATTCAAGACTATGTCATTGATATATTTCCAGATATTTCAGTTCTTTGTCAAAAGTGGCCATTTTTTATTTTTCATATAAGAACAGACTTTGATATATTGTAGGTGGTCTAGATCTAAGCTTCATTCTTGTATTCCTACACTATTTCATTTTCAAAGACTTGAATGACATGAACCATTGTTACTAGTGCAGGAATAGAAGCTGCTTTGTGCTCTTGGTGTCAGTTTGGCCTGAAGTGTGAAGTTATAGCACGTCGTGAAACAAAGAAAAGGAGGTATGATAAAAGTTTGCTGTGTGTTTTAGTTGTTTAAGCGACTGAAAGAGATTTATGCTCCACTTTTGAAGATGGTGTGCTATAGAAGACATTGTGACACTCAGGTAAAGTGAAATCCACCAAACTCTTATTAGCTTTTGTTTAGCATTTTAGATGAGTTCAACATTTTATTTATTTTATTGAATTTGTTCAATAAACCACCGTCTAGGCATGTGACGGTATCAAATTTTCATGTTGCGATAATTGCTTAAGCTTTTATTTATACGGTATTATCACGATATTGAAATAAGTTGCAAAAAAAGTGTTGTCAACAGGTTTAAGAACTCGTTTTCTTAAAAAGAGCTCTGAACATTTAAATATAATAACGCACTACATGAAAAAATATAAAGTAAAATGCTTCAAACGAATTGTAAAGAACAACGAACAGGTAGCACTTTACAATAAGGTCTCATTATTTAACATTAGTTAATGCATTAACTAAGATTAAGAATGAGCAATAGCTACATTTGTTACAGAAGGTATTATTTTTTTGTTAATATTACTTAAAAAAATACAACTGATCATTGTTAGTTTTAGGTCCATTAAATAATAATTACAACTTTTGATTTTAGTAATGTTAATAAACATTAATGAAGCCTTAGTGTTACTGAACAATAACAAATAGCCTAATCAGAAAATTTTCAATCAAAAAATTGAATGGCTGTTTGAAGCATTTTAAATACTGTAGTAGCGCAGCTGCTTTGTTTACGGGGTTTCTGGGGTAACCGCTGCTTTTCCGCTGTTCCATCAGCGCCCTCTGCTGTCAGAGAGTGAAAGTGCACTTTCATTCAGCGCGTCTCCTTCACTTGTTCCGCCATGTGCTTCTCATGCATGTTGGGTTTGTTTACATAGTGCGCGTGCCTCTTTGACGGCACATACAGCGGTGTTGTGGATTTTATACGGTTGATAGGTAAATTATTCTTAAATTGTAATATAAAAAATATAAATTTTATAAATAAATATTTTGAAGTGCCCACGGTAAAAATATCGTGCATATTCATTATCGTGATATATCGTTTTACCGAATATCAGCACGTCTACCACTGTCTAATAAAAATTAAAAAGTTTTATGTTTATAGTTAACCCGTACCGAACTGTGACTTCAGTACCGAGGTACGTACTGAACCGTCATGTTTGTGTACCGTTACACCCTTGGTAGACGCTCATGTGGTCAAACTTTGATGCATTTTACCAAAACATTACAGTTTGAAAACTCTGCTTTCATTATCCTTTTCATCTGCTTCATTTTCACTCGTAATCCGCATAACATGGGTTTGCGCATCAGATTACTGAAGTAAAACAGATTATAAATGTCATTTCAGGTTGACTTCAAACTACAAAAGTACATGCACGTAAAGGGCAGACAAGATAACAGTGCATTGAAAGACAGACAGCAGTTGATTGTTACAGTGTTTGACACATTCTGTTCTGAGTATATTGAGCAGAGAGAATAGTAGAGATTGTAGCCTTGTCATTCAGGAAGAGCAAATCTAAATGTGTCCAAGTGTCAGAGAAGCTACATTCTCTCCTCTATAACTGTCCTCAAATTGCAGAGGAGGTTATTCATGTATTGCTGGAGTGGGTGGGTGGAGAGTGGAGTTCACTCTATCTAAATGTCAATCGTCTTTGTGTTGTAGAGGGTTACTGCTCGCCGGAGTGGGATGGCATCGTATGTTGGCCTGAGGGAGTTCCTGGAAAGATGGTGTCCACTGCCTGCCCAGAGTACATATATGACTTCAACCACAAAGGTGAGCCTGCAGCCACTGACCTGTGGTTAACTGACACATGTCTGAAGCACATGGAGATCCCCTGACAATAATGAATAACCTCCAGCATACACTTATTTGGAAGACACATCCTCCAGAATCTGTGCCAGAGCATCATTGTTGACGCTCCCAATTCTTGTCACGTCTTTCAGACAAACATTTGGGAATATGTCCATAGATTTGTACATTCATAACAAGGTGTGTTTATATTGTGTACCTAGACAGTGAACTGCAAACTAGCGGTGTGATTCCTAACTTCATTACATTTACATTTATTCTTTTAGCAGAAAGTGCCAAAGTGACGGACAAATAAGAATAATGTCAGCAAATTATCCAAGGGAGAAAACAATACAAAACGTGCTAGCATTCCAAATTTTGAGAGAGAATACTAGAGTCGTGTTATTATTCAGCAGTGTTGGAGTAAACGCAGTGCATATAATGAATCAGACTTCTATCCGGAAAATGAAATCTGGTGTAGGATTTACTTTGAAACAATTTTCACTCAGAATTTTCAGAAACATATTGAATTAACTTATTGAAGTAGTAATATAGTATTTTCTATTTACAACTTCAAAAAATCATTTTTTACAGTTTATGGCTGTTGGTGAGTTCATTCATTCACTCATTCATTTCCTTGAATCAGTTCACACTGTTTGTTTCAAAGCATCATTTCCAAAATCTGAAGAATGAGAAGAATCTGATTCAGAGTTTTGTTTTCATCACTCACAAAAGGTCACATGCGTCTCTGTGATATGTTTAATGATTTTAGCATTAGGTAAATTCTGTTTATCAGCATGTAATGTTGTTTAGATATTATTAAAGGATTAGTTCACTTCAGGATTAAAATTTCCTGATAATTTACTCACCCCCATGTCATCGAAGATGCTCATGAAGAAAGAATTCTTCAGTCGAAAAGAAATTAAGGTTTTTGAGGGAAACATTCCAGGATTTTTCTCCATATAGTGGACTTCACTGGGGTTCAACGGGTTGAAGGTCCAAATGTCAGTTTCAGTGCAGCTTCAAAGAGCTCTACACGATCCCAGACGAGGAGTAAGGGTCTTATCTAGAGAAACCATCAGTCATTTTCTAAAAAAAATAAATATTTTTATACTTTTTAACCACAAATGCTCGTCTTGCACTGCTCTGTGATGCGCCACGCATTACGTAATCACGTTGGAAAGGTCACGCGTGACATAGGCAGAAGGTTTGGCAAAGATGTTTGGCTTAATCTTTGCACGTTCGCTTTGTAGACACTAGATTTGTACTTTCACCTACTGTACGTCACACATGACCTTTCCAAAGTGATTACGTCATGCATGGCGGATCGCATCGCAGATCCGCCATATTTTTTTTTTTTTTTAGAAAATGACCGATGGTTTCTCTAAATAAGACTCTTATTCCTCGTCTGGGATCGTGTAGAGCTCTTTGAAGCTGGACTGAAACTGACATTTGGACCTTCAACCCGTTGAACCCCAGTGAAGTCCACTATATGGAGAAAAATCCTGGAATGTTTTCCTCAAAAAACGTAAAAAGACATAAACATCTTGGATGACATGGGAGTGAGTAAATTATCAGGAAATTTTCATTCAGAAGTGAACTAATCCTTTAATGAAAATAATAAAATATCTTTTCTTCTTTGTGTTCTATCAGTGGAGAACTGTGTAAACAACATGCCATGATTGTTTTAAACTAGATTTGTGTTATATCATTTGCATTAAACATTTTACCTCTGATTGGCTACAACATTACACATCCACATTACTTTCCACACTATTCCCTAACAGTGGAAATGAAAACCTAGAAACACATTTCGACTTAAATTTGCTGCTTTCCAAACACAGAGTTTCCTTGCAAAATAGTATTTACAATAGTGCTTTATAGATGCATTAATTACAGTAGCTAGAGACCTGCATACAAAAGCACTAATTGGACATCTTACTCAAATCTGTCCACAGTTACGGTTGGTTTTTTATTGTATTCCTTTTATCAATAACTTAATCCATATGTGTGCCGCTGTTTAATGTTAATGGGGCAAACATTGATAATTTCCTACACTGTAGCTCTATTCTGTCATTCTGATTGAGAAAATCAATACATGATTGTCCTGAAGACACGGATGCTTTGCTAGAGGATGCCTGTGCTGTGTCTCCAGGACATGCCTACCGGCGCTGTGACATCAACGGGACCTGGGAACTGGCTTCAAATAACAACAAAACCTGGGCTAACTACAGCGAGTGTGCCAAATTCCTCACCCATTACAACCAGAACCAAGAGAGGGTAAGACCTTTGACCTTACAGTACGCAACGCGAGTGTTTTTTGCTCGTTTCAGCCAGACGCAGTTATCATTTTCACGTCCAGCGCCACGTTGTTTAAATATCAAATGCACTCATGCCCATCTGTTCGCCCATGGGCGTGCTGGTCTGAAAACGAGGTGTGTTCAGGCGCTATTTTAAGGCAACTGAAAACGACTACGCCACTGACCAACTGAAACCTGCTCTAAAGTCAATAGCGCAGTATTTTTTATTTTTTTTTTGTTATTTAAAGAGCGTGTTAGTAATATGCACAACGCGTATACACTCTGCTTGTTACACACACAGGGACACGCAGCAGCACACAAACATGCCAAATATTAAAAATAAAAGAATTACAATGTAAAAGATTATTATTGTGCACATAAAAGAAAAATGCCTACATGTCATAATGGATAGTCATTGCATGTATCAGAATTACCTATTTGCAGTAATGATGAATGAAATTGGCTAATTATTTGACCAATCGTGGCGGTACACACATGTATTTAAACTGATCAGGTTGAGGGTGTCTATATTCCGCCATGTAAATAGCGAATCAGCCATGGTGCAAGCGCACCTGGATTTTAAAGGGAATGGGAGATGAGACTCTGATTGGTTTATTGCACATTACGCCAAAACACACCCATGACTCATTACAACCCTTTTGGACCATACGCTTAGCGCACCGACCATTTTTTCTGTTGTTAAACTAGCAAAAGAGGATTCAGACACGCCCTAAGTGCACCTGCACCATGCGCTTAGATCATTAAAATAGGGCTCAGAGTGTTAAAACACAGGATAATTAATCGATTTAAAAAGGCTATTATTCACCTGTATGTGCTTGAAGTCTTCGACGTGAAATATCAACCCACTCCTGTACGTAATCATCAGACGATCTCTGTGAACTATAAAGCTGCAAAATGTGTGACATAACAATAGATGGTGGTGAAGCACAATTTCAGGTTGTGATCTAATAAGAAGACGCTGCGCTGCTTTAATGCATTGCAGGTTCATCAAAACGTAATGTAGTTTTCAGTCGCGTTACACCGCTACTTGCTGGAGAAAGTAGTTAGCTACTGGAAAAGCTACATTGTTTTAAAATCAACCAAATCTACTTGTAGTTAGCTGCTCCCCAACACCGTGTAGACGTTTCCTAATTTAGTGTGTTACGTCTGTTAAATGACGGTACTCTTTAAGTCAAGTCAAGTCAAGTCAAGTCACCTTTATTTATATAGCGCTTTTTACAATGTAGATTGTGTCAAAGCAGCTTTACATTGATAACTGGTACATTATTTGGCTGCACAGCAGCTCTTAAAGAATAGTGTCAATGCAGGCAGATCATAGCACTGTTGAATATCAAATGTCAAGTCAAATGTCAAGTGTCCCCAACTAAGCAAGCCAAAGGCGACAGCGGCAAGGAACCCAAACTCCATCAGGTGACATCAGGTGGCAGACAAGTGGCAAATAGGTGTTTAAATGGAGAAAAAAACCTTGGGAGAAACCAGGCTTAGTCGGGGGGCCAGTTCTCCTCTGGCCAACAGTGCTTTGTTACGATTCAGGTTGCCATCGTAAGTCCAATAGGATCGCAACATTCAAAGTATTTATTCCAGTTCCATCCCTTTACTCAAAACATGGCATGAAATCTATCCAAACAAACTGATTGCAAACTGTTACTTTGATTAGATTCTATAGGTTTGTTTTACAGTGTATGTAAGACATTTTAACACTCATGTTAGGGCTCGTTCACACAGAACGCGCCTTTGCGTCTAAAAACGCGCGGAAATAACAGAAATAGCCAAACAGATAGCTACTATTTTTTAAATTAAAAAAAGAAAATAATCGCACTGGCTATCCGGACACAGCCACTATGAGCGCCTCCTCCGCCATGTATCCTTCAAATAAAACAGTTGCCATGCCAACTTACTACTGTAAACAAAAGCTCACAACGCTTGCCCCACCTCCTGGGTCATCTGATTGGTCCACTGTTATGGAACTGACATCGATGAGTGGTGGCGCATGTGAAAGTTGAAACGGCGCAATGGCCATACATGTCCGTCTAGCGCATGTTTACATAGAAAAACAATGGAAAAGTAGCTCGTTGGAATGGAAAAACATGTTCTGTGTGAACGGCCCCTTACACTGTAACTTTTAGCTTAACTTAGTCAATGTCTTTAGTTACATCAGCTCAATTATATTGAGTATATTCCAGTCTACATTTTTCAGTAAACTGAAACATTAGCACGGCTACAGTGCACTGTGAAGCAGCACTAACTATAGTCTTCAATCAGGCTTTACTTTTCAGCACAGTGGTAACCACTAATACCTAAAGAAATAATAACTGAATTTGACATATATGTGGATTGAACACAATGCAATTAAGTTGACAATGTTGAGCAGTTGTGTTGCTTTGGCTCGTTTTAAGTAAAGTTTCTAGCAGCAAACATTTTTTCCACTTGGCTACATTCATGTACTACTTCATTTGGCAGTAATTGTATGAGCTGTACACATATACACGTATTCATACATATTGCTTCATTGTGAATGAAGCACAGTGTATAATAAGGCAGGTCTGCACAGAGAGGAATGTCAATGTCTTCATTTAAATATTGAAAACGCAGCACAATTTCAGCACTGTCTGCGGGTGGTTAGTGAATAAGACACAGGTATCTGTGTTGACTTACCATGTGCAAAATTGATGCAACTCTTTAGTGAATTTCCCCCTCAGTGTTTTCTGCCTAATTGTTTGCATTTTGATTTGTTCCTCACACAAAGTTATCATGGCTTTATATGACATGGAATATAGCTTGGAACAACATGAGAGGAAATGACAATATTTTTTCATATTGGTCTGAAAGTCAAACCACATTGTGTAGACACAGTTCATTAGTCATCAATGTTAACACTGAAGTCTTTTGTTTGTTTAGCTTTGTTTAAATTCATTTCTCTCATCTGTGTGCTTTTCATTTTGGCGTAGACTGGCGAAAAGCTGAGCTGCGGGCAGAACTATTTACCATTTAGATGAGGAATGCACATAAACTGAACCCTCAGTGGAAAGAGTATTCCACTGCAAAAGTCTGAATTGAATTTAATCAATGGAATCGGCATAATGTCGTTCACCAAAACTTGTTGAACCTCTAGGTTACAGAACATCCCAGCTAACAGGGAACGTTCTCACAAGGTTCTCTCAAAGTTATGAACAAACGTTTTTTGTTTTTTTTTTTGTTTCTTTCCAGTAATGTCAATAGAACTTTCCTTCGAAGTTATCTGGTCTTTAATAATGTTCTCAAAACGTTACCACGAAAACATTATTTATACACTGTTCATGGAATGTTTTTACCAGCAACATTTTAGATGGATGCTTTTGTCAAACATTTTTAAAATTGTTTCAGAATGTTTAGACAACATTCAAAAGTAATGTTCCCATAATGATTTAAGAATGATAAAATGTTCCCTTAAAGGGTTAGTTCACCCAAAAATGAAAATTCTGTCATTAATTACTCACCCTCATGTCGTTCCACACCCGTAAGACCTTCGTTCATCTTCAGAACACAAATTAAGATATTTTTGATAAAATCCGATGGCTCAGTGAGGCCTGCATTGACAGCAAGATAATGAACACTTTCAATGCCCAGAAAGCTATTAAAGTTATATTTAAAACAGTTCATGTGACTACAGTGGTTCAACCTTAATGTTATGAAGCGACGGGAATACTTTTTGTGCGCCAAAAAAACAAAATAAGGATTTTATTCAACAATATCTAGTGATGGGCGATTTCAAAACACTGCTTCATGAAGCTTTGAAGCTTTACGAATCTTTTGTTTCGATTCAGTGGTTCGGATCGCGTATCAAACTGCCAAAGTCACGGGATTTCAGTAAACGAGGCTTCGTTACGTCATAAGTGTTTCGAAATTTCAATGGTTCACCACTGGGGGGCGTGACTTCGGCAGTTTGACGCACGCTCCGAACCACTGATTCGAAACAAAAGATTCGTAAAGCTTCATGAAGCAGTGTTTTGAAATCGCCCATCACTAGATATTGTTAAATAAAGTCGTTATTTTGGTTTTTTGGCTCATTTGTAGGCGGTAGGGCGAAAAACTCCATCTCATTTTCTCCTCCAACTTCAAAAATGTCCGGCATTGTTGTTTTATCTTTTTTTTTTCTAAAGGATGTTTACACTTGCTCGGTACTTCCTCCTACGTCACGCGTGACCTTTCCAACGTGATCTTTTACAGTCATAACACTTATTTTTTTTTGCAAGGCATTTTGATCTGTTTTAGTTCCACAAATTTACATCAATAGATCAAAATTAGATGAGATTATGTGAATGTTTTGATGAAGTGGATCATTAAAAAGGTTAGTTCACCCAAAAATGAAATTTCTGTCATTTATTACTCACTCTCATGTTGTTCCAAACCTGTAAGACCTTCATTCATCTTCAGAACACAAATTAAGATATTTTTGATAAAATCAGAGGGTTTCTGAAGCACACATAGGTAACAACATCATTGCACCTTTTGAGGTCCAGAAAGGTATTAAAGACATTGTTAAAATAATCCATGTGACTACAGTGGTTCAACCTTAATGTTATGAAGCGACGGGAATACTTTTTGTGCGCCAAAAAAACAAAATAAGGATTTTATTCAACAATATCTAGTGATGGGCGATTTCAAAACACTACTTCATGAAGCTTCGAAGCTTTACGAATCTTTTGTTTCGATTCAGTGGTTCGGATCGCGTATCAAACTGCCAAAGTCACGGGATTTCAGTAAACGAGGCTTCGTTACGTCATAAGTGTTTAGAAATTTCAATGGTTCACCACTGGGGGGCGTGACTTTGGCAGTTTGATGCACACTCCGAACCACTGATTCGAAACAAAAGATTCGTAAAGCTTCATGAAGCAGTGTTTTGAAATCACTAGATATTGTTAAATAAAGTAGTTATTTTGGTTTTTTGGCTCATTTGTAGGCGGTAGGGCGAAAAACTCCATCTCATTTTCTCCTCCAACTTCAAAATCGTCCGGCATTGTTGTTTTATCTTTTTTTTTTTCTAAAGGATGTTTACACTTGCTCGGTACTTCCTCCTACATCACGCGTGACCTTTCCAACATGATCTTTTACAGTCATAACACTTATTTTTTTTTGCAAGGCATTTTGATTTGTTTTAGTTCCACAAATTTACATCAATAGATCAAAATTAGATGAGATTATGTGAATGTTTTGATGAAGTGGATCATTAAAAAGGTTAGTTCACCCAAAAATGAAATTTCTGTCATTTATTACTCACTCTCATGTTGTTCCAAACCTGTAAGACCTTCGTTCATCTTCAGAACACAAATTAAGATATTTTTGATAAAATCAGAGGGTTTCTGAAGCACACATAGGTAACAACATCATTGCACCTTTTGAGGTCCAGAAAGGTATTAAAGACATTGTTAAAATAATCCATGTGACTACAGTGGTTCAACCTTAATGTTATGAAGCGACGGGAATACTTTTTGTGCGCCAAAAAAACAAAATAAGGATTTTATTCAACAATATCTAGTGATGGGCGATTTCAAAACACTGCTTCATGAAGCTTCGAAGCTTTACGAATCTTTTGTTTCGATTCAGTGGTTTGGATCGTGTATCAAACTGCCAAAGTCACGGGATTTCAGTAAACAAGGCTTCGTTACGTCATAAGTGTTTCGAAATTTCAATGGTTCACCACTGGGGGGCGTGACTTCGGCAGTTTGATGCACGCTCCGAACCACTGATTCGAAACAAAAGATTCGTAAAGCTTCATGAAGCAGTGTTTTGAAATCGCCCATCACTAGATATTGTTGAATAAAGTCGTTATTTTGGTTTTTTTGGCTCATTTGTAGGCGGTAGGGCGAAAAACTCTCATCTCATTTTCTCCTCCAACTTCAAAATCGTCCAGCATTGTTGTTTTATCTTTTTTTTTCTAAAGGATGTTTACACTTGCTCAGTACTTCCGCCTACGTCACGCGTGATCTTTCCAACGTGATCTTTTACAGTCATAACACTTATTTTTTTTTGCAAGGCATTTTGATTTGTTTTAGTTCCACAAATTTACATCAATAGATCAAAATTAGATGAGATCATGTGAATGTCTTGATGAAGTGGATCATTAAAAGGGTTAGTTCACCCAAAAATGAAATTTCTGTCATTAATTACTCACCCTCATGTCGTTCCACACCTGTAAGACCTTCGTTCATCTTCAGAACACAAATGAAGAAATTTTTTGATAAAATCAAAGGGTTTCTGAAGCACACATAGGTAACACTGTCACTGCACCTTTTGAGGTCCAGAAAGGTATTAAAGACATTGTTAAAATAATCCATGTGACTACAGTGGTTCAACCTTAATGTTATGAAGCGACGAGAATACATTTTGTGCGCAAAAACAAAACAAAAATAACTTTATTCAACAATTTCTTCTCTCCCCTAGTCGTGTTGACTATTTTAACAATGTCTTTAATACCTTTTTGGACAATGAATGACAGAAATTATGTTGTGTTCTATGGGAGATCAATAAAACTCTTGGATTTAATCAAAAATATCTTAATTTGTGTTCTGAAGATGAATGAAGGTCTTACGGGTGTGGAACGACATGAGGGTGAGTAATTAATGACAGAAATTTAATTTTTAGGTAAACTAACCCTTTAAGGTAATTTGCCAAAATTCAGTTCAGACATTTATAGTTTACACATATCTCGTTTGTTCATTCATTTACAGGTCACATGATCTCTGGATCAATTTATTTATATGCACAACAATTCTGTCACACAGGTATAATTTGCTTTCTAGATTAGCCTTTCAAACGTTCTTCTCAGATCCATGGATGCTCACTGCACCTTGATGTTCAAATATTCAATTATGGTTTCCATTTTTTTTTTTTACTATTTGCCACTTTTTTGGAAGATATCTTCCATTGAACTGTAACAACGTAGATTGAGAGTGGAGATCTATATTTTGAGGTCATGCCTTTTTGCTTCCCATGTTTACATTTGATGAAGTCCCAAGAGCCACTTCTGTAGTTAATGAAAAATTCATCCATGCAAAATAAATGCAGCCACGATGGCTGGGTTTGGCCATCACCCCTCATGCTAAATATTAACAGCTGGCAAATCTCTTGTCCTATCTTGCTCTCCTCTAATGCATGCCACTGATCCAGCTATAGCTCAGTGCGGTCGCGATGTGAAGTCACTCGGCTGACTGCAGCCTGAAGTAATCTGAGTTGAAAGTGTGGCCGCTCACTGCTTAGCTTTTGTCAGGCCTCTGAACTTCAAGACAAACTGTTTTCGCATGAGGCAGTGAGCAGACACCTTAGTCACAGGGTGTCAGCTTGCTCTCCAAATAAACAGTTGTGTTTTTGACGGAAAAACTGCCAAAGGCAGAGATTCAGTTGGTAATTCCTTTACCAGCTCTGCTTTGGTTTACACACCAAAAGATGCAAATGCTTGAGCTTTGAGTTTAAGCCCAAACAGAAATCAGACACTGCTGACATGAGTTTCATGTGATGTAAATAGTAGTAAACATAAAGAAACTGTGGGATTGTTTCAGACAAGGTCAAAGTGGAAGAACAAATTAAATGGTTCCAGATTAGACTAGTCCAAGGAAAAGGCCTTGTAAATTAACAAGACATTACATCAAAGGTTGCAGCACTGAGCATAGCTGATTACAACCATGTCTGTTGAGCACAAATGCAATAATCTCGCCATCGCAGCTCAGTTTCTGCACTCTCATGAACGCTTTCATCATAACAGTGCAAACATAGTGTAAACAAGAGATTCATTATGCGGTGCAGACAACATTGTTGATCATAACGAGTTTTGGTGCAGAACTCAAGTGAGCTGAAGTGATTGACAGCTCCAGTGATTATAAAGAAAGCATTTAATCACAATAAGGTGGACGACGTTCAAAATGTACTTGTATTGCTGCCATGTCCTGTTCTGTTACTGGTGCTGTTATTGTTCTCACTCTCTTATTGTTGTCTTCATTCTCAGGAGGTTTTTGACAGACTTTACCTGATCTACACGGTGGGCTACTCCATCTCTCTGGGATCACTTATGGTGGCCACGGTCATCCTAGGATACTTTCGGTGAGAAAAACCCTCGTTTTCACAGAAAGGATTCACGAAACCCTTCACAAATGAGAAATCTTCAAAAGCAATTTTAAGGGCCTTTTCCTCCTTCTGTGGGCTGTGCAGAAAACAAGTTTGTGTGATTCTCATATGATATTGTCTTGATATTTTACTTTTTTTTTTTTACTTTTCTCTTTGATCCATACAGTTTTTGCATAGATCTTGCTTACAACATGTCAGCGTGGAAGCATATCTGCGAGCTTTAACAATGTCAGCGTTTCTGCTGCGTAGCACAGCTATAATCTTTACAGAAAATTAAGTGATTTACGGCCATAAATTATGCATTTTTCAAACAAATTAAGGCTGAATAGTAATTTTGTGATGATTTATAAAACAATTATAAATAGATCTACAGTACACACACACTGCAGGTCTAATATGATGCACCATTTTGTTGACATTTATATTTATTTACTTGATGCTAGTTTTATGGTATCCACATTTAGACATTGAGTTTTCTAAGGGAACGAACATGTCACAATATTCCTCATTTAAATAATTCCCGCCCAAGCCAAACACAAAATAAAGGGGCGGGGCCTGGTTGAGTTAGTTAGTAGTGTGTTGAAACTGGTGGTTATGGTAAGGGGCGGGGCATTTCCCAAATACGCTCGAAGCGCTTGACCAATCACAACACACTGCTCCAGCTGACCAATCAGAGCACATTGTGCTTTTCAGAAGGAGGGGCTTCATAGAGACAGGAACTAAACAGAGCGTCACTGACAGACTGGGAAGAGAGGAGCTGCAACAATGGAGAATATGAGGAAAATTCAAGCATGAAAACCTGTTCTAGTAGAGACCAAAATTCAACACCAAGTAATCAAGATTTTGTACAAGGGCATATTTGGGCCTCTTTGAATGACTCTGAGTCATTTTTTTAGTATTTAATTGGAGTTGGTATGTGCTTTTATTCTCTTGAGACATGAGCAGAACAAATTTTTGTGTGAATCATTCATTACTGAAATTGTCACATTTGTGTATGAATGGCTTTACAAATGATTTAGACAGAAATATGTTCTGATCGTGTTTCAAGAATGAGGCACAATGGCTTTGAGGGGTTAATGTTTTTTGAATGTGTGGAGAAACTTTTAAAACTAAAGTAAAACTTTGTGTTCTGACTTGACTAAAGCGATCAGTTTTCCAAATGAACTGCATCAAATGAATGTTTTTCTAATAGTTCACCCAGTGTGTGTGCTGGCCCCTTTTCAATACTAAGACATATGAGCGCATTTATTACTTTTGCGTTCAATCGTTCCATTTTCATTACTAATTAATGCAAAGAGGTTCCCTTCGTTATTTATCCAGTGGGCTTATTCAAATAAAGGGTCGGGTCGTGTGCGGAACGAGCCGCTGACAGGTACCAGATTAGCTTGACTCGGCTCCAGTGCTCCGTGTTTTTAAGAGGCCTAGGCACCCGGAAATGCAGGTCAGGAAAATGACTTTAATAAGGGCTCGTTTGGGCTGCTGCTGAACCGCGGCCAGCCTTTCCATGCTCTGCACTCACAGTGTCAGCAGTATGGTCTCAGGTGCATGAGCTCCAGGACATCAGCCATGCAGTGCGGTGACTCTCAGACATTACCTCCAGTGTCTGAGGCACGCTCCGAGAAGCCAGATCTGCTCTCCGGAACCTCCCGATCAATCGTTCCCAGTGGGATGGTGGTTAAACAGCAGTTAGTCTAATGACGAGGAGGGAACCGATTCCACGCAGTCACCATAAACCTCTCCAGAGGAGGCAGAGGAATAACACAAATAAACCCAAAAGGCTTCACATTTCAGTGTCTTTCTGAAGAATGGACTGAACTGAACATCTGAACTGTTCATTTTAGTAAGAAATGACACGTTTTTTTAGCATTCTCTGAATTAACAACAATAGGAATGAATACTGATCATGCAAGAAAATGACAGTTATCAATTATATGGCTTTTGCAATAGAATTATGGCCACATATTTATATGTCAAGTTTATATGATAACGATCTTAAAATTTGAGCCAATAAAGATATACATATCATTCAAATAAATGTATATTTTTCCGAACAAACATTTAGTTTGTAACAATCGGCTCCATATGTAACGATCGGCCCTATTGGTTGAGTTAACAAGTTATTTGATTTTATTAGTATTATTATTATTGTTGTTATTATTATTATTACATTTTGGATGTAGCTTTTTTATGACCATTTTAGGGACTAGTTTTTGCCTTGCCATTTTTTATTATCCCTAATTTGAGACCATAATTTCTAAATGCAATTTGTCCTAGGACTACAATCAACAAATTCAACAATCAGGCCTGTTTAGCCCGCCTAGCAACATCCTAGCAACCACCCAGACAGGCCTGGAAAAATCATGGAAATGAATAAAACCTTAAAAGAGCATGGAAAGGCCCATTTCTATAGTCAATATATACTTGTTTCTAGTTCTAGTGTTTCTTTTGGCAACAAAAATACTTTTTATGAATGTGATGTCTACAATTTTTCTTTTTTTTTTTATAAATGCAGTCATCTATGACTGTCATGATATCATATTTTCACTACACGATTATTTTGGCCAAAAGAATTTACAATAATAATATTATCACAATATCTATAAAAATTTTGAAAGAAAAAAAAAGTCATACACCATGATAACTAAGCTTTAACAACACAACTAAGATTTCTCATTTAAGGCTATAGCAAACTAACCGAAGACAACGTCACCCACAAACTACGTGATTTTAGCCCTGATTTTCCGCTCAGCAACAGTTAATTGAGATCACATATAAAAGCCCAAAATCAAAGGCAAATCATTAGAGAGCCTCCAGAATATCTCAGAACACTCAGTAAATCATACCAACAATCATAATCTTAGCTTTAAAAAAATCACTGAACTGTGAACAATTTGTGGCGAATATCTGGTGTTGGACCAAAGCAACAAACACCCGCAATCATTACTGACCAGTGGAGGTTCTGAAGCAATTTTTGAAATTGTGCTCTTATAGTACAAAATTGATCAGTCATTCTCATGAGTTGGTCTTGTTTGCTATTGATTGCTGTCTGTGTTGAATGAAGGGGCATTTTGGTGCAGACATTCCTGTACTCTTTTAGTTGACTTCAATACAGGATCCGTTTGAAACTAAAGTGGCCTATGATGTTTTGCACATTTGCATGCACACAATGTAAACATTTTATGCATGAACAGCTTTAGAAATGTAAAAAGTTTACTCAGTATTTTAGGTTACTGAATACTGAATTCATGAAACAAATTATTAGGTTCATTGTATTTTATTTATTCAATGAGATTTCAATGCCACATTACATTTATATCATTGGACATTATGATAATTTAATTTTGTTATGTGTGATTTCTAGTGCTATATTTAACTTTATCATTAACGGTAACACTTTATTTTAGTGCTGTAGTTACATGTACTTACTATAGTAATAACAGTAAATTATGCATAATTACAAGTAACTAACCCTAAACCAAACCTAACCCTAACTGTAACTCTATAGTAAGTACATGTAGTTAATTAATAGTACTCAGTACTTATTTGAGTAAGTACAATGTAACCACGGCACTGTAAAATAAAGTGTAACCTCATTAACTTTTTAAAAGATATTCCATTATTTTAAGCAAGCCTGAACTTTTATGTTAAATTTAACACTATGTGTTCTCATTTGTAGCCTAAAGCAATTTACGACACAACTGTTTTCAGCAGTAATGTCAAATCTCACTGGGCGAATTTTTAGTAGGAAGTGAGCATCCCCTAAGCATCCACTCCAAAGGGCAGAGTCTTTGAAGTGGGAGCAGGGCAGTTGTCTCAGTTAGGAAATCTGGAACACACTTGGCAAAGGGAGCAATAAAATGAAACTCTAAATGTGTCCACGATAAAGCATAGTGGCCTCCATTATCCCGTTAGCTGTTCTTATTTACTTCAATAGACCCTGCAGGTGGTAACATTTAGCAAACAAATCATCTTATAAACACATTTATTACCTACAAAACTTATTTAAACTACAACACATGTACCCTTCACTGATGACCTTGATGATTTGATTTGCTCACTTTCTTTCGGATTGATCCCACCCATTAAAACGCTTGTTAGCACCACTACATCGAGCTCAAATCCTCATGCTCCCATTACGGTAAATCCTTGTCTCGCTCTTTCAGATAAATCTGATGGCTCCTGGTCGTTTTGTTCTGCTATACTCACCTTTAGTAATAATCAAACCACTATTCAAGCATGTATTGAATTTAGGGCTGCTGGTCATTTTATTGATGCTGCCATTATCCACAAATTAGCCATTGGTACTGCGCCATGTGGTCCTCCTTTGTCTGTCACAGCGTTTATGGGTGATCAGGCTCTGTCTCATAAGTAACCCAGCCAGTTAATTTGTCAAACCCTTACATAACAAAAAGATTCAGCTATTCACCCTGTCATCTCCTGGAGGTAGCAGGAGATCCTGAAGTGGAGTGAAACCTGCCTCTACGCCTGCATGAAAGCCGTTTACTCCATGCCATGCCTCTCTACATCTTAGCTTGAGACGGGTAAAGAACTGCTACCCAACGTACCAGCCAAATATCATGACTTTCTTATGACTTTCTCCTCCCCGTCCCCACAACAGTGCCATTGATCGGTTGACTGGTGCTCAATCTCCTAAGATTAAAGGCTACCCCCTGTTGTTGCCCAAGACCAAGGCGATGGAAAAATGTGGCATTGTTTTTGGGCTTCATCCATCCATCCATCCATACTGCTGCTGCAGTATGTGAGGTCTCTAAGCTCGATCACCGCAGTGTTGATAATCTCATCCGTATCCACGGAGAGGAGGAATGGAAGACTGCCTTTATCAGCTTGGGATATTCTGAATACAAGGTGATGCCTTTTAGTTTGTCCAACACTGCATTAGTTTTCCAATCTTTCATAAAAGAAATCTTTAAGGACATGATAAATAAATCATTGTAAATGATTGTGTAAAAAGATGGCATTTTGATCCATTCCACCTCATTGGAGTTCCTGACGAAGGGCTCCAAAGACTAGCAATCAACTGATTGTGAAAGCTGAGAAATACGAGTTTCATGTACCAACAATCTCTTTCCTAGGCTACTTGTCAAGTGCTGGAGGTGCTTGCGTGGCAATCATAGACTGGCCTGCTCCTCAGACTGTCAAAGAATAGCAGAGATTCACCAATTTCTACAGATGTTTAATCAGGGACTTCAGCACCCATCAACATTACTTCTTTGTTTCACCCCCAAAACACTTTCATCAAAAGTCATTGATTTTTTTGTCTGTCTGAGCCTTCTACCATCTACGAAACATCAATGTAAATAATACATCCGGGTACCATCCCCGTTCCAGTGGGCAGATTGAGAGGCTTAACCAGGAGGTGGGTCAGTTCCTCCGTTCTTAGGAGGAACTGACCCAACAGGACTGGTGTTGGTTTCTCCTCTGGGCAGAGTATGTTAAGAACTATCTTTACAAGCCCTCCACTGGGTTGACAGCTTTCCAGTTCATCTTGGGGTTTCAACTCTCTTCGACTAGTCTGGTGAGCCTTTGGATCTTCCAGCGATAGATTATTGGATGCAGTGCATCAGATATGTTTGGGAATAGCTCACATTCATCTGCAGAGAGCTATCCATCACCAGAAAATAAAGGCAGACCATTGGCAACCATAATGATAGGTGTACCAACATGTGTGTGTCTGTATTGGCAAGAAATCGTTATTTTCATTGGTATGGGGTAGAGTTGGGAGCTTGTAAATATCCATACAATAGTATATTGTAACTACAATATTTGTCACTGTGCATATACACCGATCAGGCATAACATTATAAGCACTGACAGGTGAAGTGAATAACACTGATTATCTCTTCATCACGGCACCTGTTAGTGGGTGGATATATTAGGCAGCAAGTGAACATTTTGTCCTCAAAGTTGATGCACTAGAAGCAGGAAAAATGGGCAAGCGTAAGGGCCAAATTGTGATGGCTAGACGACTGGGTCAGAGCATCTCCAAAACTGCAGCTCTTGTGGGGTGTTCCCGGTCTGCAGTGGTCAGGATCTATCAAAAGTGGTCCAAGGAAGGAACAGTGGTGAACCGGCGACAGGGTCATGGGCGGCCAAGGCTCATTGATGCACGTGGGGAGTGAAGGCTGGCCCGTGTGGTCCGATCCAACAGACGAGCTACTGTAGCTCAAATTGCTCAGGAAGTTAATGCTGGTTCTGATAGAAAGGTGTCAGAATACACAGTGCATCAGTTTGTTGCGTATGGGGCTGCATAGCCGCAGACCAGTCAGGGTGCCCATGCTGACCCCTGTCCACCGCCGAAAGAGACAACAGTGGACACGTGAGCATCAGAACTGGACCACGGAGCAATGGAAGAAGGTGGCCTGGTCTGATGAATCACGTTTTCTTTTACATCATTAACTACTTACCAAGCCTGATCGGTGTATCTGCCTATTACTTTTTATATTCTTGGTAAGTAGTTTGAGGTGGGCTCAAACATATCTATATAATAGTCAAATATAAGTGCACAAATATATATATATATATATTATATAATAGATTTGTATAGTTTTTTACATATTAACAACTGTATTGTAAACACTCTGAGATGAGATGAGGGCTGCAATTTTTTTTCAGAAGACTGCATCAAATCTGGAGCAGCTATTCCTTAATAGACTTGCTCTGGTCAAACTAGTTTGAGAAAGTGTAGACAAACTGAAGGGAATTTGGGTAACACATGCTTGCAATTTTGTTTTTATAGCTTACTTTTTGAGCCCTAGATTTTCAACATTTGTGCTTTCTGAACCCTTTAAATCCAAAGAATGTGTTACAGTCAGCGGCAGACTCATCTGGCCCTAATTAAGATGAGTATTGTTCTTCTAGCCTCTGTGAAAGGGCATTGGAGAGCAACCAAACACAGACATACACAGCTCAAAGTATCTGCTATTGCATAGTACTGAGTTCTGTGATTTTATGTACCTTGATACCTCACACTGTTTACACCTAATTACAAAATAACACCTGTTTGACCTCATTTCTCTCTTTTTTTCTGTTTTATTCTTTTAGGCGGCTGCACTGCACCAGAAACTACATCCACATGCACCTGTTTGTATCGTTCATGTTGAGGGCCATTAGTATATTTGTGAAAGATGTGGTGTTGTACTCTGGTGCTGCATTACAGGAAATGGAACGCATCACTGTGGAGGATCTCAAATCCATCACAGAAGCCCCTCCTGCCAACAAAACCCAGTTTGTACGTGCAGCACACATACAATCATATCTCACAGTAAAGTTCATAGCAGAGCGATCTCACATTGTGTTGGTGGGAGCACCATTATCATCTGAAAGCATTTGTTGTTGTCATGCCACTAAGACCCTGTAGCAATTTCCACATACACTGTATGCATAACCAGGATTTTATGCATAAACAAGGTTTTCAATTAAGCTTTATAGGAATTAAATTATGTAATACATTTCATTTTTAATTAAATATTATGATTAAGACTATTATAGTAACTATGGTAGTTACTCAAACCCAGTATCAGGAAGGATTATGGATATTCTCTTTTGGCATAAATATGGGTCCCAAGCCATATCTAGAGACCAGGATATAATAGAGAGTTGAGGGTGGCTTCTTTTGTCTTGGATCAGTAAGCAGTCACCCAGCAACCACCGGTTCCCTTTCAATTTCCCTGAGGATTTGCCGATTGGCGCCGCTTTATATAGGCTGCGAGCTGCCTCCATTTGGCGCAAATGGACACTGTGAGACACTGGCGTGGTTCAATAAGGCTTCAGTATTTTCGGAGGTGGTCGAAGGTGTTTCCACATAATGTCAGCTACTGATAAAATGTCCCTCATCTCAGGAAACAGAGGTTACGAGAGTAACCGTGATCCTAGTAATTGAGTAGCAGTGCACTAAAAACTTCAGAACACCTTGGCAAGCACTCACATTATCTTTCAAAACTTGTTTTAAATTGTCCTTATATGTAAAGAATGATTTTTGGGGGTTAGTCAAGTTACATGTTGTCTATATCTCAAGAGCAAATGAACATTTGCTTCTAATCAATATGTGCTGAATCGATTTTTCTTTACCCTTCAAGATTGGCTGTAAGGTGGCCGTGACTCTCTTCTTGTACTTTTTGGCGACTAATTATTACTGGATTCTGGTGGAAGGCCTGTACCTGCACAGCCTTATCTTCATGACCTTCTTCTCAGACAGGAAGTACCTTTGGGGCTTTACTCTGATTGGATGGGGTGAGTAGACTTGTTCACGTACACTTTATCTCCAGTACACAACACTAGGACATAATTATTCAGCTTCTGGCTACAGACACCAAATCATGTCCAAAAGATTTAATTACTGCTTTCTTCAGACTTTTTATTTGGAATAAATAACTAAGTGGGCTATCAATTAGTAAATCAAACAGATTTTTGATTTTACTCAAGTGTTGCTAATTGTTTCCAGTGCAGCGCAGTGGCATGTGCTGTATCTTTTGGAAACACATTTGTGGATGTACTTTGGACTCCACGGCTCCTGCATTGTACACACTGTGCGGAAAAGTTGGACATGCACAGCGCATACAATGTGGATGCTGTGGCGTTAAGCCACTTCTCTGTTGCTTAAACCAGGGTTGCAGAGCCAGGGCTCAACAATAGGATTTTTCTTCTGCTGCGCCAGTACTTCAGCTTTACACTATGATATATAAACAAGCTCTGCCAGCATTTTCACTGGTCCCACCAAACATTTACTATTAAAAAAAAATGTTTGTTCGTTTACAATGATAGCTGGAATATATTATACGGCAAGAATGTAAATAACGTAACTGATCCTGTATACATTCATAAAAAATCATGGCATACAGTGTTTGTTTGTTTGTTTTTTTAAATAAATGTTATCCAAGACTATCAAAAATCAAGGCCAATCTTATTAGCCTTGAGTATTGTGTAAAATAAATCCATCTGTCCTTCTGTATGTTGAACTTGGTCACTAAAGGTTTCTCTACACAGGTGTTCCTGCAATGTTTGTCACCATCTGGGCCAGCGTGAGAGCCACTCTTGCTGACACTGAGTAAGTGTTTGTGCTTGAAACAGTGAATGTTCATTAATTCAGCTTGTCAAACAAATTAAATATTCTCTGCATGGTAAATAATGTGTGCACATGAAGGATGTTTTGCAAAAGACTCATGTAAAAACATGGTATCTATGTATAGGGGTGGGAATCGCAGGATACCTCACGATACGATACGATACATGGCTCACGATAACGATAATATCACGATAGCGATTCTGCGATAATCTATATATTGCTAGACAATCCTATAACGATACATCACAATATCTAACTATGAAAAAAATGGCAGTGAAAAGGTTAAGTGCAGATTTTCTCTCTTTGTTAAAGTCCACACTGTTTAAAACAGCACAAAAAGTTTTTCAGTCTGTAAATTAAATGTAACATTTTAAGTAAATTAAGCATTTTATGCTTATACTTTTTAGAAGCTTAAACTTTTCGTTTCTTGTAAACTGACACATTTAGCCTTAGTTAACTGCTTATCGACTTGTTTTATATAAACCTGGTACATTAAAAAAAAATGACCAACCTCTTTTATTTAAACCTGGGAACATCTCAGTGTTTACCAGCTTCCTTAAAATAAACCTGGGAATAGTGTTGTCAAAGGTACCAACTTGGGTATGTTAAAATGTTAAAAATGTGACGATACCAGCTTAGCCTAGCATTTTGAGCGCTGTTGAGCGGATTCTTTAACACCTCTGATTGGCTATTGTGTGTTCATGCGCTCAACATACATGTCTGTGATTGGCTACAATGATCAATGCTTCACGTTCACAAACTTGTTGTAAATAGACATCTTTGATGTTCTTCACCGAGCGCTTACACCGATAGGCATGGGAGCATTTGAAAGCAGGCGTTTATCAGCGGATCCCTAATATATCTGCTGATAGACGAATCCGCTGATAAACGCCTGCTTTCAAATGCTCCCATGCCTATCTGTGTAAGCGCTCGGTGAAGAACGTCAAAGATGTCTACGTTTGTCACATCAATGGTATAAAAGTGCATTCACAACGTAAACGTGGCTGGGGCATCTATTATTTTACTCACACTGCTGTCCGCCATCCCGTTAAAAACTTCTTTTTCTTAGACTAGTTAACTTATGTTCACGTTTCCGTTTCATGTGTTGAGCGCCACCTTCTAGCCGTCTATCGATGCTGGGAGCAGAGAAATCTATTTAGAGCGCCTTATTTTATTAATTAAAATATCGATATTTGGCGCCAGCTTATCGATTCTCATATCACACAGAGAAGGACGACGATATATCGCCATATCGATATTTTGTCCCACCCCTATAAAGTATATATTATATTATATAATATTAATAAAATGTCTGGGTTGATCTTTCTAAAAGTGTCTGATCTGGTTTATAATCAACAGGTGCTGGGATTTAAGTGCAGGAAACCTGAAATGGATTGTGCAGATTCCTATTCTCACAGCAATTGTTGTACGTTTCCATAAGTAAAAAAAAAGTTTGTTTGTTTGGTTTTTTTGCACAAGTTTTATATTTTTAAAATCATAAGAAGTACAAATTCAGTCAAGTGTGTACAAATTTTTGACTAGTAGTTTAAGTTCTGTTGACCTTTGCATGATTCACACATGTGTCTCAAGTAAATTTCAAATATTATATTTATTTGTCTGCCATTTTCTTTCATGTGAATACAGTGTAAGAATCTTCAGGAGTTATTTCATGTGTCTGTTAGTTCTAAGTCTCAGTTATGATCCATTAAATATGTACTTTTTCCCCAAAGGTAAATTTTTTGTTGTTCCTGAATATAATCAGAGTCTTGGCAACAAAACTTAGAGAAACAAATGCAGGGAGATGTGACACCAGACAACAGTACAGGTAAGATTCTCTGAAGAATAGCCTTTATTTAAAATCTTTTAGAAATCTTTATAATTGTCTTTACTGTTATTTTTTATCAATTTAATGAATCCTTGCTCAATAAAAGTGTTAGTTACTTTCAAAGAAAAGGAAAAAAAAACATACTGACTGTAGTGTATATTTAAATAACGTTTGGTTCTTTATCTTGTTTGTGTCCCACAGAAAGCTGTTAAAGTCGACTCTGGTCCTCATGCCGTTGTTTGGCGTTCACTACATCGTGTTCATGGCAATGCCCTATACAGAAGTGTCTGGGGTCCCGTGGCAAATCCAGATGCATTATGAAATGCTCTTTAACTCATTCCAGGTAAAACTTCAAACTTCTTAAGATGTAGACCATTATGATTGTACATAGACACCTAAATATTTTGCAATAGCTTGTATCTTTATATTGAAATTCATGCTATGTTTTCCAGGGATTCTTTGTTGCAATTATATATTGCTTCTGCAATGGAGAGGTAAGAATGAATTTCTGTAGCTTCTGTATCTCAAAACTTTGTCAGGTAATTGTTAATGGCCACATACACAAGAAGTTACACAAACTCTGCTTGTCTCTGCATGTTCTAGACAGGCTGCCAGGTGTCTGTGTTTTAGTGCTGGGGATTTTTTAAATAGCAGATCCTGACAGTTTCAGGACCTTAATTTATTTATTTTTTTAATATTTATTTATTTTTTGTACTAGTACTTTATACTATTTTATAGAACTTACTATTCAATTCTGTTTTCAGTTTTAATTATTTCAGTTTAACTGATGTATTCTAACTGTTGGTGACCCTCTTGAATTGTTTAACCTAATTTGTTTAATTTTATGAGCCCCTGTATTCTGGTTTTAAATGAATATTTCTTGGAAAGAAAGACCTTATTTTCCAATACTGAAGGGAGCTATTTTTGTGTATCTGCAAGAGCGTTTCATTAGCTACTATAGGTAAATAACTAGAAGAATAACAGTGCAGTAGCCGCTTTTTCTGAACTCATTATTCTCCTTTTCCCCATTACACATCAGCTCGGAGAGGCGTTTATTTTAAATAAAAATGAAGAAAGAATTTGAAAAGTTGAAATAAAGTTCCTAACGGGTAGGGTTATGTGGGGACAAGTACTGTCACAATAAAGCAGCATCCATTTATACTGCTGTGTAAATAGCATTTAACGCATTTCTTTATTATTACTAGCAGTTATTTATAGTAGAAGTTGAAACAACTTGTTTTATTCTCATTCTGATCGCTCTTTAGGTCCAAGCAGAAATCAAGAAGTCATGGAGTAGGAGGACACTCGCTCTGGACTTCAAGAGAAAAGCCCGGAGCGGCAGCAACACGTACAGCTATGGACCCATGGTGTCTCACACCAGCGTCACGAACGTGACGGCACGGGGCCCTCTGGCCCTGCACCTCACTACCCGCCTGGGGCCCGTCACCATCAACGGCCACCGGAACCTTCCGGGATACGTGAAGAACGGCTCCGTCTCGGAGAACTCCATCCCATCCTCGGGTCAGGAGCTCCACATACAAGAGGAGGAACCTTCGAAGAACTTCCAGGTGGAAAAAACCATCCCAGTGGTGGAGGAGGAAAGAGAAACCGTCATGTGACTTAAGAAAGATGACAAATGATGTACAAAAAAACACTGAAGGATTAGCAAGTCCTTTGTTTCTCAGGATTTCCTCACAATTTGGCTTGTGGGACCATCTCAGATGTGTTGGAGACACAGTGACTAACCTAATGGACCAGATACGATCAGTATCTTTTAAATGAGCCACAATGTTCTTGCGAGACTGGAATCTTCTACAGGCACCGGGCCTCTTCACCAGCAGTATTTGGAGGATGAGAACAGATTTTGGTTATGGTGAACACCATAATATATTACACGTCTGTTTCTGCATTGTGAACACACAACGCCGGCGCTTTCAGGTTGTCGTATCTCCTCCTTAGATGAAGAATGGTGAGTCTGCTTCAGAATCAAGTCATATGAAACATATGGCACGGTGGACCATGAATTGTAAATAAGACATCCATGATATTTTAAATAAGCCTACATAAAAATGTTTTTGATCAGCACTAATGTCATTTTATTTACACTAGTTCAGAATGATGCAACTGCCAGCAGGGGCGATCTATGTATTATAATAGCAGGTTTTTGTTAGTAGAATGTGATATTTATATGTCTCTAAGCCTTGAGAGTTTATCAGTACACTGCAAAAAAATGATATTCTTCCTTAGTATTTTTGTCTTCATGTTTTCCAGTGCAAATGTCTCAACATTCTTAAATCAAGGTACATTCAATAGAGAAGAAGAAAAAATACTCAAGATATTAGGTTTTGTTTTCTGAAAAACATATCAAAATGAGTTTTTGCTCAAGGACAAATATCTGCCAGAGGGGTCAGAAAAATACTCTTGTTTTCCCTTTTGAATTGAGTTTATTTTTCTGAGCCCATTGGCAGTTATTTGTTCTTGTTTTAAGCAAAAACTTACAAAAACAAGACTTCATATCTTAAAGGGGACCTATTATGTCCCTTTTTACAAGATGTAAAATAAGTGTGGATGTGAAGTTTTAACTCAAAATACCCCACAGATCATTTTGGGGGGTGAGCAAATATATTTTTGTGTCCCTTTAAGTGCAAATGAGCTGCTGCTTCCAGCCCCCTTTCCAGAAAAGGGTGGAGCTTCAAGAACTCATGCTCCAGCATACCGGCAACAACAAAACAGGACAATCTCGCACACTAAAAATGTCAGAAACTGTCAGTAGCAGTGTTCAGCATTATATGTTTCAGAATCAACCTTTGTGAAAATCCAGCATTGAACAGAACCTCATTTGTGAAGCAGTCCGGCGTAAAATGATTGGCACAAACATATAAGACTTTACCTACTTTTTTCGGGACATTTCCTTTAAAAATGAAATTTAACCACAATGTCCTCAGTGACTCAGATGGCAGGAGTCTATGGAGACTCTTATGTGCATTGGTACATCCCAAAACATCTCAAATTAGCTGCTGCTTTCAGCCCCCTTTCCAGAAAAGGGTGGAGCTTCAAGAGCTCATGCTCCGGCATGCCGGCAACAACAAAACAGGACAATCTCGCACACTAAAAATGTCAGAAACTGTCAGTAGTGGTGTTCAGCGCCTTATATGTTCGAACCGGAGTCGTTGAAAAGACCCTCGTTTGTGAAGCAGTCCGGCATAAAATGATTGGTACAAACGTATAAGAATTTACCTACTTTCTTCAGGACATTTCCTTTAAAAAAATTAAATTTAACCACAATGTCCTCAGTGACTCAGATGGCGGGAGTCTATGGAGACTCTTATGTTCATTGGTACGTCCCAAAACACAACACTTCTAAAGCCTCTTTGGCGCAGACATTGTACAACTCCAGCTGCTACAGTGAGGATACAGAAATGTCGGACTCTGTGCTTCTCACTCAGGGCTGTGTCTATGCTAATAGGGCAGATCGTCACCGGCTGTGGGCGGGGCTTCTCCATGACATCATCGTAGGGGGGAATCTGAATCAGCTCGTTTGAAGAGACTGCTTTTGATTTATGGGAATCATAAAAAAATGAGTGAGTGGATTTTTACCATTATAGGTTGGTTGTTCTCACACACTGCAGACACACATCAGTGTTCAAACACATTATAAAAGTGAATTTTTGCATTATAGGTCCCCTTTAATCATTTTGCTTGAATGTTTAGATATTTGTACTGGAGAACAAGACAAAAATACTGAGTAAGAACATCATGTTTTTTGCAGTGTAGATTTGCCAAGTCTTGCCAAACGGTCTTTTTTCTTTGTGAGCCTGATGGTGAAAACGAAAGGTAATTCCCTCTGAATCTGTGTAGATTCATATAGTACATTATTGCCATTGATGGTGAAGCGATTATTACATTTGTAAAATGTCAAAGCATTTTGACACACATACTATACTAAGCACGAAAGAGAAATTTGGGGCCTCATTTATAAAATGTTGCGCAGAAACCGTCCTAAATTTGATCTTACGATCATTTCTCCGATGTGCGTACGTCTGATTCATAGAATGAACGTACACACAGAAACCGAGCGTACGCCTCTCTTTCAGATGTGAAATCTATAAATCGCAAATGATCTTGAACTTGTCATTTACATATAAAAGATCACCAGTCATCGTCCAAATCCTTAGCAAACTGCAAGAATAGCTTAGATTGCAGTAATCTGACCAGGAAAATTGTCTGCTCAGACCCTGTCATGGCGATAAGCACTTTTCCACGTCAAAGACCATTTTTATAAATATGAGCGTTGGCGTGGATTTAAGCGTACGCACACTCTAAGATCAAATCTGTGCGTACGCACGCTTTATAAATGAGGCCCTCTGTGTCTGAACATTTCATTTTCAGGGTCATTTTTGGCTGCCTTAACCATTGCAATTTATTATAGCAGATTTATCATAATACCGTCAATAATAATATTTATAAAAAAACTGGATTTGCTCACCCCCACTACAGTGTTGTTGGTGGATGTCAGAATGGTTGCTAAGTGGTTGCTAGGGTGTTGCTAGGGTGTTTGATAGGGTTTACTGGCCCAATACAAAATCTCTATAATCCGAACCCGGTAGCATTTTCGTCCAAAGAGGAAAATCATCACATAGTCAGATCATGTACATAAGCAATAAAACAGCTCTTATTATCAAGCCAAATGATATGAGGTGTTCACGTTATGAACAGGCATTTAATATAAAAGGTAAAGTGTGCGTCCACATCTCCAACTCCATATATGAACAATAATTATTACATTATATAACAGATCCTTACCATTTGCATTCAACAGAAATTAAAATTTAATTCAAATATTTTCATATATATAATTAAATGCGGAGCAAATACTGATCTGTTGAGCGTTTTATCAAGTTTATAATGACATATTAATGAACGTTATTATTCTGCCTTGCAATATATCCTTTGTCAGCACCCAGAATACCTTTTATTTTGTGTTTTCTTCTGTTATTTTGTGTCCCGTTTAGACTATATTTCGAGTGTCAGGCCATAAACAAATATATATATATATATATGAATACACATTCTTGGAAATGACTGAGTAAATCGATGCGCAGCATCATGATCTGCACTCTAAGAGCTTTCTGGGAATTATTGCTCAGCGTTAAAAGCATCATTAGAGCTGTTTATTGAAAACACCTGAACTTCACTTTCATCATTATCATATAATGAATGAGTCATATTTTTCTCATATAGATTTCATCCTGAAAAGTCTTTCATTATATGTACGCTTCACTCCACTGCCTCAGTCAATCACTTCATCATAATGTTTGTCATATAGTACTGTATACGGGAAGATGAAAATCATCAGATGCCAAAATACTATCATTTCATTTTTTCATTTTCATTTTTTTACAGCCATAAAGAAGAACAAACAGGGTTTTTTTTTTACATGTATATGGGGATTGTTCATGAAGCCATCATTTGTTGGTCAGTATTATAGTTTTGAGGCTCATGTTCTGTTATGTGTAATCTAATGCTGCTTTTTGTTACTCCATGTATAAACATTCATATTGTGTTTACATAATAATGAACAGGTCCATCCAGTTATGAGCTCAATGTGTTCCTCTGCATATATTCTGGAATGTAATATGACTATGAAAGGGTAGTAATTCATGTGCTGGCAGATCGATATACAGCAGTACATATGCTGAAATTAAGATCCTCAAAAAAAAAAAAGTTTAAATTCAGATTTCCAAACAAGCTAAAATTCCAAAAATTTAAATTCAGAGGGATGTTTGGTAACTCTTTACTTAAAGCCTTTATGTATAATGCATTAATTATTTAATTATGCCTTGTAATGCAGCTTATAATGCATTCATATGCATTCATATATATATATATATATATATATAATGCATATATATGATCTCATGAATAGTTGTAACCTATTGTGTAATTGTGTAATTATAATGCTTTATAATACACCTTTGGAAAGTATAATGCATTAAAACACGACAAACAACCAATTTCAGATGTAACAAGGAATCTGTGAATATTATAATGCATTTTAACTTTAGTTACAATTATTTATGAAAAGATATAATGCATTATAATGTACATTATGATTACCTTTATAATGCATTATACATAAAAGCTTTAAGTAAAGTGTTACCGGATGTTTTTGCTTGATGTCGATACATTCAAACATTTACTGTATTTATAAATAAATATACTTATGCATTCTGCTTTTCTCTATATAACATGTTTGAACTTGAATTTGAGGATGGAAATGTCTTTTTTTACCATTAAATTCAGTCTTATTTATAAAATGCCATCTGTGTTTGCACTTGTTATGCCCTGGTCCTCAACAGCAGCTCGGGCTGTTTGTTTTAGATGAACAGCGATTGATTGGGAATGGTGGGTGTAGTTCAGATCTTCAGGATTGAGGTGTCTACAGCCAACAGATCGATCAATGAAGAAAATTATCTTATTTTTACTGCTTTGAATGACTGTCCATCTCTGCTTTATTCCTGTGCATTTTATTACACGTTTATTACCCATCATTCTTCATGTTGTCATTAGAAAATCTGACACATTGCAACAAGGAATATTTTATCCAAAAATGAACATTCTGGCACCAGTGGACCACAGAAGGAGAAACCGCTCTTTTGTCTACCGTATCTTCACTGTCGAGCTCCAAACAAGCACCATAGAACCACATTTTAATTTTTGGGAGAACTACTCCTTTAAAATATTTTAAAAATGAAAATTTGACATGAATTTGTTGTTGTTATTGTTTATATGTTACATAAATGCAAAATAACTTTTCTAAGTACACCAGTGTTGTATTATTTAGTGCTGATCATGTGTATCATGTGAATAAGAAATAAATGAAAAATGTATAATTAACAGAGAATCATTTATTGTCCGTATTTACAATTTACAATGAAATAAACAAACTGTAAATGTACATTTATAAATTTTCTTAGAAAAAGCAATTATAAAATGGCTAATGGAAGTTTAGCACACACCATTAAGGTGACTAGATGTTCATTTCTTTGCAGGCTTCTTGGCTTCACTGCCTTTGGCTCCACCTCCTTTCCCTCCTTTTTCTTCTCCTTTCTCCCCACCTCCCTTTTTACCTTTCCCTCCATCTGACGCCTCTTTCTTTGATGCTCCTTTCTCTCCCTTTTCCCCTTTCTCTCCCTTTTCCCCTTTCTTCTTTGTGGCTTCCTCCTTCTCCTCTCCCTTCCCTTCTTTGCCCTCTTTCGCACCCTTGCCTTCCTTTTTGCCGTCTTTATCCTTCTTCTTTGTTCCCTTTTCTGCGTCAACCTTTCCCGCGACGGTTGGCACCTCCTCCTTCTCCGTAGGCTTAGCCGCTAAACCAAAGAAGAGAAAGATCAGGATTAGGTCAACAGTAATTCGATGTAATATTTGATGAAATATTTCACCAATGTTTCACACTGGAAAAAAAATGCTGTAGGAATTACAATTTTCACTCAGAAATTGCACGTAAATTTCACAAATAATTACAAAGGAATGGACTGAATTAAACATGACATTTTGAAGAAGAAATAAATAGGGGTGATATGCTCACGCTTTTGAGCTCCTGTTAAAACTCTAGCAGCCGCGTTTTATACCATCTGAAGGTGATTTAAAGAAGATGGACTAATCCCCAGATAGACTCTTTCAAAATTATTAAAAGAGAGAAAGGACTTTGGTACTGTGGGCATCAGAAGGGGTAAACACCACAATCTCCGTTTTACTCTCATTCAGACTTTTAAGGAAATCCCTGTTTTAATATCCAAGAGGCAAGCAACCACAGGGTCTAAACCATTCGTATGTTTCAAAAAAAGATATATTTGTGTGTCGTCTGTGTAATAATAGTAACTTATACCATACTTCTCAAAGACAGAACCAAGTGGAAGCACACAGAAAGAGAATAATATGGGACCTAGAGTAGAGCCTTGGGGGACACCACAGGTCAGAGGGACAGAAATTGCCCAATATTGACTGAAAAACTCCTGTTTGTAAGATATGATTGAAACTAACTTAGGCATACCCACTTATTTCAATCCACCTATTTTATGCGCATTTTGGGATATCGCATAAAAAAATGCTAGATGGAAACACCACATTGCACATGATTTTAAAAAATGCACATAAAAAAAAAAACTTTTGCACTCAATTGAGTCACATAAACTTTTTATCTGATAAGAAAACATGCGCATAAACTACGATCGAAACACATTTCCTGAATAAATTCCTTAATGCACATCAAAAAAAGATGTAACTTTGCGATGGGACGGCATAACTGGACTAATCAGCGGACCGATCTCGTTGCACAGCATCTGAGATGTTCTTTTGGTTGTTCTGAAATGCCTGAACAAAGTCTGTCGTCAAAGTAGTTCAGTATAATTCCCTCCCAGAACTGTGTTGCCAAAAAGCAGGCATTCACCTCCTAAAGCAAGAGCGCGCCCTGAGGCACAAGTAATTATATACGAAATTATTGTATGCAGTAGCTTTTCTTACTGCAGCAACTTCCATTTTTCTTTAGTGCCAGTTTATCAGGAAGTTACAATTTTGTTCTCTTCAACTCACTGGATGGAAACGGTGCTTTATTCACAAATGTTTTATGCGATATTCCAATTTTGTGCATAAGTTAAATTCGTTTTTGATGGAAACATAGCTACTGCTCTCCTCGACATACTGAGCAGCCACTGATAGAGATGTTCAGAAAGAGCTCAGAATGAAGCAGACAGAAGATGATGTCGGTTAATTGGTTTCAGATTGATCAGCTGGCGGACTGAGATGAACACGCTGTCTTCACTGCGCTCAGTAAACATCACCTAATCTGACATACACAGTGTGATAAAAGATGATTTTACATGCACCCAAATCCCTCATTCCTTCAGCCTTTTCAAAACATACAATCAGCTTTCTTCAGCCTTTTATATCTATATAATAACAATGGTAAATTAAAGTTTCAGCAAGTGTGTTTTGAGATTTTAACAAAGCTCTTTCTCTCACTGCGCACTGCCAAACGTGTGGACAGAGATAGACTTTCTAAAAGAAGGGGCAGGGTTGAGATTGTCTGAATCGTTCTGTGGCTGCTCTGAATTCCATCAAACATTTTTATGGGAAAATGTTCCAACTGTAATATTTTCCCTCCCGCACTTTCACCCTATGCACACAATCTCAGCGCATTCCTCCTCTGAGGGGCCATTCTTACTCCATGATTTATACTAGGACGTGTACAAGACATACATGCTGCTTTTGAAAGAATAATATTTTTGTCATGTTTAATAACATGCATTTATAATTGGAACAAACATGATAAAATCCTCATGTAAAGCAGTCAAGGGATGAGCGAGCCAAGCTCTGAAGTAATGAAACTAACTCAACAAATGTTTCACAATGAAATAAGCAATAAGCAACTTTTATACCGCAGTTTATCACATTTAAACATGACGGCTGTTTGTTCAGGTGGAAAAATGTTTTTATGTTTTCAAGACGCTAATATTGAAAGCTCACATGCGCTTTTAATGTTTCCATTCAGTCTGTCACAAAAGTGAAGAAAGATGATGTGACTTGTCATCTTGTATGAAAACTCTATTTTCCATTCATTTGGTGGATATTAACACAACAGTCACCCAGAACAAAACAGTCACAGTTCATGTCGAAAAACAAAACATAAAAGAGCAATGGAAGGGAAGGAAAATTACACATCTCTATATAATATAGACAACATGAAGCAAAGAAAATCAATGAAAATCCTGTATATATTTGTGGAGAGGAGACATGGGAGAGAAACATGCCCAGGTCATATTTCATCCCAAAAATCAAAAGCAAGAATTAACTAATGTCAAAAAACACATTATTTTTTCCATATTCTCCATTGTTGCAGCTCCTCTTTTCCCAATCTGTCAGTAACGCTCTGTTTAGTTCCTGTCTCTATGAAGCCCCTCCTTCTGAAAAGCACAATGTGCTCTGATTGGTCGACTGGAGCAGTGTGTTGTGATTGGTCAAGCGCTTCGAGTGTGTTTGGGAAATATCCCGCCCCGCCCCTTTATTTTGCATATGCCATGGGTCGGAATTATTTAAATGAGGAATACGTGTTTGTTCCCGGAAGAAAACTCAATGTTTCAGGGATATAGAGAATAACTCCCACTGGAGGGACTTTGTGCTTTGTAATCTAACTAAAATGTATGAAATAAATTGGCGGTGGTGCTGAAATGGTACTGTATTATTATTAGTTACAAAATAACAGCGCTTGTGATAGTCCTGAGATGTTTCATCATCCAAGCCTAAAGGATAACACTGGTCTTTCTTCACATGAAGAGCTTCTCTTGAGCCATTCAGCTGCTGTATGATGTTGTCTGAGTGAGTCATTAAACCGCTGCAGTCATCTAACAACTCTTCTGTGTGAGACAGCAATGAGTAGAAAAACAAGAAGGGAGCTTAATCTTCTCAAAATTGCCTGTCGTATAAATATTGACAAATGAAATATTACAGCTGGGACAAAAAGCTTCGTTTTTTTCCACTTTTGTTTTGATTTCAGCTTTGAAGCACATACAATTACAGGACATATGATGAGCAACTTCACTGAAAACACAAAGCTGTAAAAATGACCTGTTTAACATGGATAGTTTTGATCTTGCATGCTGATAGATTCTGCTGTTCAAATATGACAAATACGTTCAACATATAATGTGTTGTATATAGAATTGAAGGATCTAAGGGTGTAACTCGAGTTCTTTTAATAGCAACCTAAGTGTGTGTTCGGCTTAAATAAAACACACACACACATCGGTGTTGTACTTCATGCCGTTTCTTTCTCTTTCATATTATCTTTATCTCTCTCCCTCTCTCTCTATAATAATTTCTTAGTTTAATAATATAATAAGTTTGTGCTGTAAATTTGTGCTGGTCTTAGTAAAGTCTCTATTGGTACAATTTCTCTTATCATTAAGAAACTGTAATTAAGACTACTATTATAATCTCTGCTCATTTATAAAAAAGCACTTGCATATTTGGTAGATAGAAGAGTTGACATGACTAGTTGGATATCAGAAAAAAAACTTGACTGGCTTTAAGTATTGTTGTCATAGTCTAAGTCAAATCACAAGTCTTTTTTGATTATGTCAAGTTGAGTCGCAAGTCATCAAATTTCGGACTCAAGTTCAAGTCATGCGACTCGACAACCCTGATATTTATATCTACTCCCACTGCATAAAAGGCTGCAGTGCATTGTATCTTATCACAGTCATGTCTGTTGAGCACAAAATGCAATAATCTTGCCATTACAACTCGATTTCAGATATGTGAGCTGCAGTGTCCTCGTTCGTTTCACAGTCACAAAAGAAAAGGAGGAGAAAACAACAACAACAACAGACGGTACTTTGACAAGTGCTTGTGTGACTTAAAAACAGTACAAAGACATTTTGAAAGGCTATGCAATCAACTGTAAAAAACAGAAGTGTAGTGTAGAATTTAAAAGGATTTGGATTTGGTCTCTAACTTAATATTAGTCAATAGTTAAATATATACTTTAATCTGTGGTGCATGTTGCTGGTATATTCTGCTATGAAATTATCAATTTACAGTCAATTACTCATAAGGGTGCGGATAGCTGAGTTAATCACAGATTTGACAAAAGATGGGAGCGTTGAAGCCCCCTGAAATAGGGTCTATCAGTGTCTTATGACCACAAAGCCCTCACACGGTTAAATGCGAGACTTTATCTGCTTTTTGAGAATAAATCTTGATTCCTGAGAACTGTAATCTTGGACCTCATTTATTCTGCCTCTCTTACATTTATTAGAAGCAATCAGGCCAAGATTATCAATATCACTTAAATGTTCAGAATAGAGAATATGTTTATGACAAAACCAAACTTCGTGGAATTTCATGGGAATTGATTGTGCTGCGTGTCAGTTCACATGATTTATGTGCTTATGAGCAGAGCTTAACCTCTTAAATCTGACACAAAACACTGTGCAGTACTTACTCAGTAGATGCTTATACATCAACTCACTACACCATTATAGCCCTGATTTTTAGCTAGCCAACAGTTAATGGAGATGGAGTGACAATTTTGTAACTGAATTGTCAAAGACATGATCTGAGAGATGCGCCAATGCTTCGCCGATGCCTGAAAGATATTTACAGTGTTGGGGAGTAGCTAACTACAGGTACTAACTTAACTATATTTTTCAGTAGCTTGACAGTAGCTCAGTTGCTTTTAAAACAGTGTAGCTTGACAGTAGCTAACTACTTTTTCCAGTAAGTAGCGGTGTAGCGCGAGTAAAAGCTACATTCTGTTTGGCGCCATTGCTTTGGCAAAGCATCATGTCAATCGAAAAAAAATCACGATATAGCTTAGTGCGCTTATCACACAGCAAAGGCTGTGATCTAATTAAACAGATTGAGGCAGGTTTCAGAACGAAATGCACCGTGTTTCACGCAAGCAGATCATGATTCGAGTCTCAGAGCATCTCCGTTCACAGTCAATGAGCTTCATCACCGCATGTGCTGTGAGTTTAACGTACATTTTGACTACTCCTGTGTATCCAATTTAAATTGCATACATTTTGTTCTTGCATTGATGTTACATTTGTAGCAATTTTGCACTTTGACATTCAGTTTGCGATATATATTTGAGTATTGTGTGTATGTTTGGATAGTTTACAAAATAAAACAATAGGCTAGAGCTGCACGATTCTGGATAAAATGAAAATCATGATTTTTTTGGTTTCAAATAGAGATCACGATTCTCCCAAAATAACATGTAATTTACTATAGGTTCTGACAAAATATTAATTGCTGGACTCTAATTGCTGTGAAAATTAATTTGAATGAATAATTAAAAAAATGGTTTTGAATGAATTAATAAATACTTGTTTCATTACTGGATGAATCAGTGTTTTTGAACGAATCTTTTGAAGAAGGAATGATTCAATGACAAATACATTTTAACAGTCACTTGTCGCCACCTAGTGGCATAAGATGTAATTGATACAACCGTTATTTGAAGCGCCAAGTTCATTTCAAAAGGTGGTTTGCTGTATTTGTTTATATCCTAACTTTAAACTTTTATCTCAGTACTAGTTTCCATTGCTACTTCTGTGACAATTTGAATATTTGTAACACAGAAATAACTACTGTGTGGTTCAAAACTGCTTTCTCAGGCTCAGTGCGGCAGCACAAACACAGATTTTAACTCTAAACCAGGGGGCTATAAATTATTTGGGGAAACATTATTTTTGGGGAAAAGTGCAGGGGTCCAAAAAAGACATTTCTCTAAGTGTGTAATAATGGTTTCTTTACACCTACTACTCTATGCATTTTTATGACCAATTGTTATGCGCCTACAGCATTCTGTTGATAACATTGCACAGCCTAAATGGATTCCATGGCTTTTATATCTTCAGTTTTCACAAATAACTAGTTTGTGTGTGGCAGGCAGCCATGAGGTTAATGATTTGGCCTGCGAGCTGAAAGGTCAGGGATTGAATCTCAGGGTTACTAAGGTGTGTGAGTGAAGCAGGTCTTGGAGAATTACTGGGACGACTCTCTGTCTCTGCTCTTCAGCGGTTCTGGGCCTGAAAACGGTCATGCTCTGGGTAATTCATTAAAAGCAAGGAAGGTAAACACGGATAATGAAATACTTTCAAAAAAGCTTGAAGTTTTCAAACTGATATTATTGTGCAGTTTTGTGACAACTCAGTATCTACCAAGAATTAGCTTAGATACCAACAACAAGCAAGTATTCACAATAGAAACAAACCAACTAAAAAAAATGTTTATACAACTGAAATATTTGAATTCTAAATGCTTGAAAGACAAAGCAACAGTGTTGATTTATTTTCAGAAACTCCACAGTTATGAAGTCGTCTCAGGTTAGTTGACCACATTACAGTTTCATTTACAATGATGCAATGATGTAATTTGTCAGAAATGCTCTCCAACACTGCACAATAACAGCCAACTGTAATATACTTGATATTTAATAAAGTTATTTGGAATGTATTTTTGGACTCTGTGGGCATGGCTACTTGGCACAAGTGATGAGTTACTTTTTCAGTAGGGTTATAGCAGGGCCATACGCAGGGTTTTATAATTACCGAGGTCCAAAAACTCAGTTTACGGTGGGGAAGGCATGCCCTGCATCCCTGATTATTTCAGTCATTCATTTAACATTTCTATTGTAAAACAGCTATCAAATATTAAATGCTTAGTTTATCTACAGCTTATCTCGCACTTTATAACCATTCACTGAAGCAGCTTCTGTGAACATAAAGCCCGCCTACTTTGATTTGATTGGTCATCTCAAACATTTTGACTTTGACGAGCAGTGTTAGAACGCTGAGGCAGCTCAGAGGAGAAGGTTGGTTATCTTGGCATTGTGCAATGTAGCACCAAAGTAGAGTTAATATTAGGCAATTATTTCACAACCTTTATTGTATACAACTCAGAAAAATACTGAGGTTGGCTAGTTGTATAGTATTGGAGTATACGATTCTTCATGCTCCCTCCCAACCATTCTTTCACAATTTGAGACTGATGAATCTTGGCTTTTTCATCCTGGAATATGGCCATGATGTGTCTTCCTACATGGTTGTTTAAGAAATGAAAAGCTCCATCAATTAGGGTTAGAAGAACTGTTACCAAACATATAACATGCTAGAAACATAATAATCACTGCAGTAATGATCCAATCATAGACCCTTAAGCCTATTTAAATCCAAACAGCGACTTTATATATATACATTCACCAGCAACTTTATTAGATACACCTTGCTAGTACCCTCTTTTGCCTTCAGAACTGCCTTAATTCTTCATAGCATAGATTCAACAAGGTGCTGGAAACATTCCTCAGTGATTTTGGTCCATATTGACATGATAACATCACGCAGTGATGCACATCCATGACACGAATCTCCCATTCCACCACATCCCAAATGTACTCTACTGGATTGAGATCTGGTGACTTTCAAGGCTATTTGAGTATAGTGAACTCACTGTCATGTTCAAGAAACCAATTTGAGATGATTTGTGCTTTGTGACATGGTGCGTTATCCTGCCGGAAGTATCCATCAGAAGATGGTCCACTGTGGTCATAAAGGGATGGACATGGTCAGCAACAATACTCAGGTAGGCTGTGGCGTTTAAACGATGCTCAATTGGTACTAAGGGGCCTAAATTATCCCTCACACCATTACACCACCATCAGCAGTAGCCTGAACCATTAGAGGCTTTTGCACTGGAGGAACCTTTTCATAGTTCTTAGAACTATTGGCTGAAGTGCCCGGATTTTGCCGTGTTCGCACCGCAGGAACTAGGAACGATTTTAGTTCTAGGAACTCCTTTAGGGGGAACTAAAGAGGCTTTTGCACCAAATAGTTCTATGAACTCAGCTATAGGAACTAGCCACTAGGATAGTTCCCCAGGAACTAATTTCTCCCCCGGGGCATATTCCTGGTTGCATTCGCACCGGCAATAGGAACTCTGAAGCGGCCGACAGCGGCGTCTTTAAGCGCTGCATTTACAAACGCTAAAAACCAGTGGATAGAGGATGCCGTGATCGGAGTTGTGTTTGTTGTGTGTCGTAATCTATGCGACTGAAAGAGCAAAAAGTGGGGCTAAGAGATGAAATCTCCTATGACAACTTCCAGTATTACATATCATCGAGGCAGAGAAAAGAACACAACCCTGCAGACAACAGGGAAATGCCGTTATCGCTGTTTTCCATGTTCGTGAAGTAAATATGTTTATAAGACTTTTTAAAAATACCGGGTGCCGGTGTTTGACATGCGTTTGACCAATCAACATACGCTCACGTCACTGATAGTTCCTATAGAGCTGGTTTAGACCCTACTCTGAAGTACGAGTACAGATCACGATTGGTTGGGGTGTTATACATGACAAACCGGCATTGGTGAATTATGTAATATTTTAAAATATAATAAATAGATTTTTAATTAAATCGACACGCTAGCTTTGATTATTGATGGGGAAAAAAAGTTAAAAAAATTGTTTGGTTTATTTTTTTCTTCCGTCGAGCCATAGGCACTCAGAGAAAGAACCATATATGACTCGAGAGCCTAGGTTTCGAACAGACTGTGGAAGATCAGTCAGTCACACTCGCACGCAACCCTCACACTGACGGATATGTAAGAATAATAGGAATCCCGAGTGGTCTCGGGAATGAGTCCGATTCCTAATATGTTCGAGTACGAGTCAATATGCACACGAGTCCATGACAAGACCAAGACCGTTACAATATGGTCTCGAGACCAAGTCCAAGACCGAGTCCGAGTCTCGAGTACTACAACACTGCCATTCTCTGTAAACCCTAGAGATGGTTGTGCGTGAAAATCCCATTAGATCAGCACTTTCTGAAATACTCAGACAATGACATGTTCAAAGTCACTTAAATCACCTTTCATGCTCAGTTTGAACTTCAGCAGATCATCTTGGCCATGTCTACATGCCTAAATGCATTGAGTTAGATACATTGTATGAAGTCAATTGTTTAAAGTTAAACATTGAAAACGGGCCCAGTTACACTGCAGACTTTTTTTTTTTCTTTTTTTTGTGATAGGAAAGTAGCACTATATAAAGCATTACTGGTTACTCGACACGGGCAAATTGAAATCGAGGATTTTTTAAATCGAGTATTCGAATTTAATCGAGGAATCGTTACAGCCCTAGATCACACATATACTCTTGTGCTGTATAAGCAATACGACGTGTCTCTGATCGTAAACCGCACAATCAGGCCTCTCCTCTCTGAGGGATCTTTAAATCACATTTTTTATGGGTGACCTAATTAATCCAGATGTAGCCGCAGTGGAAACCCACTGACATTATTTGCATAGCTGCCTATGAAAAATGCATATGTCCACAGAAGAAAGCCACAAGTGTGTAACGCATTCCATCTATGAACACAAGGAACAGGCATTCGAAAGGCGCCTGATGAGGGGCACTTCCTGTGCTAAATGGTCTCCGTGGTATCTGGGAGAGTCCCATTAGAATGTCTTTAGCTCTAATGATGAATATAATTAACTCAGGGTTTGTGTGGGGAAGTGCGAGCCTCAGTAGGTTTGTTTGTTTGTTTCAAACACACTCCGTTATACTTGGCACTGTGTGTGCGTACAATTCTCTACACCTCATTCATGTGCGCAATCTGAACGTCAATGCTGAGCTCCGCATGTCATTCCATCTCGTGCATGTTACAGTTTTCTGAGAGCCATTGTGCTGTAAAAAAAAAAAAAAAAATCCCGTCTATTTACAGGCTGTCAAAGAATGCTTCATCAACCATGAGCCTCTTGAAATAATGAGGCTATAAATATTCTTCTTTTTGACAGGCGACCCATAATGTGACGATGCCACAGTGGACCGGTATATAGTGCAGTGTGTAGTGGTGTTAAAGACCCTGTTTGTACTGTAGTTCTGAGGTTTGATTCCTAAGAATTGACAAAAGCATTGAAACATACTCTAAAGAAGAACACTTAGCATTTTATAATTATAGGTTCATTTTTGTACAGTCTACATTGCATTCTCAACATTGTGCACTGTAGTGAGCATTACCATACACTCTTTCATGTGAACTGTAGAACAAAAGTTGAATAAGCAGGTTGAAGTTAGTTAAACTGCTGACATGTTTATAGCTACCTATGGCAGTACTGAAGGAACAACACTTGCATTGGCCAAGCATTCGCATATGCGCATTTGCGTCTAGAATGTTTCTGGATCAAAATTATTGATCACTCATCTTGAACACGCAGGAACATACAGTTTCTCACTCTTTATTCAAGAGAACGTTCCCAACTACCTTTGACATGCAAAAGCAAGTAGCAAATCATGGTTCATCGGTCATCAGTTGGATTAATGCTTGTACTTTATTATTACCTTTGTATGGAAGTTTGTTTCTGCCACTGAATAAAAAATAAAAAAGGTAACTGTGACTTTTTATCTCGCAATTCTGACTTTATATCACGCAATTCTGACTTTATAACTCGCAATTGCGATTTTATATCACGCAATTCTGACTATTTCTCGCAATTCTGACTTTATTTCTTGCAATTGCGAGTTTATATCACGCAATTCTGACTATTTCTCGCAATTGCAAGTTTATATTTCGCAATTCCGATTTTATATCACGCAATTCTCACTTTATTTCTCGCAATTGCAAGTTTATATCTCGCAATTCTGACTTTATAACTTGCAATTGGGACTTTATGTCATGCAATTCTGAGAAAAAAAAAATGTTAGAATTGCGAGATGTAAACTCGCAATTGTGAGATAAAAAGTCGCAATTATCTTTTCTTATTTTTTTATTCCGTGGCGGAAACAAGATTCCATACCTTTCCCAACCACCAATTGGTTGGGGGGGAAAAAATCAATTTAAAAGTGTCTCCTTTGCTTTGGTACAAGCTAGTCAGGTTAGGTTTTGCTATAGTGTGAGCTAAACTAACTGATATTGTCTATACAAACAAGGCAATAATCACTCATCAATCCGATTCATGGGGTCAGGCAGAATGCAGGCCGAATTATTACTTCCTCTTTAAGCTTTACTTCAAATGTGTTGGAAGTTTCAATCTGACCGTCATGATAACAACATATCAATATTCATATTTATGTAACATTTTTTAATTATAGGAGACATCAATACCTGTACACGTCTGGTCAATTATTTATTCAAGTTTAAAATCTAATTGAAGGCATGTTGTCGGCTCTCACTTATGCCAGTTGTTTTATATTTATTGTTATTGGCGGTATGGTTATTCGTTCTAGAAACCACCACTGCACGTTTCTCTATCACAGACCGCTGCAGACGATCCTTATTGAGGATCACTTATTGAGGGCTTCTTCTGCGTCTGCTGTGGTTACCTGTTACCCGACCGGCTGTTCTCTTCATTGAAACAAACAACTTAGAAAGCGAGAAAAGCGCAGTGGACTTCTTGTAGGCTAAAGAGATGACAAGTTTTATCGCCAAGGTTTCTCCACGTTGGAAGCTATAGGCAGCTTAAACTTTGCTATGTGTTGAAGCGACAGCCTTATCTGTCTAGTTCCAGTCTTTCCAGACTCTTTTTTATGGATCATAAAGACAGCTCCGCATCAAGAGGGCTGGAATCTCCACTCTTTGGAATACGCTAAACCATCTGCAGAGCTCCTGGACACCGGCCCGCAACATGTGAAACTGCCGCTGGTAAATGCGAGATCCATTTACAATAAATCAATTATCTTAAATGCCTTTTTATATCACAAGACTTGGACTTTTTATTTTTGATGGAAACTTGGCTCAACGCTGGTGAGTTGGATGCATTTGCAGACTTATCACCAGAAGACTGTAATTATTTTAATTCTCCCAGATTAGTGGGGCTGAGGAGGAGGTTTTATTTTTTAAACGTTTTAAAATGTAGGCTTTTGCCTACTGCTCAATACCTCACATTTCAGTTGCAATTATTGTGAATTCAACTATCTAGCCCGGTGATTTATTCCCTTATTTATAGAACACCAAAATATAATAAGGATTTTATTCATGAATTTGGGACTTTTTTGTCTAATGTTGTCCCTACAGCAGATAAACTCCTAGTTTTAGGTGACTTTAATATTCATGTCTGCTGCCCTTCCCATCACCTGGTGAAGGAATTTGTACAATTCATTGACTCATTTCGTTCAGCATGTTAATGGTCCTACACACGAACATGGATATACCCTTGATCTCTTGGCCTTCCATTATGTAACACTGATGTGAAGGAAAGCTGTTTGTCTGTTCATATGTCTGTCATGTAATGTAATACTTCTGCATTTGCCTCAGAGTGATCATTATTCTCATGTGATCAATCTGTTAAAACAGTTTATTTTAAAGTTACATGTTACTACATGTACTTACTATAGTAGCCTAATAACAGTAAATTATGCATAATTACAAGTAACTAGCCTTAAACCAAACCCTAACCGTAACTCTATAGTAAGTACATGTAGATATTTAATATTACCCAGTGCTTATTTGAGTAAGTACAATGTAACTTCATCACCTTAAAATAAAGTGTAACCATAAAGAAATTTTCTAATGCCTTCTCAGATTCCTTAGTAAGGAGTGTTTTGGAAGCAACATGGAATAGGCACAACACTGAGGAACTTACCATGTTGTTTAATGAGAGTTGTACAACTATTTTAGACTCGCTTGCCCCAATCAACATTAAGGTTTCCAAATTTAGCTCACACCCATGGTTTAAACACCATACTCATTCTTAGGCAGGAGTGTCGTAAAACATAACGTAAATGGAAAAAAGATTACATGTTTCTCTGGAGATTTTTAAGAATTGCCTGTCTGGCTATCAACTCACTGTCAAAGCAGCTAAAATTAAGTATATTTCAGATTTAATATCTAACAATTCACATAATATAAAGGTGCTGTTTAATACTTTTGATAAAGTAGTTAATCCTAGGACTACATCATACCCAGACTCTACCCCTGAGTTGTGTTATTCAGTAAGATTTAGACTTTATATTTTTGCATTCCTTGTGCTTATCATCCCATTAATTTTTCCAATCCTGCTCTTGATAATGTCCAGTTAACTTATTTTAATCCATTTGATCTTAATAAATTTAAACAGACTACCTCACCAGTGGATATTATGCCTCTTTAGAGATGTGTTATTCCATCCTGTTTTAAGCACGCAGTGATAAGTCCATTTCTGAAGAAGCCAAATCTCGATTTATCCAATATTATTATTTTTCAAACTATTTCCCCAATGCCTTTCTTGTTAAAAGTGTTGGAGAAGATTGTTTTTCTTCAACTTTCTGCATGTTTAACAGACCATAATCTTCTTGAAAAATTTCAATCAAGGTCCAGAGTCTGCCACAGCACCGAAACTGCCTTCCTCAAGGTGACGAATGACCTTTAGATTCTGGAAATTCGTCCATTTTAATTTTACTTGATTTGATTTGTTTTATTTTATTTATTTAACTATTTACTTATTTTTATTAAGCAAACAAAGAAATACAGATATATACACAAAAATAAAATAAAATACATGGACAAAAGACCCAAATATAGACATAGAATATCGACATAGAAGATAATTTTGCTCGATTTAACCGCTGCCTTCAATACAATCCATCATAGCATTATTTTAGATCACCTACAGCAGGAGGCATTGCTTTGTTCTGCTTTTCTTCCTATCTCTCCAATAGGTATGTAAAAGTTAGAATTGGTAATCAGTCATCTCCTAAGGCTCTTTTATCATGAGGAATGCCTCAAGGGTCTATTTTGAGCCCAATTCTATTTTCACTGTAAGGGTGAATTCAGGTTGATTGGGACACTTTTGCCAAGTCATCTCAATGCCAAAAAGTGTCCCAATCATCCTGAATTCACCCTATATGTTACCTTTGGGGTCTATTTTTAGGAAATATCAGATGGCAACTGCAGATGACACACAATTGTATGTCCTATTACACGCGGTTGATAGGTCCTGTTTCAACATTAGTAATTGTCTTGATTGAAGATGTAAAAGACTGGATGGCTAAGAATTTTCTCCACTTAAATGAAAGCAAAACTGATGTTGTTGTTTTTGGCCCTCTTAGCTCTTCACCCCTTATCTCTAAATACTTGGGGCCCCTCTCTAGAAATGTTCACCTCTATGCAAAAAGTTGGTGTATTATTTGATTCTGAGTTGAATTTTGGAAAACAAGTTAACGCTGTAGTGAAAAGTACTTTCTATCACCTAAGGTTAATTGCTAAGATAAAACCTATGCTCTCAGTGAAAGATCTGGAGATGATCATCAATGCATTTATATCATCCAGACTGGACTATTGCAATGTTGTGTATTAAGCGTCTCCCAGTCATTGATGAACCGACTGCAGCTGGTTCAACATGCCACCACAAGATTGCTGACTGGTATGAGAAAGAGGGACAGAATTTCTCTGATTTTATCATCCCTTCATTGGTTACCAGTCAGATATCAGATTGACTTCAAGGCCCTGCTATTATTTTTAAAGTTTCAACTGGTCTTGTCCCCTCATATCTATCAGATCTTGTTATTCTACACCAGCCAGTAAAGAATTTGTGATCTGCTGATAAATTTCTGCTTCAGGTACCATGGTCCCAACTGAAGCAAAAAGGCAATAATGCCTTTTCAACATTGCTGTTTTGTTTTTTTTTGTTTATTTGTTTTTCTTTCTCTCTACTCAGTATTTTCTTTAGTTATTCTTTCCAGCAGATACAGCAATAAACTCTTCTCCAGCTCCCGCAGGACCCCTCTCTGTGGTTTTCTTTTTGTCTGCCTTTACTTTCTTTATTGCTGCAGCAGTGAGCTCTTCCTCAAAAACGAACCAAAACTACCCTGTACGGGAAAACATGTCCGGCAGCAGGACAGGATAGGGTGAGGCAAGGCAAAAACAGAGAACACAGGGAGAATAAATAGGGAAGCAAATGAGGAAGGCAACAAGGGGTAACTAACAATTGGGTAGCAAGGGGGGCGGGGTCAAGACATAAGATGGAGGAGAACATGGCACATAGAAACAAACATAACAGAAGGCATATGCAGACACTAAACAAAAACAACTGTCCAGGCACTCAACAACAAAGTACAACACCATCAAGAACACACGGTGAGGGAATGAACCCTCAACCTGTGTTTTCACAACAAAAGAAGTTGAAAAACATGGAGCATGAATGTCTGGACCCTGACACTGAACCGAAACCGAACTAGACAGGAACTGGATCCGGACACCAAGCTCCGCACACACGGCGCACCAACTCCTGACGAAGACAAGGGATCAAAGCACCTCCTTCCAAAAATTGGCATGGAGAATATCATTGCCATACTAGTGGCACCCAGTTGGACACACATGCAATGATTTTCCGACCTTCAACCCTTATGATAGAAGCTCATGACCTTCAATCCATCCTAGAGGGTGTTCCCCTGGAGCTTCCCCTTAGATGGTATCTACTGTCTCGGGCCCAAGGGATGTTGTTCCATCCAATTCCTCAGGGATTCAGGCTGTGGGCCTGGCCCATGAGAGGGCCCACTTCCTATCAATAGCCGTGTTTCCGTTGTCAGGCCAAAGGTAGGTGTGCTAATGCGCGCCAGGGCCAGTCTCGTTTCCAATGTCACTTCCGGGGCTTGATCGGGCCTCGTCAGGGTTTCCTCAGGGCCAACGGCCAGGGTTTTTTGGCTTGCCGAATACTTTGGTCCAAAGAGGGCCAGCTCAGGCTTGAGAGAGTGGTTACGAACAAAGGCGAAGTTTATCTGAGTCTGGCGACGGCAGCGCTGCAGATAATTTCATATGCCAGCTAACATCAGCATTAAAGACTTTTAAAATCACTTTAGCTCAAAACTCACTTTCAGACAGCAGCGAGTGTTTGAAATGACTTTTGTATGTGATCCGATGTGGATTCTGATCACCGTATAAGGCAGAAATGTTTATATGCGATGCAAAAGTCTATGCGCGCTAACCATTACCATAGTAAACATGGTAAGTACGACCACTTGAAGAAATCAGACAAATCATATAGGGCCTATAGGCTATCGCAATCGTGTATTTATTTTATCTGTCAGTACGTCTCGCCTCTTACCGGACTGTCTGATATCCATATTTAGCTCCGCATATGTCATAATATAAAGCATATTCCTCTGTTTCTCTGACTGAAAATATAACTGTATTGGGACTGTCACTGGAGTGAGTGCTAAAGCTCCTCAGGTCATATTTTTGGTGGTAAATATGTATAAATGATCACTCTTTCTAAATGTGATGTAAGCATATTGTCCTGTGACTACAAATAAACCGAAATACACGACTGAGTAAGTAGGCTACGTGTCCTCTTTCTTTTGTGAAATATCACTTTATTTCTGTGACTAATGTGCAATGTTGACACAAATTAACTCAATATTATTAATGTATCACTTATTATATTGTAAAACTGTGGTAAAACATTGATGCTTGAGTTTTAAATCTTTAAGTAAACAACAAAAATGCCAACAAACGGCTGCTTTTATCATGTTTGTTTTGCGATCTTGCGATTTCTTTCTGATTAGTTTTCTGATAAAACTTCCATTTGTTGGTGAAATTATGGGTTTGTGTGACGTTGTTCCAGAGAGGCGTGTTACGGGCGGGTTTTAGTGAAGCGCTGCAGAGCCCCACAGTGGAAACGCAGCGTGGTTTTGGGCCTGGCGTTACAGGTCCAAGGCTATTGGCCCAGCCCGGCCCGTTGAAAGCCCTGGCTCACACTGACCCGAAAACTGGCTAATGGGTCTCTCTCAGTAAGTGGTGCACACCTTACAGAGTGCAAGGGAAATACCTACTAAAGTAGTCGTTATCATCGAGTGGTTATTGATGGTGGATGTTTCAATTACGGTGTGAAGCATGGCAAAAAAATCCACATGCTTGTGATGCAACTGTAATTCTGTTTTTACAAGAGCTTGTGAGATCATTGAATACGCAAAAAAGTGTTTTGGCAGTGATAGTCATTTCTCATGCTGGGTAGCCTGCCGGAGTCAGACAGGGCTCTGATTCATCAGTTTCCTCAAAGGGTTATAACCCTGCCAACAGGGGAATTTGGAAGTGTCCTTGATGCTCTTGTTGAGGAATCCTACAAGCCCTTGCTCACATCAGATCTCAAGTGGTTGTAGATGAAAACTGCCTTCCTTTTTTGGCTATTACATTAGCTAAAAGCTCTGTCTTTGCACAAAGATTGTAGCAGATACTTACTCCAGCACAACCAAGCAATTATGCTTAACACTTTTCTTCCTCATTCTGTAGAGTGGTTGTGCCAGTTTAGGGGGCTTAATTTTTTTCACATGCTTCAAGCCAGAGCTTTTGGGCCAGCCTAGATTTAGACAATGGCTATCTCATTGGACTGTGGACACAATTCAGCAGGCTTATGGGTTTTATGTGATGGTGTTATGGGTTTCTGAGCATCTGGCGAGGCGACCCGAGTGCAAGGCAGCCATGCCTCCACAGGATGGCAACAATGCCTGCATGCCCTGTCTCTGTTATGGGCATGCATTCATGGTTAAAGAGGACCCCACCTCCTGCATGAATTTTTCGTTCTGTCAGCTCATGCCAGACTCCCTGGCACTTCTTTTGTGACAATTGCCAGGGCAGTTCTCCTCTTCTACCCCAATCTAAGCGTCTTAAGCAAGGCCTGGCTGCGACCGTGGCAGCACTGGCACAGCAAGTTGAGGGTCTGATGGCTAAGATTAATACAAATGCTGATCCTTCACATTTAAGTTTGCATGCAGGGCTGGAGCATGAAAGCCATTTGCATCAACGCAGCCCCGTTCGCACAGAGAGTAGGTCTAGCACAGAAGTGGGCTTAGATGAGGCCTTATCAGACCATATGCACCACATGACTCTGTATAGACATCAAGGATAATCAATCTGGATTAGACTGATTATTTATTTTCTTGTTTTTTTTTTTTTTTTTTGAGTTGTTTAGTTTGTTTAGAGGAGGGTTTTTGTCAAGCACCAAAATAAACTAGTAGACTCTCCCTTGAAAGGAGCGCTATGCAGCATTTATATTGAACGATTTTCCTCTTCACAACGTGTCTTTATCATCCCATAAATCTGGGTGGAGAGATAGTCTGGATGGGCAGTTGAACTTGTGAAACAAATGCGATTTGAATCTCAATGATCATAAATACAACCGTTTTAACCAATTCATTTTATGTATTCAATATTCATAAATAAGGTTTCATAAACCCATGTACATCTATAAAGTTCATGCATAAATAATTAGCATTTTAGATGCTCTCAAAACATCAATATTGTCTATGCAAATGTAAGTAAATGTATGTGTGGTAGAACCGCTCTTTACATAAAACACATTCAAATAGTACTGAGATCACATTCACTAAGTGTGAAAGTGTGCAATGGCCCAGTAGTGCACAACACAACAAAATGTAAAAACATTAAAATCAAGAAATTATCCCACACACCAATGTACTTAACTAACTACTATCATGAGGTTATTAACTTAGCTAATTAATCATTAGTTATTTATTGATGCATGATCCTCCCCTTTAAATAGCTCAACACTTCTTTAAAGCCCAAAGTATTCTTTGTTTTTACATGGACCTAGAGCAGTGGTTCCCAAACTGGGGTATGTGAGGAGGCAGACAGGGTACGCAAACAAATAATGCTGAATTTTGCCGTTCATTTAATTTTACCCCACCTTAAAATAATATTAAAACCCTGCATGTATTTCTAAAAGGCAAAATGCTGCTTCTGGTGTAAAAACATGAAAATGCTAGAGCCGTAAAAGGTCAAATACATGACATCCTATCAAATTACCTCGTATTTTGCATTCAAAACAGACTGCATCCACACAAGAATATGGTATGTTGCATGCAGAATATGCTGCTTTAGCAAATCGCTCTACATTACTGCCGTCCTCGATAATGTTCCTTTGTAAAAGTGAAGATTGAGCACTTACTAACATGAAGAACAAATATAGATGCAGACTTTGCATAGAGATCGATTTAAGACTCAAACTCTCTTCGATACAGAAACATACCCTGTGTGATTTCTTCTTGTTCTTAATGTTGATCATATATTATACGAGCAAGAATGCAATTTTTCCCATATATCCACACGACTGCAAATGTGACATTGATTTTAGGTAATATTAAGCACTTGTGACTATTTCATTAGAATGAAATAAAATAATGTGAATTCATGTGATCAAATTAACTGTAACAAAGTTCAAGTTCAGGGGAGGAGGAGGCGGGAACCGGCAAAAGTTAACCATAACTTTAATCGTAAAATAAACACAAGCAACAAAACGAAAAGAGCGGTGGCGGCCGACTGCGGAATATAAGCATAATAAAAACAGCAACGTAAAATGACCCAGGCTCTCTGCCCTGCCCTGCTTCATACCACAGTAATGTTAATAAAACTTTAATACATTAGCTCATCCATGAACATGATTTCTGCCTGAGTCCCATCGGATTGCTTTCTATCAGCTGTGGATGTATAGAAATCCAGTTACACATTTGTTATCGTTTTGAATAAGCGACCTCTAGTGGCGAAACTTACATACTGTGCCTTTAACAATGGTCTTGATGCGGGAGGAGTCAATTAAGCCACGCTCAGGTATGGCGTGCATTAGCAAATAGTGATCATATTAAGCTCCTCATCAACATAATGGAGTGCTATTAAATATGAAGCAAAAGACCGCGGGTTTTAGACCTATCTCAGAATAGCTCAGAAGATGTACTGTCCTCTTGTAATCTGCTGTTGGTGAGTAGCTGATTATTGTCAAAAGCCCCTGATTTTTCACTCACGTTATAGACATCAAATCATAGAGATATTATTAATTCTTGCCCATTGTTCGCCCTAGCCTAGTGGTGATGAAAAAGAGAAAAGGTTGTTTTCTATCTAAATAGACGTCTTGACCGTTGCACCTCATAAGCTTTTTCAGTTTCTCGTGCCACGTTTATATCAAGTTAAACGTTGTGGTGAAAATCAAGTTTTAAATGTTGTTTATATGTCTATGTGGTGTTTTTAATTTGCTTTAAGACAAACCATGTGCAAATTCATCAGTCAACACCATTGCTGAGTATTTTCATAAACCAAAGACAGTCTCGAAAATGCGGTTTGAAATCGCTGGTGTTTCTGACGTCACAAACATGTAACCAATCATGTCACTGTGTCGGCAGGCTTTAGCATATCATTAACTGACAGCGCAAGGGAGTCTCAAGAGAAGCCAGGTTATCCCGGTATATTTTTCTGTTGATATGAAAAATCATGTAGATTTAGCAATATAGCGGGTGTATGATGTATATTACGATGTTATGATGAACTATATGCCTTTCTCCACTGACGTTCTGAGGTGTTCAAAGCATTTGCAATCTGACTTTATAAATGGTTTAAGGTAAAATTGAAAATTAAATAAAATGCAATAAATACAGAATAGTTATCAATGCACTTAAACAATTTTCTTAGCACCCTCCTTTGAACTGTTCAGGAATGGAGTGTTTTGTTTTGTGGCTTGATTCTGCTGAGGTTATCTTGTTTGATTTTTATATTTTGTTGTGTTGTGCAATACTGGGCCACTGTTACTGCGTTGTGATAAAAGATTATGTTTCCTTTGGAAAACTGCAGACCAACGAATCATGCACAGTACGACCAGAAATGTGTGTTACAAAAGTAAATGGGCTCAATCCTGATTCATGGTTGATTTTAAAAGAGACACAGACAGAGAAAGGAAAAGTAAAGATCTGTGCTTTTTACTCATTCATTACTTTATATTTTCTAAGATGCATCCAAGCCTGAATTTTGGAAGGATTCATTTACACTGGCATCTTTCATTTAAATCTACTGACAGCAGATCCTAACGGCAGGCAAAACACAACCTCGAGAACACTGCGAGCAGCACATTTCACCAGCTTCATCATATATAGTCTTAAAAGCCTTTTCTACTCTAAGCCAACAGGAGTGCAGGCTGAAGACAGAACAGGAAGTGCACAGTCTAAGTGACTGGATTGGCTGGTTCATCTTCTTCCCTGACCGCAGGAAGTTGTCCACTACCACGAGCCTGTACCTGCTCAGAGACTGTCTGCAGCGCTGGTGTTTCCGCAAGAGCTGAGTAAACACACAAGGGTAGTGAAAAGAGGGAAAAGAATACAGATGAGCAGAGGTAAAGATCAATACCAATAGAAAAAGACAGATCTGACACATCAGCTGGAACAAGAGATTTGAACTGAAATGCAGAAAAATATATATGGAAGAAATGTGTGAAAGGAAAGATGGAAGAAGAAGGAATTCTATCAGGATGGAAATCTGCATACATTTAGTCCATGTGGGAAGTCAGTAAGGAAGAAGAACGGGAACAGGACTTTGGGAATAATTAGCAGTGAACAGATGAGTCAGAGTCTGAGTTGTTTAGCAAGTGTTTCACTGACAATTATAAGAAACGCCAACAACACATTATTTCTACTAAGGGGACGATACCTGCCAAAAGTGTTTGTTTTTTCCACAGAAGACGACTTAATTGTTTGTTGTATATACCCCTGGTTTCACAGACAAGCTTAAGTCTAGTCCTGGACTAAAATGCATGTTTGAGCTGTTTTAACTGAAAGCATATCTTATAATATGTCAGTGTCATTGTTTTGTCTCAAGATTCACACCAGTAATGTTTTTTTTAAGGCACGTTTATAAAAGCTACTTAAATGACCTAACTGAACTAAGGCCTAATCCTGGCTTAATCTAAGCCCTGTCTGTGCCATAATGTATTAATGTCAACTTTTCATCATTTTAAATGATATCTTTACCCATCAATAGCTTATGTCTCAATAAAGGTTCAGTATTCATACAGTGTGTCTGCATATGCACTAGTCGTGCTCAAAAGTTTACATACCATATCTGCAAAATGTTAATTATTTTAACAAAATAAGAGATGATACAAAATGCATGTTATTTCTTATTTAGTACTGTCCTGAATAAGATATTTTACATAAAGGATGTTTACATATAGTCCATAAGACAAAAAGAAATAGCTGAATTTATAAAAATGACCCTGTTCAAAAGTTTACATACCCTTGATTCTCAGTACTGTGTGTGGTTACCTGGATGATCCAGAATGAAACACGAGGCATTAAGAACCAGGGGGTGAAAACTTTTTGAATTTGAAGATCAAGATAAATTGTACTTAATTTGTCTTCTGGGAAACATGTAGGTATCTTCTGTAGCTTTTGAAGGGCAGTACTAAATGAAAAAATATGATATTTAAACAAAATAAGAAAAATGTACACATATTCATCCTGTGCAAAAGTTTTCACCCCCGGGCTCTTAATGCATCGTGTTTCCTTCTGGAGCATCAGTGAATGTTTGAACCTTTTTTAATAGTTGTGTTTGAGTCCCTCAGTTGTCCACATTGTGAAAAGATGGATCTCAAAATCATACAGTCACTGCTGGAAAGGGTTCAAATATGCATAAGATGCTGGAAAATCAAAGAATTTTTGGGACCTGGAGGATTTTTCTGAAGAACAGAGCTCAGTTTAACTGCTCAGGACAAACAAGGGACTCATGAACAACCATCACACAACAAAAAAACAGTCACTGATCATCCAGGTAACCACACACAGTATTGAAAATCAAGGGTATTTAAACTTTTGAACTGGGTCATTTTAATAATTTCAGCTATTTTTGTCTTGTGGACTAAATATCTTACTCAGGACAGTACTAAATAAAAAATAATGTATTGTATGATCTCTCTTATTTTGTTAAAATAATTAACATTTTGCAGATTCTGCAAGTGGTATGTAAACTTATGAGCACAACTGTATGTATGTATTCATTCATTTATTGAATAGTTTAATGTGGGATTATTAAACATTGGGAAAATTGATAGGCTAATAATGGGAATGCTATTATTATAAAATTGCTATTATTACTGGAAATTGATCCGATTGACTTTGCAAAATCAAACACACCTGACAGAAGCCAATAATGAACTCACAGATCAATGCCAATGGACCAAAACAAACCATAATAAAAAAAGATTATATATATCTATCTATCTTTCCCCTCTACCCAGGTCCTATTCGCCCCGCGATGCGCGAGCCTCGAACCTGGGTCTCCGGCATGGGAGTCAGACGCTCTAACGAGGAGACTAAAGGCTGCAACCCCTAGTGTCAGTCGCTAGAGCATCTCTTGAGATCAGAGGAGTGAGGTTTACTTGCACAGCGACTACTAGCTGGCCTCCGTTACATATATATAAGAGCACTGATTAATTACTCTAACCCAGTTTAATGAGTTTGCACTTCTGCACATTGTGATTCATGTAAAAATGTATGATTTATTTGGAAAAAAAAAAAAGTAAGTATGAAGCTTTATCTCTAAAATGAAAACATACAAATGAGGTTGTATGATTACAAATATGCAACAAAACCAAACAGCTACAAGAACAGACGTATGGTCACACATCAGACAACAAGTGTGGCTCTTACCTCCCGGCACGTCTGTGAGCTCGTTGAGGGGGGGCACCGTCTCCAGTGTGTTGGCATACGTTTTCGCAGCTAGTCTTTGTGCATGCCGAGCCTCGATCTCTTTTTTCGTTCGTGGAATTCGGCATTTGAAGATACAGCACAGAGTTATTACTGTGAAATGAGGAAGAGAGCTTTGAAATCTATGAAAGAGATCATCCTTCACAACAGGCAGTGTCTCAGATCTCTTTGTTCTGTAAATGCTATTTTGCTCTGGGGAAATTTCATTAAATCACTTAATGTGATTCACGACGTGTAAATAATTAAGTGTTTATTTTGACATCCATTTATGTGAATTCTGAATGCAAATATATGCATAGCTTGCCATTTTAAAGAGGTCACACACAAATACAAATTCTTCCATCATTTACTCGCCCTCATGGCAATAATAAAAAAAATTAAAAAAAAATTTTCTGAGGAGGAATTGTTAATAATATACTGGTTGCTCTTTTCCATGCAGTTATAATGAATGGAGACTAGAGCTTTCAAGCTACAAAAAGGACACAAAATGTGCCATAAGTAGGCTATCATTAAGGTATCAAAAATATAGTCTATAAAACTTGTGTGCTATATTATGTGCTCTTTTTGTCACTTTGGAGCTTGACAGGCCCAGTCCTTGAAAACAGTGGCTAATTGGATGCATAATTGCTTGAAATGTAAGATAAACACTTTTAGACACTTACTAATTGCTAGGATGAACATGGAGAAAATGCCAACAACCTGCCATAATCGAAGACCCCAAAACACCACTGTTTCTGAGGTGACCGGATCGGGCTTCTTCGGAGGGTCTGTTGGCAGGAGCTGTAGGGAAAATAGGAAAAAAAATAAATATTTTTCGTGCATCTCTTACTATTTCCAGGTAATTGCACCACCTAAATGGAGGGAATGGTAACAATAGCAGTGATTAGGAACTGCAGGAAGATTTCACTTTCTCATGGTGATCACAGTGGCTGTGAATGGCTTGGAGTGCATTTTTAGACAAAAAGAAGGGGAAAGTGGAAGCAAGTGTAGTCTGTAATAAAATAAAATAAAAAAGTGTGTGTGTGTGTGTGTGCTCGCACATGTGTGTGTGAGTGTGTGCGTGCGTGTGCATGAGAAATTGTGTGAGTGTGTGCGTGAGAGAAAGTGTGTGTGTACGTGCGTATGTGAGTGTGGCTTTAAGAGAGCAACTATACATCTGTGTTGTTTTATTATCATTTATATCATTTAATCGTTTATATTACTTATGCCATTTTTAATTATTTTTTTCATATTATCACCTATTGTGTTCCTTGCTCTTGTAATGCTTGCTATTGTTTTTTTAAACATATAATTGTGGGATTTCATGGAATATTTGTCTTCACAAATAAGAGATATCTCAATCTGAAGGTTTTATGGGATGTTATTGTGAAGCAGTTGGATTTGTGCTGGTCAGAAAAAGCTATTATTTAGAGAGATTATTTAATAAACGCTGCCCACTTTTAATCATCATCACTTTATGTCCTGCTTTCTGCTCTTCCCTGGATTCTTCTGTCAAACTCTCGGGCTGATAGAAGATCTTAAATTAATATTAAGTCTTAGTTAATACAGTTTTAGATCCAAAACTAAATACAGGGTATCAGACAAAATCCTGCCGACTGGTTTTCGATACCAGACAAAGCAGATATTATAAATATGGGATATGGGATTCTGATGGGATGTGATTAAGAGACTTGATCCAACATTCCTGGCGCGGAGATTCTGTCTAACAATTTCCATTAAAAATTTGGAACAACACAGCCAATTTAATATATTTATGCTTGTACTGAGCAATGCATTTACAACCCGAATTCCGGAAATGTTGGGACGTTTTTTAAACTTGAATAAAATGAAAACTAAAAGACTTTCAAATCACATGAGCCAATATTTTATTCACAATAGAACATAGATAACATAACAAATGTTTAAAGGGAGAAATTTTACACTTTTATCCACTAAATGAGCTCATTTCAAATTTGATGCCTGCTACAGGTCTCAAAAAAGTTGGCATGGGGCCAACAAAAGGCTGAAAAAGCAAGAAATTTTGAAAAGATTCAGCTGGGAGAACATCTAGCAACTAATTAAGTTAACTGATATCAGGTCTGTAACATGATTAGCTATAAAAGAGATGTCTTAGAGAGGCAGAGTCTCTTAGAAGTAAAGATGGGCAGAGCTGTGAAAGAGTGCGTAAAAAGATTGTGGAAAACAATGTTCCTCAACGTCAAATTGCAAAGGCTTTGCAAATCATCTACAGTGCATAACATCATCAAAAGATTCAGAGAAACTGGAGAAATCTCTGTGCGTAAGGGACAAGGCCGAAGACCTATTGGATGCCCGTGGTCTTCGGGCCCTCAGACGACACTGCTTCACTCATCATGATTGTGTCAATGACATTACTAAATGGGCCCAGGAATACTTCCAGAAACCACTGTCGGTAAACACAATCCGCCGTGCCATCTGCAGATGCCAACTAAAGCTCTATCATGCAAAAAGGAAGCCATATGTGAACATGGTCCAGGAGCGCCTTCGTGACCTGTGGGCCAAGGCTCATTTAAAATGTTTCAAAGTGGAAAAGTGTTCTATGGTCATACGAGTCTAAATTTGACATTCTTGTTGGAAATCACAGACGCCGTGTCCTCCGGGCTAAAAAGGAGGGAGACCTTCCAGTGTGTTATCAGCGTTCAGTTCAAAAGCCAGCATCTCTGATGGTATGGGGGTGCATAAGTGCATACGGTATGGGCAGCTTGCAAGTTTTGGAAGGCACTATGAATGCTGAAAGGCATATAAAGGTTTTAGAGCAACATATGCTCCCCTCCAGATGACGTCTATTTCAGGGAAGGCCTTGTGTATTTCAGCAGGACAATGCAAAACCACATACTGCAGCTATTACAACAGCATGGCTTCGTTGTAGAAGAGTCCGGGTGCTGAATTGTCCTGCCTGCAGTCCAGATCTTTCACCTATAGAGAACATTTGGCGCATCATTAAATGAAAGACGACCACTAACTCTTCAGCAGCTGGAAACCTATATCAGGCAAGAATGGGACCAAATTCCAACACCAAACATCCACCACGTCCCAACATTTCCGGAATTCGGGTTGTAATTCATTAAAGATGCACTCAAACAGTATTATTGTAATCAGGGCTGTTGCTAGCGGGGCTAAAGGTGGTGATGACTCTAGGGGCCCCTGGGATCAGGGGGGCCCCACGATTTCAACCTGCACCGGGGCCCTGGATACCCCAGCTACCCCCCCCCGACTGTATAACATTACTGTTTGAAATAACTTTTTGTAAATATATAAGGCAGCGGCTATTTACACTAAGTGACAATAGCGGCACTTTCTTAGCGATATGCTATTTACACTAGGTGAAAATAGCGACAGATTCTATTTACACCATGTAAAAGTATCAGTTCCTAGCAATAAGAGTAAATAGTAATTAGGTGCTACTTTATATTAGCAGATACTATTTGTACCTCAGTATTTTTGTACATTAGCAGGATGCAATAATAACAGAGTGTAAATAATTATATTTATTAAAATTATTAAATGGATGCTGCCTTATTGGGAGAATAAAAACCCACCCAACACCTTCCCCTAACCTACCCAATAAACACTTTTAATATTATTAAACACTCGTTTGCAGTTTATTTCCACTTTTAGAACATTATTTTCATTTTTATTGGAAATAAATGTCTTTTTAATGTGATATGTGATGGGAAAATGGAGAAGAGTGAGCTTCGGCAAAAAGCGGATTCAAACCCGCATCAATTGCATTAAAATCGCAAGTGTCACTATGTAAACTCAAATAGTACACATTTATCCATCAGTAAACATTCAGTAGCTAAATTGATGACACACCAATCAGAATCTCGGGATATCGGGATAATATAAACAGGAGCACAGGTGATTGTGCTTTAGAAATTGCATCCTAGAATCATCGACAGGGTTTTATTCTACTTACACATACAATATAATTACAGTACACAGTAACAGGACTTTATATGAGAGAAATTTTACCATTCTGTGTCCAGTAAACTGTAGCACATGTACAGCCTCAAATTTGTGATGTGTGTGTGTATATATATATATATATATATATATATATATATATATATGACTGCCTTAGGAAGGTAGAGAAAGTCTTTTACTGTAATTGACAGTATACTGTACTATGCTGCATACACATTACATATTTAGTTCTTTGGTTTTCTTGAAAGATCAACTACTTCATCTACTGTAAGATCACTTTACAGTAGAGAAATGATTTTTTTTTTCCTCAAGCTCATTGTTGTATTTTACTCTATCTGCGCTCTTTCATTTATGTTGTATACTGTAATAGACACTGAGCTGCCAAATTATTCTTGAATACCAATAAGAGGTATTTTTGTTACAGTGTTATGAATTGATCTCACTAGTGTTCACTGGGCAGGAAAGTGTCATCTGAGGCCAAAGTTTGATTCTGACAGAAGTGAATAAGTTTTTGACTGAAATATTTGATTTTGATATGGAAGTCGGAGGTTTGTACAAGCTGGTTTGTAGTTACGAGATTGTGTTTATAGTTGTATGAAAATGGTGAATTTTTTCATGAACTAGCAATTAAGAAAAACTAATATTGAATTTCCATTTTCATCAGTCAGTCTACTAAGAAAACACTGTGTTGCATAATGCCTAAAAATTTGGTGCTCAGCAAACCTCTCTTATTATTAACAGAGTTGAAATGGTTGTGCTGCTCAATGAACTGATGAAACTGCAATGCAGTCTTTTCTCATTTGCTGAAAGTACACTTACATTTCTGGAGTGGCGGGATGGGAACAAAAATGATTTTACCTGAATATTTCAATAAACTTATTGCTAGAATGCCTAAAGTCTACATAGATGTCATTGCTGTAAGATGAAGAGTTTTTGTTGTTCTTGTTATTTTAAATCAAGAGCATTTTGCACAAAAATAGGCATTTGTTGTATTTTAAATGTTTTAGTGTAAATTTTTTTGCCTCAATAAACTTAATTTACTGCGTAAGGTAGTTGTTGTAGCATTTATTTTTAGGTATGGGGTAGGATTTAGGGATGTGGAATAAGGTCATGCAGAATAATATGTGCTTTATAAGTACTAAAATTAAAATGGAAATGGAAAATATAAAAATAAAACCCAATTCAAAATATGAATAAAAAACTATAATAGTATCTCAATGATACTAAAATAACACTGATATCAAGTATCCTTTCAAAAACTAAATTCCAAACTTTTGTATGTTTGGCTCCAGCTCTGGCAGGTTCCAGGCACCATGTGTGACAGTCGCTTTAAGGTGAGAGTTTGTTGCCTGTGTTTAAATAATTCAACAGGTATGTGTCATATAAAGCATTGGTGGAAAGTTGGGATCAAGGATTTGGTCAGTGTTGACATGTTGATTTGTTGTCCAAGTTCCTCTGCACAGGTTATCACTCCACATCTTTTGTAGACAGACTTCACTTGTCTCCAGTTTCCAGGCCTGAAGGCCATTTGTACTGCTCAATAAATCTATGAATCCTTGGTGATACAAAGCTTTTCACTGAAGGAAGCAGTGCACTGTCTTCATGGAACTGTATTGTCCACATAAACATTGATGTAGTTGGTCATATAATGACTGTGAAATATCTTCCAGTCCATCACCTCAGACCAGTTCCTCACAGTTCTGGTGGTGACAAGTAGCTGCTAGTCTTGTATGATGAGATGTCATGTACCACATGGTTATAGTTTAATCTGCCAAAGAGATATGGCCTTTTGACCCATGCATAACAATTGTGTTCTGGTTGGTTTCTGGGTCACCCCAAGTCCCTATAGCTTTGCTTCCATCCAAAGTTGGGAATTTAACTTGTGCTCAAAATTGGAATAAGGCATAAAACATTTGCGAGTAAAGCAGCATTTCCATCCCATGTGTTCAAAAGAACAAAACCGTCACTTCCTGGGAAATTGGCGCAAAATATCTGAAATGAAAATGGAAGTTTCTGCTGTCGGGAAAGAAATTTCCTCCAACATCAATGACTTGTGACTCAAAGTAGCAGATGAAACGCACAAACACTGTAATTTGAGATGCGATCGTTCGCTGGTTAGTCCTGTTATCCAATCACAGCCTTTGTTGAGGCAAAAAAACTGCTTTATAGATCAAATGAACCAATTTAGCAACTGATGATCTTCTGAACAACAGCTGAAATGCATCATATTCCTGTTATCACTGTAAAGCTGCTTTGAAATAATCTGTATTGTATAAAGCGCTATATAAATCTCCAACCCTAAGTGTCACCAGATCAAATGGTGAGGCTTGCGTCAGCAAGAACTACTAATAATTAGTATTGACTTAAACCATTAGTATTTAGTATTGACTGATTAGAATGATATTTTTGCTAGATAAAGGGTAACATTTTCTATCAGTAAGGCTGGAGATAGCAGATGTCCCTTCAGCTAAAAGTAAATTACTATTGATGTTTCAGTCTTATTCAATAAAGCCTGAGATTTCCACATGGTCTCTCGCTGTGTCACATCGATAGAGAGAGTGCTAAAAGCCCTTTCAGACATTCAGAGCTTGGCACCTGTTTCGGTCAGGTCTAAGCAAGTCTACTGTACAAGCAAGCTAACAATTTACATGCAGAAACTCTTAAATGTGAAGAAACAGAATAAGCCTCAGAACTCCAGAGCATAGATTTATATGTTTGATTGATAAATATATAGATGTATTGGCCAGAGAAGGAGAAGAAATCCTTTTTATTTCACTGACTTTGTAATATCGGAGAGCGGAGTGCCTCAGGGATTTGTACTGAGCCCATTCCAGCTGTGAATAAACATTACTGAAAACAGAACGAAATGTCTACATTGACATCAATCAGACAGATAGTAACCTTTTGTAGTTTCACAAAACCAAATAACAGAATTTTAGACAAGGAGATACATCTGAAAGGTGCATGTATTATTACTAAATTACATATAGTAATGTGCAAAAGTCAAGGAATATTAGATGTTTTACAATGGTTACTCATATCTTTTGCTATAGTGTTCAAGTAAGATCAATCTTAGATTTCCAACCACTAAGATCAGTTTTAGATTGTATTACAAACATTACTTTTGCAAATATTGTAATAATCTAGTGATATTTTTATGAATAAGGAATCCTACGATAGAGGGTATGGCTTACACAAAGATCTACTCTGACCATTGAGTCAGTCTGAGATTACATGAAGAGCAATTGAGATAATTCCTAGAGGAAACTATGGTAATTCTCTGAGATGAATATAACAGCCTTAACAACCTGTTCAAGTATCATGGAGAAATCGCCGCTGTTTGTCTTTTACACAGACTTCAGATTCGAGCACAGAACAGCATATGCCTATATTATAACTGAAATGATGTCACAATAGCAATAGACTGTGAAATTACATTGAATGTGTTATGATGAATAATGAAGATTTGCTTAAAATCAAATCTAATGTCAATGTAAATCTAATTCATGGAATTATTAAATTATTACTCCATTAATTATGATTATTAAATTACCACAATTAACTTTTCACTTTAAAAAAAAAAAACTACCCTCAAAATCCTAAAAAATGAATTACTACTACACATCTCCCATATATATACAGATTTTTTTTATATCTAACATATAAAGTCACAGATCATTATGCAATGACAAAAAAAAAAAAAAAAAAGCTCACTAAATCATACAAATGTTGATGTTTAAATGTCAGACTATAGTCATTCAATAAATGTATTTAAGTTTCGATTTCTGACAACTTTGATCAGGAGAAGTAACGGTGTGGCATCTTTCCCAACTTATCAGTGCTGTCATCCATTAAAAAAAAATTAACTAATTAATCACACATTTTTCTGAAATTAATCGCACCTAACATTAAAGTTTTTAAATATAATTTTATATTGTAATAAATTCACAGTTAATCTCCAAATTAATGTAGAATATCTATAAATATCTAGAATCAAAGCAGTTATCAAACACTTCACAGACTTTACTATATAATTTAGATTAAAATATACAGTGCACAGCATAAATGAGTACACCCCCTCTGAACAAATACAAAAGATGTATTTTCTTGATGATCACTAATATAATTCCTGGAAAGATGGCAAAACTAAAATGTATTAAACATATACATAATAAAAACTGAGAAATATATGTCATTAATAGCCATAAAATAAGTAAATTAGCCAATTTTGTTTAAATTAAGGATTGCAGAAATGAGTACACCCTAGATTTAATTTAACAAATGTATAATATTCTAGTACTTAGTATGCCCTCCATAATTTTGAATATACTGCTCTGACCCTTCTTGGCACGGAGTGTACAAGTTCATGACAAATTGTCACATCTGTCCTGTTTAACTCCTGGATGATGAGCTCCTTAAATTCCCTGATCTTTAATGGGGAGTGTTGCTCAACTCGTCTCTACAGAATCCCCCACAGGCGCTCAAGAGTGTTAAGATTGAGTGCAATACATGTCCACAGAAGGTTTTTCACCTTGGGAGAATGCATATCCTCATTGTCATATTGAAAAAATGCCCAACAATGCAGGGAAAGAGAAAAGGGTAACATCTTCTGTTTCAAGTTTGTGTATTAAATTACACAGTGGTGTGGGAATTCATGACAGCATTGATAAAGCACAACTCCCTCACACCTTCAGCACTCATACATCCCTATATAAGAGCTTTACTACCACTGAACTTTACTGTGGGAACCAGGCACTTCTCACTGTACTCCTCCTCTAGCAACACCATAACATTTTGGATGCTGTTAGATCCAAAATGATTGATTTGGTCTCATGAGACCAGAGTATTGATTCCCAGAATCTATATTTTGTAAATATGGGCTTTGGAAATGGCTAACTGACTTTATTGTGCTTTGGCTACAGTAGGTAGTTCCAGTGAGAACAACAACCATGCATGTAATTTCTGCAGGCTGCATCTTACTCTGTGAGATAAACAGTCACTCTTTCCATAGCTTTTGCTGGCTTTGAGACACTCGCTTGGTATTTCTCCTGCTCTTTGTCTAGCAAAAAAATCCCTCATCACTAAAAGCTTAAAATGAAGGCCTGATTATTTCAGGGGCCTTGTCACAAGTCCAATGTTTTTGAATTTCTGTGTTACTTTTGCTATATTTTCACACTTAAAACAATGATTTGGTAATCCTCTTGTACCACTGTCCTCTATTGTGCTAAGAAATAAGTCTCTTGACAGTTCTCTCCCAAGTGGTTCCATTGTTGTCAGCATTAAGTCTGAGAATGATTCAGTGGGCTATATAACACTTTTAATAGTCAAGAAATTACTTCTCTTTAAATGTTTTGGTTCAACATACTTACCTGTTGATCAAACATTGCCTTAAACTTACACCAGAAATGTTTTATTTAGTAACTTTTAGGAGGGTGTACTCATTTTTGCTACACAACATTTTATCACCTTGATAAGAAAATCTTATTTTCCTGAATAATTTTGACATGCTTCTTTGGTAATTGATTAAGCAGACTTGCTGGAACATTATATCTCTAAAGAACCCTAACAAGTCTTCTAAGTAATTGAGTAATTGCTGACTTTCAGAAGTTTCAGAGGGGGTGTACTCATTTATGCTGTGCACTGTAGATTAATATTTATTAATTTTTATTGAAGCTACAAAAGTTATTCAATTAAGAGCAGTGAGTGATTTTATTTTTCTTTTGTTCGATTAACATTAATGGCAGACTGTAGCAGGTTTATTAGGCTGCTAAGACCTGCCGCACATGATGCAGATCTGCATCCTATTTTTCTCAGAATCCTTTGTGCTCATTTAAGACTTTATTTAACTCATTTAAGACTGTGCTTACGAGGATACCTAACAAAACAGGCATTTTGGCATAATTTTGTGTAGAATTCAGTGCGGCCGGTGTTAGTAGCACAATTCGACAGCGGTAAATGCTATCAGCATCATTTGATGTGATTTTGAGCTTTATTAATGTCCTTATCTACCCCTACCCTAAACTATGGAAGCTTGTTTCTGCCACTGAATAAAAAAATAACAAAAGGTAATTGGGACTTTTTATCTCACAATTCTGACTTTTTTTCTCGCAATTGCGAGTTTATATCACACAATTCTGATATTTTTCTCAGAAATGTGAGATATAAAATCGCAATTGTGAGAAAAAAAATTCAGAATTGTGAGATTATATATTTAATTTACTTTTGGCATTTATGCCTCTATGCTTCTGAATCTCTGTTGTGCTCAATGCTCAATCCACAAGGCTATGGCTTAACCATCTTCTTCTAATATTAATTAGCTCTGGTTATAAACCATATACCCTATAGGCAAACAACCACACTAACCAATTGTGAATTGAAAAAAGATCAAAACAACTGAACAATATTTGAACAAACAAATATCTCTTTAAATGAAAGGTTTTTGAGTGAAACAAGTAGGTCTAACTGAAAACAGAAAAAGTCATGTTAAATATCAGCATTAAGGTTGTTGGTTTTAAAGATTTATTGGGTCATTCAACGTTCTCGACAGTCAATCAATCATGAGATGCAGACTGTTTGGAGAGTTCAACTGGCAGTAGATCATATATTGATATTTTTCTTTGTAATGTACTTCATGCCCCTTCTCTTCTATCCTCCAGAGAAATAAAATTGTAGATTCTTATTTGAGGTGCAGTCCTTAACAACTCTAGACAAACAGCAAGCAAAGACACATCTCTATTAGTTCAAACGTCTCAGTCTGAACACATTCACATATGTAAAAATAAATTAGGCATTAGTATGTTAAATAGCATGAAGAGTTTCTTCCAGCATTATATGATATGATATATGATATAATTGTGTCTTATAATACACAGATTCCTTGCAGCCGATTCAAGAACAAATCTCTTTTGATCACTTGGGTGTTTTATGTGTCTATAAATATGAATGAGCATCGTCCTGTTTTCCAGTTCGACTCTGTTGCCTGCTGAGCCAACTGGAGCACAAAATGTAACCAAACCATAAATTTGTGTTCCTTAAGATGTTTCACATTGGAATTAAACATTGCACAGGCAGGGAAAATTGGAGGCACCTGGGTAATTGACCCTATAATGAGTGTTTAATTAGCAGTGGGTGTAGGAAACAGGTGCTGTGAAGAAACCTGTAGTATTATCGGTTATGAATGTAAACTGTCTCTTGAACTTAAAGATGTGTCCGAGAGCCACTGATGTTGCGTATTTGGGGTCTTTTAGATAGCACACCTTGTGTTCTTTTTGCTGCTCTATATATTTGTCAGACAGACATTATTCAGTGCCTTACACCATAAGTGCCATGTTTTTAAAATGCTGTGTCGGTACTGTAAAAGTACTGTAGTTCAGCTTTGGAAACGGGCATCTCGTGGCCCCTGCGTTCTATTCAGTTCCACTGCACTCCATCTACCTGACTGTTATTAAGAGCGGCTCTATTCTGTATATAAAACATACTAGTTTTATTCTACATTATCATTACATCAACATTTTATGCAATTGATTCAACTCCAACCATATTACGTACAGATTCCATTTAAAAGTACTGCTGGGTTAAAATGGGTTGTAAATTAAAATCACTGTAACACACGCTACTGCCATACAAAACAAGCAGCAGTAATCAAAAGGTGAAATTTACTGATTAGCAAGAGCACCTAAAAATGCACAAAAATATAGGCAAAAGTCACCAAGAAAGACACAAACTGAAAGCCGGTAATAAACAGTTAGGAATAAACTGTGTATTATAGTGAATTGACATGATTAAAGCGTTTTTAATCACTATTCTCAAGGGCCATTCCTACTTTTTCAGTTTCTGTTCACCAGTCATTCACAATAGAATTTTCTTCTATTTTCCACACATATTCCTGTCATGAGCACCGTGAATACTGATATGTGAGGTCAGCACTTAAAGAACGACTGGAACTTGACGTGCACGCGCTCTTTCACGGCCACATTCCCAACCCAGCATCGTTAGGTTACTGAATATGAATGATCATCAACCCAAATTGGCTCAAATCAACCCAACATTCTCTGAACTTTAGCTAACGTTCTGGCAAGGTTCTCCCAAGTTATGAACAAACATTCTTCCAGTTACATTAATAAAACATTTGTTCAAAGTTCTCAAACATTAGCACAAAAACATTATTTATACATTGTTCATGGAATGTTTTAGTTGGATGTTCGTCTAATGTTTTTTTAAATGTTGCTACTTGTTTCTGAACGTTCAGAGAACATTCAAAAGTAGCTTTCCCATAATGTTTTCAAAGCGATAAAATGGTATGTTCTCTTAACGTTCGCATAACCAAAAAAATAAAAACTTGTTTCACAGGACGCTTCACATCACAAGTGCACAGCTGTACCAGGTGAACTACTGAGCAAGTTTACTACGTCAGAAAAGCCAAACATATGGAGGTGATTATGTGATGTAAACATCAAAACGTATTAGTTTACAAATTCGCAGTCGTCATCTGGTTGGTTGAATTCTACAGGATGTCCGGGAGACGTGTGTGTCACGTTCTTTAACGGCCCGCCTGGAAACAAATGTCGTGACGCCCCTCGTAGAAGAAGAACGCTGTCATGTTTATAACTGTGACAACGAGCGCCTATCAGGATAAACTAAACGCTGTATTTTCAAAAGTATGTGAAGTTCGCGGCTCCATTGTTGCAGTAAACTTGCACAATGTTCTTGAATTAATAATTTATTTGATGCACGCCGGTCTGTTATTGTAGGGACATCGACTTTACATTTTCACCATGACGTGGAACGAACTGTGATTGGTTGCGTTACATGTCAGTCAAACGTCCTCTTGGGCGGTCCTTGGCCAATGAAAGCTGCGATAGAGTCCAGACCTTCTGCTGTCAGTCTGAAGGTCTGGCTACGTGAGACTAAAGATAACCGATACCGATCAGTTAAAAATGCTTAATCGGCCCCGATAAATACATAAAAATAAAATTCCTGAACAAAAATTCACACTATAAAAGGATACCATAAAACTGGTCTTGTGAATGCCGTTTCATTTTGACGTTAATGTTTACGTTAGGGGTTTGTTTAAATCTCTAAAATTAAGCAATAGTAATAGTGATGCTTGTCTTGGCAAGCAACCACTAATAATTCTTCCAGTGGCAACTCTGTTTCGAAGTCCTACAGAAAGATGCTGCAGGCGAGATCTTTTGTGTCAGTGTGACTAATGACCTTCAAAGTTGAAGTTTAAGACAGCCATTATCCACTTCTTCTATTCCATTAGTTTCTTCCAACACTTTGTGTGAAAAAAAAGAAACCTAAAGGTTTGCTATGCACATCATGAATCTATTAATTTATTCTGGAAACTTCGAGGAACTGACCTTTCAGGAAACTGAGCTCTAATGTAACTAAACTCACAGGAAATTAAAGCAACCAAGGACGAATTTATTTATATTTTATTTAGATCTTTTTGTCTGACAGATGCAACATAGTGTCCTTGCACTACTGCACTTAATAGCAATATAACTGTACAGCGGCATTTGACTGTCAATAAATGTTTCTGAAATACCATAAGCGCTAACTTTGAGATGTAATTAGAGAAATCTATTGCAGGACTACATGCGTTTTAACCTCATGTGGCCACTGCTTTCAAAAAGCCATCCGGATCGCTGCAGTTTTGTCTGTAAATGCATTCAGTGCCATAAAACTGAAAAGCAGTTCACGCTAGCCTGATACAAAGAGAACAACAGCAACAGTTGCAGTTTAAGGGCCATAAAATCCAAGCAGCTCTTACCTCTGGGTCTGGTATCTGGGCAGCCGCATTGAAGACGTGGTGTGAGATCAACACCGCCGTTACGCTCATCAGCAATGGGACGAGGCTTGGCGGTTGATGCCTAGGCCCCTCCATCGCCATTTTCCCTCTTCTTCTCCCACGCCTCATCCCTCCCCCTGCTGCTTCTGCCCGGAAAACTGCGCAGGACCACAATAGTCCAGGTGATTGATAGTCGATCAGTGCGAAATATCCACCACCTCCTCCCCTACATTAATGCTGCTCTGGTCTCTGTCCTACTGCTCCCAATCTTCCAGCCCTCCACAGGGACACTACGAGCCAGCCACTCGGCTAAAGGCCATTAATTAATTAATAGCCCTGGTGTCGTTTACAGCCTTGCCACCCGGAGCACAGAGAGGTTACGAGAGTTGTGGGGGGAAGGGAGTTACACGGAAGGACACAATGAGATCAGAGGAGTTGTGTGACACTCTGTATTTTGATCACGCATTCATGTTAATACAATGCCTGGCCAACAGGTTTTCCAATAATTATGTGAACGAGTTGTTCAGCTGTCCACTGAGATAAGGAGAATTTACTGAAAGCAAATGTCTACTGTTAAATACTGACATTTTTTGCTTTTTTCTAAAATAGTCTCACTGGAAAAACATGCCTGTACCTACATATTTGCAAAACTTCACAGCAGTTTTCAGCTGAAATGAACACTAGTGGCAGTAAAACACAAAGTTTTTAACCTTCATTTCTTTTCACAGCGGCATATTATTAATTAAGACATATTTTTGCACAGTTCAAAACCTTAAATCATTGTGCATAATTTGTAAACAAATACATTTTTGACTGGTTGCATCACATAACCAGCTCCATACACTCTCAATCAAAAAGGGCTCATGTGACTTGGTGTGTCAAGGCCTTAGGAGCTATTCTGCTTTTTTTTCCACGTTCATCTTTATTTAGTGTGTAATGTCGCTGTTTGAGCATGAAAAAGCTCTGCAAAGTTTCAAAACACAAAGTCCCTACAAAGGGAGTTATTTTCTATATCACTGTGCACACTGATTCTGAACTCCCTGAAATGTTGAGTTTTCTTCTGGGAATGAACATGTCACAATATTCCTCATTTAAATAATTCATACGCAGAGCGGAGCGGGGCCTGGTTGAGTGAGGGTACGTTTACACGACAACGATATGCTTAAAACGGAGAAGTTTTTCCTTTGAGTTTTCCGCATACAGGCGACACCATTTTCAAAACCATCTCCACTCATACGAATCCGTGAAAATGTCTAAAACCGCTGTATTCCGCTGGCAGGCCATTAGATGGCGATGAAACACTATAGACTGAACGTGTGACGCGCATGTGCATGAAGTCATCGTTTTCACAGATTCGCGTTTTTGTTGTTTACACGGAGACCGTTTTAAAAAACTTGCACTTTGAAACCCATTTTCAAAAGTTTGCGTTTTCAGGCCACCAAAACACTGTTGTCGTGTAAATGAACGGCCAAAACGCATAAAAAGGTTTCCATTTTTAGTTGAAAATGGTGTCGTGTAAACGGCCCCTTAGTTAGTAGTGTGTTGAAACTGGTGGTTATGGTAAGGGGCAGAACATTTCCCAAACACGCTCGAAGCACTTGACCAATCACAACACACTGCTCCAGCCGACCAATCAGAGCACATTGTGCTTTTCAGAAGGAGGGGCTTCACAGAGACAGAAACTAAACAGAGCGTTACTGACAGACTGGGAAGAGAGGAGCTGCAACAATGGAGAATATGAGGAAAATTGTCCAATTTGAACACTAAAACTCGTCCGTTCATGGCCATTGGACAAACACCTTCAAACTTTCTACACCAGGTTAATACAAAATTAGGCTAAATATTTGTTGAATAATGAAATTATTTATTTGCTTTTTAGACTTATTTTGCCCTAAACTGTCCATTTTTTTTAGGTTAACAAATGTACCATATGTGCCATAAGTCAAACTAAATGTATTATTAGTCTTTGTGGTTAATTTGCTATCAAATCTGATATTTTATCTCCATTTTTGATAGACACACAATGTTATTATGAAGCGAGCGGTTGTCCTTTGTGGTTTCTCAGTTTTAGATACACTTATACAGCTCTTTGGGATGTTTGTTTAAGTTTGTTAGAAATAGTATCTGAATATATATATTTATTGGCATAACAGATGGCAGAGCATTGGAGGAAAAACAATGCAGCTGTATGAACAAATGTTAAAGAGAGAGTTCAGCCAAAAATGAAAATTTTGTCATAACTCACCATCATGTCATTACAAACACTTCTTCCATGGAACACAAAATATGATATATTAGAAGAATCTTTTAGCTATTTTTTTGCTTTGTCTATCCAGTAAAAGTAATCAAAACAACTCCAGATTTTCTTCCGATCGTCTTCTGAAGCGATGATGACTTTGGATGATGAACAGAGCAAAATTTAGGTGGCTATTCACTCTCAAATCAGATCAAAACATTGATTCACTCATCTATACTCATACCCAAATCAAACAGAGTGACACATAACATCAAACCTCAATGATTTTGTATGCTAATCACCACTAACATTATCTTCAGAAACTACATTTTAGTGCACATTTTTGATGCTGACTCTTAGAGGAAAAGATTCTGTATAGAAACGTAAGGGTCCCGTCAGGAGCTTCCAGAGGTTCACATCATGAGATCATTTTATGAATTTAGTTTTAATTCAACAATTTTGTTTTAATTCATTGTTAATGTTATGAATTAAACAGCGGAACCCATTAAACGAAATTGAAACCCATTAAAAAATTGAATTAACCCATTAAACATGAAAGTATTATGCAATCATTTAAGACATTTCTCCTTATATAGAACCTTTTTTCTTTTTTTTTGGCATAAAGCGTTCTTTAAAATTGAATCAAGATCCCTAGAGCTCTATATAGACCCCCACTGAACCTATTACAGCATTTAATAGTTAATTCAGAGCAGGCATTACCATCAAAACACTATCAGAGCTCTATTTTGCGCAAGAGGATTTCAGATCTCTGCTGTATTGAACTATATTTGCATTAATCGTTAAACCATTAAATCATCATTGGCAGGCTGCGAGCAGATGGCTGGTGTGACTGAGGGGAAAGCAGTTGTCAGTCATCAGAAGCAAACTAATATTGTACACAAAATCAGTAACAGTACACAAAATACAGATTTTGTACTTTTCAAACGTACAGATTTCCATATCACCACATAACTTCATAATAACTTCCACTGGCAGATGATATATATCCAGCTTTAGCCACAGTGCGCTCACATAACACAATACATACTATTTAGCAAATTATTATTTATATTACTGCTTGAAATATCATTGTCACATGTAAAATATCTGATGGGTTATTAAACTAAAAGTAAAACCATAAAAAAAGCTTGAAATAAAATAAAATATATATATATAAAAATTCATTTTAGAGATGCAACAATATATCAGCCAATAATCGATAGCCGATAGTCAGTGCCGATATATCCTGTCAATCAAAAGAGGTCAGAAAAATGCACTGAATTTGTGCTTTGTGTAAAGAAAATGCTAAGAAACCACTTTGATGTTCAATATTAATAGTAATTATATGAATTAATAACATTCAGAAAGTTAAGAAATATTAATTTAATCTTCAGAATTTAGCTAATGTGTGTTAATATTAACTTGAGTAATGCGTTTATGTTTATAACTGATACAGTTACTCTGAAACAAGTTGATAAAATGGAGAGAATAAAGGGTTTTTTTTGCATTTCTTTCAAAATATAATAATTAAAATATAATGATTAATTATTAATTATAATAAAATTATCATTAATTTAAAAGAAGGTACAAAAGGCAGAACCCCCAAACTATCGGTATCGTTATCGGTGGAGAAATTTAATATCTGTGCATCTCTACTTATTTTATTTTTTTATTTTAGTTGCTAAGGCAACATTTCTCATTTTCATTTAGTTTAACTTGATGTACTAAAATAACTAAAATTGAAATAAAAATTGATAAAAACGAAAGACATTTTAAAAAAAACTTAATAAAAATGACAAAACACAAAATCACAAATAAGTAAAACTAAAATGTAAACGTAAGATAAAAACAAATTCAAAATATTAGTAAAAACTATAATAGTGTCTCAATGATACTAAAATAAACTGATAAATGTGGACAATTCGGCATTAACATCATGAATTTGGAACTGCTAAATAATTGTTTTCAAACAGGTTTTCTAAACACACCCTCCGTCTGCCATTGGCCAGACAAACAGGTGTTCTCAAACTCATGCAATGCAGCGTTTTATCTGCCTGTGTACTGTTTTATGTTGTTAAGAAGTAATGTTGAGAGGAAGGGTTGGGTTAGATGGTCGAATATATAATTCAGTGGTTTCCAAACTTAGGGGTCCGAAGTCATAAAAAGTGCCTCCCGCAAGATAATAATTCCCTCCGCGTCTGATTTACACTACAATAGCTCCATCCACTCATTTAAAAATATTGATTGAGTTAGAGAATATGTTATTCAAATTTGTTCTTTACTTTTGGATTTTCCGTCCTTCTTTCAAGGGATCTGACATTTCTGGGCTGTGATCTTCTTAGACCGTGATCATGCTGGTGAGAGGATGTGGTTAGAATTCATCAGCAGCTTATATACATCACCACAGCTTGACTGACAAGGTTTTCTCCACTCCCTTTGAGAGCTGCAAGAGAAGATAATGAATAAACACAGCCAAATGTCATGCTAATGTTAAGATCTGGGGATTATGTGATGGGTACTAATAACCCAACCTACACTGCTGTTATGAAAAGAGGGGTGCAGGGGGGAAAGGAATTAGATATGAATGTCGTGCCTCTTCTGAATTACCGATTCTATCTCAATCAGATATTACATCTGCAGCATGTGTTTCTGCACCACATAATGCAGCTGCTTTTAAACTGGGGCATGCATATTTTCGGAATTGACTAGTTGGTGGTCTCAACGAGCAGTCAATCTTAAGGAAGCCTGTTTGTTTATGGTCATGTCCAGCAGGCATCGGTCAAACACATTTCATAGATTCAAAACAGACTCTGAGCAAGTGAACACTGTTGTGCAAGTGAATTCTGTACGTTGTTCTAACCTAAACAGTTTCACAACGCAATTTTTGTTGCAAAACAAGCATGTGTTTCATTCTCAGTGTTCCCACAAGGTTGGATAATGGTACTAAAGCGGGCATTTGTGTAAACAATCTTCTTCTACTTAAAGGGGTGGTTGATTATGATTTCACTTTTTTAACTTTAGTTAGCGTGTAATGTTGCTGTTTGTGCATAAACAACATCTGCAAAGTTACGACGCTCAAAGTTCAATGCAAAGGGAGATATTTCCTTTTACAGAAATCACTTTTTAAGGACTACAACAAACGGCTGGTAGGGACTACAACAAGCTTCTTCCTGGGTTGGTGACATCACAAACCCTAAAATTTACATAAACCCCGCCCCGAGAACACACAACAAAGGGGGTGAGGCCATGTTGGGCTGCTTTAGAGAAGAGGAAGAGTTGTAGTAGTAGAGTGTTGTTGTCATGCCGTCATTTTACGCCGGACTGCTTCACAAACAAGGGTCAATTCAACGCTGGATTTGCACAAAAGATTAACATGACGGCACATGCTAGTCGATGAGTTGAATCAACTCCACAGCAACTACATAAATTTATCCACTAACCATTCAGAAACGTCCAGTTTCATTCTAAAAGTTGTAACTTCTTCCTGAGTCTCTCCATCAGTGTCGACTCCGGTTTGAACAATGTAAGGCTGAACACCGTTACTGACAATCCTCATTTTGGCTGCGTGAGATTCTCCAGCTTTGTTGTTGTTGAGCAACCGAAGCGCGAGCTGTTAAAGCTCCGCCCTCTTCTGGAAAGGGGGCCGGGAGCAGCAGCTCATTTGCATTTAAAGGGACACACACAAAAACGGTGTGTTTTTACTCACACCCAAATAGGGGCAAATTTGTCAAGCTATAATAAATGATCTGTGGGGTATTTTGAGCTGAAACTTCACAGACACATTCTGGGGACACCAGAGACTTATATTACATCTTGAAAAAGGGACATAATAGGTCCCCTTTAAAACTTTTTTTTGGCCGCCTAATGCACCTAACCAAGGCTCACTGGAAAAACGTGCCTCTACCTACACTTCTGCAAAACTCCAAACATGTACCAATACAAATCACTGCAGTTTCCAGCTGAAATGAACACTAGAGGCAGTAAAACACCAACAACTTTTATTCCTTTTCACACAAATTATGATTACAGGGGCAGATTAATGATTAATAATGGTTCCTTGCACAATACTATGTTATGACCTCAAAACACTTTCACCACAGTGCATCATTTGTAAACTAATATGTTTTGACGTTTACATCACATAATCAGCTCCATATGTTTGGCTTTTCTGATGTAGTAAACTTGCTCAGTAGCTCACCTGGTCAGGTGAGAGTCCCGTGAAACACCAATCACCATAAAAGAGCTCAACGACTAAAATGGCATTTATCTTGCATTTGCTTTTGTTATACTATTGGTAAGGTTTAGTGTATATGCTACGTTAACGTGATCGAGCATTATCCTTTTAGCGACACTTACTGAACATTTTATTTCAGAACTGCCACGATCATGGTACAACAACCAACCTAATAAAACACTACCAGATTCACCTTCATCTGTTTCGGATAAAACTAAAAATGCTTTTAGTGCAAGAAGCTACGTATAAGTAGGCATAGTATAAGTAGGCAAATTGGGATGCAACAATCATTTTGAAGCTCATGAGTGATTATGCTGCCTTCACATGCTCTCGGAATTATCGTAAATACAAGTTTCCTAGGAAAAAATTGCACATGAACGCCCTCCCATTTCGAAACTTGAATGCAATGAGCTCGTAATCACGACTTCAGAAGTGGGAATTATCAAATTTCCGATAGCACGTGAAGGCAGCTTTAGTCACATTCAGGGCTTGAGATTAACTTTTTTGCTCACCAGCCACTGTGGCTAGTGGTTTTCCAAAGTTACTAGCCTCAGCATTTTCACTGGACACATCGATACCATGGGAAAAATCTGCCATGTAGATATTTTTAATATTATCTGCAAGTTTATTAGGCTTTTGTCACTTTAAGACCTGATGCACAGAGCCATTATACTGTTACACGTTTTCTTTCTCAACCATTTACGTTCGCCAAGACTGTCATTTTGACACTATCGTCTGTGTATTTGACTGTTTATAGGCAATAAGCAGCGAAAAATAACTCAATTTATTACTGAGAGGCACCTTCATGTGTGCGCACTTTCGGTGTGAGCACAAAATCTGGGAGACTTAGTAAAATGTATACATTATTCAACCTGCCAAAGTGGCCAGTAGGAGTGGCCACACGCCACTGCTGAAATACACCTGCATTTGGCGGGTTTGCAGGTGTTAATGTCAAGCCCTGGTCACATGGCATTTATGGCTCAGGTAATTGTTTACAAAAAAACTAATCGACTCCAAGGCAGCAATGCCTGACTAGCCTTGGCAGATGAAGGAAACCAAGCGTCACAGATTTACCACCTGCTACACCTGTAACATGATGTACTTGTGATGGTACAGACCTAGAAAATTCAGATGGTGCTTGATAATTGTAATTCAATTGAATGCTTTGGATTACAGACCAATGAACGCAGCAGGTCTGTATGCTGATGCGGTATTAACTACACTAGCAGTAATTCTCTCTGATAGATCCAATCCAGCTTCATGTGGAGCTTTTATTTTACAATCATTGTATCAAGCCGATTTCAGATTCATAGTCGCTGGAACCACAGAGGGCAATCTTGAGATAAGTGTGCCATGGAAAAATCGTGAGATTGATGGATACGAGTTTTGAGAGGACAGACATATACAGACGTTGACTCAAGATCGCTTTACTCATCCAAAAATAGGAACTCACCACAGTTCTTTTAAATTGCCCAGTAATAGGAACTGACCCTTTTCTTTCAATGGTTTCATTAAAAGTAATTAAGCTAAAAGAAAGAGCTACACCCGTGGGATTGTGGAAAAACGGCATATCTGCATTAAAGCGGTGCATGAGCTGCCACCCAGAAGGCCTCTCATAAAACCCGCTGCCAAACCGTAACGCTGAGAGACGTGCTGTGGCTCCAACGAGGGCACCAATCCCATTTCCCGGCTTCTTAAACGCAACCCCGTCACTTTATTGTGCTACTTTCGTGTGATTTTGGGTCAGGAAAATAACATTTCTGCTATATGGGACATTACTGTGTACTATTAAACCGTTTGTGTATTTCATGTTTTTTCCTAACAAATAATCTCATGCAAATTCACTCATGACTTAATGCGTAATGACAGCCAGACTAATGTACACACGGAGGGATGTAATTATGCCCATAGTCTCTCTTAATGCGGCACATCATTTATTTTAGTCTTAATTAAGGGATCCTGAGAGGCTGGAAAGACAATTCAGCCCGTTTCTCCACTTCCAATTTGACATACACTGCCATCTTGTGGTTAAAACAATGATTATAACACCAATTCAAATTAAAAGTGATATTTGCTACGTTTTGGGTAATATTAATACAGGGAGAAAGCATCTGATATCCAAAGTTATACCTTACAGTTAGCTAATTAACCATATAAACCCCCGTCAATATTTTTTCATGTTCAAATATGAGTATCAGATATGATCAGTGTGTTTATTTGTTCATCTCTCAATCATCATTGTATTGCATTGCATTATATAAAACTATACAGAGCGTTGATCATTAGCCTAAATATAATCTTACTAAAACATTATTATTGGCAGATATAGAGTGACGACTGATATTTCTATGCATTTTTATGTATCTGCTATGCTGTTATAAAAAAATCTCATTGATTTACATTACAAGCATCAGAATTTCATCTTAATTTTTGGCCATATAAATATCAGCATCTGCACCAAATTGCATATTTTTTCCCAGTTAAAACTGAGGTGATGTTTTTGAGTATATGAGCTCCATATAGCCTACATTTCATACTATAATATGAGCCATAAAAGCCTGATGCATCAATGATGATACACTTGATGCAAACATTTTTTAGATTTTGTCTAAAGGTTCAATAAACTTTTACATTTATATATATATATATATATTAATGACTTAAGCATATGCACAGTTGTGCTTAAAAACACATATTACAAGCTTCATTCTGCAGAACAACAAATAGAGCTGGTGCTTGATTTAGGCTTGATTTTGTTTTGTTTTTCTCACACATTTGAGGTGTCTATAATATAGTAATGTGCACTACATTTAATCTTTTTTAATTACAAGCTATTTCATTAATGATTACCGATTACTTGTTGCACTGTGTAATTACAGTGTAGCCTGGAAGTGTGACTGGATATGTGCAAGTTTCATTTCTTTCATGATCATGGTGCTAAATGAATGCGTGTATTCACACGGCAGTGATTTGCTCTCACCTCTTTCACAACGCCGTCAAAACTGGCATAGTCCACTTTAACCTCTGCCTGCACAGCGGGGACTTATTTACCCAAGTTCCTGGATGTAGTCAATGGTGTGGAGGAAGCACTGGTCCGGAACGAGGGAATACCTTGGAGGAGCAGCCCAGAGAAAGGGCCCATTCAAAGATGGAATGACAAATAGGTGAGTCTGTTTACGTACACGCTGTTGACACAAGCACGCGTTTGGCTCGGTGGGTTATTGCTGGGTATTCGGGAATAAATCTAAACCTTTCAGGGCTACTGGGGTCTTGCAAAACAATGCCAATCTGTTTGGTTTAAAGCCACATATTTCAAAGTGCTGGCTTTTATAATGCCTCTTCACTGGTTCTTATGTTTTGAAATTGTCTGTCACATCGATAAAACATACAGTGAAATAATTTGGCATGTTAAATTGTCTCAGCATTTTAGTATCTTATTATTATTATTATTATTTATTTATTCAAAATATAAAATAGTATAAAGTATCCAGCATATTCTGAAACGCGGAAGTAACGTTATGTTTTTTCTGTGAATGTACGTCCGATTCAGACGACGAAAAGAATAACCAAGTGCGGTAAACGGTACAACTATTTACTCTACAAACCAGTGTGTTCATAATTACCACAATACATTATGATAAGAAATACCAGTTTGCAAATCAAGCAGCATAACGAGCTGTTTACTGCTAAAATATGGAAGCGACGAGACCGGAAGCCAGACACGTTCAAAATGGCCGCCCCCGATCTTACGTGAAAAATAAGGTGGATAATATTAGTGAGGTCCGTAGGCTATAATATTATGAGACCATAATGAAAATCTGTGATTCCTTTAATTCTGGAAAAAAAAAAATAGTATTTCCAATCATTAAATGGATTTCCCACAAATGAAAATACTGTCATCATTTAGGCTACTCACCCTCAAGTAATTCCAAACCTGTAAGAATTTCTTTATTCTGCTGAACACAAAGGAAGATATTTGGAAGAATGTCACTAACCAAACAGTGCTATTGGTTACTGACATTATGGTTATGGTTACTGACATTCTTCCAAATATCTTCCTTTGTGTTCAGCAGAACAAAGAAATTCATACAAGTCTGGAACTACTTGAGGCTGAGTAAATGATGACAGAATTTTTTATTTTTGGGTGAACTGACCCTTTAAAAGCAAATGAACGATATACAGTAAGATTTCATTGACCATGTGAACTTCATTTGAAGCACTGGGGCGTTCTCAAACCATATGGATAACATAGATCAGCAGATTTTTCACAAACTGTGGAGTCCATGTCAGCTTCAGTGCTGCTGATCATAATTTGTAATGAAATTTTATTTATTTAGTTAGTCAAAGTTAGGCAAAGAGAAAGAGATTGTTTGACCTTTGAGAACACCATACATCACATGGCTTCATCTGATAGGATTCAGCTCTTGTGTTGGCAAACAAATACACTTCATTTTCCTACCTAGAAACTTTGATATCAATATTAGGTCTATCTGCTTGAATGAGATGATCAGAGCATCCACTCAATTTTTCTTTGATTTAATACTCAATCCCTCAATCATAAACACAAAACAAGAAGATAATTGTGTACTTCAGTCCTTTTATAAAATGAAGGCAGTAATATACTGCTATGTATACCACTGTGTTAATTACTTTAACAGTAGTGTTATTCAATATTACATTTTTAAAGATATTTTAAATGTACTAAATTGCAATTTCATTATTACAAATGTGTAATTACAAATATATTTAAATACATAACATACAAGTTTCAATAGAAATGACATCGAGGTATATTTTAGTTGACCATCAATGCTTCTCAGTACATTCAGCAGTAACTTTAACCATTTTTCAAAGACAATAGAATTATGTAATTACATATAAAGATGTACTTAAGTGGGTCAAAAAAGCACTTTTAAGTTCAACTAATTGCATTTAATATAAATTTAAACTATAAAACATTTTAATTTCAACTGTAAATAACATGCAGTTAAGTGTCCAGAAAGATTACATTCAGTTCACACTCAAGTATATATACCATAACAAGTACTCTTTTTAAAATTGTACTTTTTTTCACAAGGCAAATTATGACTGAATTTTCATTTTGCTTTGAACTATCCCTTTAAAGCCCCGTACCAGCCTTTACAACTGCAGCTCAGTCGTGTCAAACATTGCTGATCATCTCTTATCTGAAATCTCATTTCAAACACAAGTTCTTTTTATTCCTTCAACGTAAATAAGGCATTTTGCTTTTTCCGTCATTTCCAATCCCGGATGATATTTTTGTCTTGTGGTCCTTGCTCTCGTAACAGCCTCGGGCTTGCCAGTGTCCCTCAGGGTTCTGGGAAGATGAAATAGTGCGCTGTTTCAGGAGGAGCACACTGCTTCAGCCACAGGTTTAAATTAAGCGTGGTGGGGCAGCGCTGGGAGGGGAGGCCTCAAACCCCCTCCGGCCGCATAGGAAAGAGAATAACTCAAGTATGGCAGCATGAATGCCGAGGCTGATACGGTAAATGTAAACAAGAGAGACACGGTAAGAGAGAGGTCAAGACATCGCACACATATCGCTTCAGCAGGGGGCGTTTCACATTCTGGCCAGCTTATTTTGGTTTTGCTTTTCATTTTGGTTTCACACCACAACACACAAATCAAGTATTAATGAGCAATGTGCGTCAGAAAAGAAGGCATGGAAGTTTGTTTCCACTTTGGAGTGCCAAGAAGAAAAACTTGGGTTTACCTTGATAATGTTTCTATTTACACTAGGTGCAAATAACCCACCTTGTTGGCAGAGGCTATTTACACTAACTCCTCCCACCATTGTCTGATTGAGCCAGAAAAATTGCAAAAGAAACCTGTCTGATAACAGTGATTAAGCAGTGGTGTAGAGAGTAAGACGGGTGGTGTGAGCTTTTGTCAGGTTCGAGTTCAAATCTGCCTTTTTCCAGACTCATTCATCTCACTTTCCCCATCGCACATCAGCTCGGAGAGACATTTATTTTAAATAAAAATGAAGAAAATATTCGAAAAGTGGAAATAAAGTGCCTAACGGGTAGGGTGAGGGCTTTAAGGACTGGGACAATAAGGCGGCATCCAATGAGCTTCTTCCCGGGTTGGTGACATCACAAACCCCAAAATTTACATAAACCCCGCCCCCGAGAACACACAACAAAGGGGGTGAGGCCATGTTGGGCTGCTTTAGAGAAGAGGAAGAGTTGTTGTAGTAGAGTGTTGTTGACATGCCGTCATTTTACGCCGGACTGCTTCACAAACGAGGGTCAATTCAACGCTGGATTTGCACAAAAGATTAACATGACGGCACATGCTAGTCGATGAGTTGAATCAACTCCACAGCAACTACATAAATTTATCCACTAACCATTCAGAAACATCCAGTTTCATTCTAAAAGTTGTAACTTCTTCCTGAGTCTCTCCATCAGTGTCGACTCCGGTTTGAACAATGTAAGGCTGAACACCGTTACTGACAATCCTCATTTTGGCTGCGTGAGATTCTCCAGCTTTGTTGTTGTTGAGCAACCGAAGCGCGAGCTGTTAAAGCTCCGCCCTCTTCTGGAAAGGGGGCCGGGAGCAGCAGCTCATTTGCATTTAAAGGGACACACACAAAAACGGCATGTTTTTGCTCACACCCAAATAGGGGCAAATTTGACAAGCTATAATAAATGATATCTGTGGGGTATTTTGAGCTGAAACTTCACAGACACATTCTGGGGACATCAGAGACTTATATTACATCTTGAAAAAGGGACATAATAGGTTCCCTTTAATATATATATAATCATATAGACTGGATATGTTGTTATAATTTCATACCGTTTATAATATACTACAATAGGTGCATGTAGTATCTGCCACTATATGCACTAAGTATAAATAGCATCTAACTACTATTTACAGGTTCTCATTATTATTCTATTCTATTCATAACTTTTCCTCCAACAGAAAGTGTTTCTGAAACATGAAACATCTCTCAATTATCTCTTGTGACCTCACAATGCTGGTTGGATTGATGTAGTCTAGAAAGTAGGGTGCCATGAAACAAGTAATGTAGTATGTGTGTTTGGTCAACAGCAGACTTGGCAACATATAAACTGAGCGTCCCCTTGATGGCAGTTTTGTCCTCTGTTTGCTATCAAAGAGCTTTCTTCAGTCCCAACTAAGTCCCCTGCTCAGGCTTTCTTTGGGCCTGCTGGAAGCTCTGTGCTGCTTGGGCCATCATGTCCTTGTAGAATTGCAAGTCTTCTTTCTTTTCCTGCAAGGTGTTCCTCAGAGTGGTTCTCAAGTTTTCATTTTCTTCTAGTTGCAGCGCCAACCTGCATGGACAAGATACACGTGCATTTAGTTACTGGTCTGGAACAATCAGTTTGCTTAAGCAAGCATCACTATTACAACTCCCCATATGGAACATGATACCCAAATAGTGTTGCTAGTTTAGGAAAAATGTGCTGTTATGTTCTAAGCCAGTGTTTCCCAACCCTGTTCCTGGAGGCTCACCAACAGCACACATTTTGGATGTCTCCCACATCTGACCCATCCATTTCAGGCCTTGGAGTCTCTACTAAGGAGCGGATGAGTTGAATCAGGAGTGTTTGATTAGGAAGAGTTTGAAAATGTGTAGTGTTCGTGTGCCTGCAGGAAATGTTGATAAAACTTTCAGATACTAATTAGACCGCAGCTCATTCAGCTCAGCGCAGCATATTTTACTGTAAATATCTCTCACAATTAGGGCAAAATGTGTCAACAAATTGAGCTCTAGGTACTGTGACAGTTCCGACAGAGATCTTTTAGTACTAAAATGAGGTTGCATGCGAATATTAGTGTTAATCTCGTCAGATTTTTTTTTAAAATTTAGTCTTAGTCCTGTGTCAAATGCACTTTTTAGTTTTCATCATATTTAGTCGATGAACATTCATAGTTTACATGTTAACGAAATTAACATGAGCTGCATGATTCTGGATGAATTGAGAATCAGGATTTTTTTGTTTCACGCAGAGATCACGATTCTTCCATTATTCTTAACAGACAACTATACAAAATAACATGTAATTTACTAGAGGTTCTGACAAAATGTTAATTGCTGTAGTCTATTTAAAATGTTTAATCTGAATGATTTTTTTTTTATTAAAAAAATCGGATTGAATGAATGATTCAATGACTCACTCATAAAGACTTCACTTGTTTCATTACTGGATGAATCAGTGTTTTTGAACGAATCTCTTGAATAAATGGTTCAATGACAAATACATTTCATTACAAGTCACTTGTCGCCACCTACTGGTGTAACGATGTAATTGATACAATCATTATCTGAAGCACCAGGTTACTTTCAAAAGGTGATTTGCTCTATTTTGATCGCTACCATAGACATCAGTGTTTATATCTTAACTATAAACGTTTATACAGTACTTTTGTGATAATATATATATTTATAACAGAAATAATAATACTGTGTAGTTGAAAAGCTGTTTCAGACAACTGCTCTCTCTGGGTCAGCGGCAACTCAGATTTAAATGTTCACTTTGATTTTGTCATAAACACAGGCGAATCATTGTCATTTAGGGATGAGATCGATTGGGTGATCGCAATCTTTTAACGAATAATCGTGCAGCTCTAATTAACACTAGTGAATATTTTAACATTCAGGAACGTACTGTGCTTTGAGTTCACTGAGTTGAGCATCACGGCTGACCGCAGAGAGGCTTCTGGGAGACGAGCCCTCCTGTTTCTCAGGGAGACTCAGAGTGCTGCCCGAGCTTCCTACATCAATACAAGAAAACACAATGGATTTCAGTCTGAGATGGCTAGTTAATCAGATATTCTATGGACCTAAAACTGTTTTTTTGACACTCCTTAACCATGAAAAACATGATTACGCTAGTTTCAGTCTATATGAGGCCATACAGAACCTGTTCTGCTCCGATGCATTGCTTCCTTCCTTGAGTCCAGTTTGGCTTTCTCCAGCTGCTGCTCCAGTGAGACTGAACGCTGCCATTCTTGTCTGAGTTTTTGCTCCGCTTCTACACACTGGCGCTTAGCCTCTTCTTCCCTGTAGACCAAATTAAGACCATTAAAGGATATAAAGTGTAGCAGTCCATTACAGCAATTACATGTGTAATTCTGTCTAACTAGCATCAACAAACAGATTTACAAAAATAATGACTTTTTAAACAGTCGTGCCATGGTGACGTTAGAGAAGCATTCCATATACTATTTTTAGTATATTATGTGCTCTAAATTAATGATTCCAACATAATGACATAATAACATTAAAATATGCCTTTATTTAGATGTATTATCTTAAAGTCGTTACGCTGGTTACCTGTAATGATTTTAAAAAATCTTTTATTAGTTTAACAGGTGTTACATGAACACTTTCACCAGATGACTTAAATAGCTCTATTTGTAAAGAATGATTCATTCTAGGATGATTGGGGTGATTTTGTAGGGAAGTGATCTGCATAGACAATAATAAACAAATTAAAGCATAGGTAAATACGGCAGAACAAAGATACAAATGAAGTAAACAGCTTTATGTTTTTTCAGGTAAGTCGAACAGTATTCAGGTACAGAAATTGAATAATCAAATGTAAAATAACAACACATAGTCTTCACTGTATAAATGAACAGATAAGTTACTCTCTAAAAAAGTAATTAATTACAAGCTACTAATTAGCCATGTGTATTGAAACATTTTCTGAAGCAAAATTTCCCCAGGGGGACAATAAAATTCAATACAATAATTACATCTTCAACAGTGTAATTAGATTACTGTACTAATTACTCTCTCTAAAAAGTATGGCATTCCTTATCACTAATTATTTTCCAAATCCCATATAAACCTCAACCAGTTAAACGATCAAGGATAGACACGAAAATGTGCTTTTAATTCTTTCAAATAAATATAAAATAGCATAAATTATTCTTGAACTGACTAAAGTAGGCTATTTAAAGGGAGAAGGTTACATTAAAAACATACGATTTAACATTAGACGTTACATTTTGTTGTTAAACCCACTTTGTTTTATATAGAATTGTTCTGTAGTCTATACAGTATACAGTATTTAATGCAATTATATCAGAAGTAACTGTAATTAAGTTACAGAAAAACGAAGAGTAATCCCTTATTTTACTTTTTCAAAGGAAAATAATTAAATTACATTAACAGTTTACACCCAACATTGTGAATTAAATATAAATGATCTTTGTTAAAGCTACAAAAGTGATTTTCTCTTTCTCTTTTGTAGTTCGATGATTAACATTAGTCACACAGACAGCAGCAGGTATATTAGGCTGCTGTCACTTTAAGACCAAATGCACGGATCTAATATACTGACACACATGCACTTTCTTTCTCAACTGTTTACATTCACTTAAGACATACCTGCCAGTGTCTATGTGTCTGTTCAAGCACAAAAAGATGAGAAAGAGAACTGAATTTGGTGTTCATGTGCTGTCTGTGATGCATGTCTGAGATGCGATCTGGCGGAAGCTAGTTATTTTACTTCACAACTTGTTAAATATGGATTTTTTTTTTACACAAATGCATCGCTTCACTTCAGAAGGCCTTTATTAACCCCCCTGGAGCCGTGTGGAGTATGTTTATGATGGATGGATGCATTTTCTTGAGCTTCAAACTCATTGGTCCCGTTCACTGCCATTATAAAGCTTGGACGCATCAGGATATTACATATTACATGTTTTTTGTTTTTAGTTTGTTCCAAAAGATTTACATATAATTTAAAGTCATTTATAAAATGTGAAAAATCTGGTTTGCAAAGAGCCCACCTCTTTTTATTTATATGCTATTTTCCTAATAAAATAAATAACTAAAAATTAATTTTAAACTTAAAATTATCATTCTAAAAAAATAAAAAAAAGCACATCAGTACACAAATTCATATCATACACTCCAGTTTTCTATTGGTATAAATTTATAAATCTTTCCAAAATAATCTTGAGTAGAGACAGTAAGAAAACAGATGCAAAATAGTTTCTTTTTCCTGTCCACAAAATTCACAGTTATGTGAAATATTGAGTTTCCAAAACATGCTTAACAGGGTAAAGTCTATGACGTATTTTGTAAGACACTTCCTTAATTTTGTTATTGATACAAAACTTATTTTGCAGTTTCCATGCTTTGTCCTAAGAGATATTACCAAATAAAGAAGACCAAAGAAATCTTGCTGCAGGAAAAGACACAAAACAGAGAGCATTTCTTATGATGTTAATGCTACATTGATGTTTCAAAACATCAACATTATCAATGTAAATATTTCCACAAGGATTATCCATGTTGATTTCCACTGAACTAGTGATCTTTAAAAGTAACGTCACACTCTTTGGAATCGCGTCAAGAACAATAGCAAAGTCTCTTGGTTTAATTGGTAATTGAAGAAATTCTGTACATGACAATAAATATCCATTGGACTTAACTAATTGCCTTACTGAAATATTCCCTTCATTGAATCAAGTATGATAGAATAGTGATTTGTTTTTAAATAGTATATCTTTGTTATTCCATATGAAATAATTGTGCGGTGAGAAATTGTGCTTATACACCACTTTCCATGTTAGCCAGGCTTGTCTGTGAAAACAGGCCAATTTAATTTTGTCAACAGAAAAATATTGAATGCTTTATAAAAATCAATAAATAAAATAAAACTATCATCAATAATCTAGTCTAATATTGTTCCTGATAGGACAGCCTTACATGAAACCAGACTTGATTCATTCTTCCAGCAAAAATCACTGCAAACAACTTACTGTCATTACTGAGGAAACTAATGGGCCTCCAATTTTGTCCTTATTAGGTTTGGGAATCAATGTTATGACCCTGTGTTTTAATGAAGTGGGCAATTCACCTTTTTGTATTGCTTCTACAAATACTAATAATAGAAAGGGTGAAAGGTCTTTAGAAAAGGTCTTATTAAAATTATCCTGTCATTGCCTGGAGATTGATTGTTTTTAGCAAGTTAATGCACTCTATTAATGTCCATTTTTATCACACACACTCTGAAAGTTCAGGTCTGTTTTTCTGGTATCACTCTCAAAGCTATTAAAAAAAAAGTTTAATGTTGGAAGTAACCAATCTTTTATATTTTGCTTCCAATTTTCCTTGGTTAACAGTTGCCAAATGAAGATGTTTTGTAGAAAGTTATAATTTGAATTTCTATAAATTGTGTCCTACCTGGTTTGCTGTATTTTGGTCAGCTCCAGCAGTCTGTCCCTCTCCACACTTGCAGCTTGATAAAGAGCCTTATACTCCGCACACTGAGCCTGGAGCGACGGGATTTTAACAGCACACTCTGGACAGGCCACTTGAGCATCTCTGAAATAATATACAGTACAATGCTTTCACTCATGTTAGACAGCAGGAGATGTATGTGAAATTCAGTGCAGGACAGGACTTAAAAATAGACTTCCATTGTAAGTGAAGTATTGTAAATGTATGTAAAATGTGTTTGGGGTGGTCTCTCTCTGTCCCAAATCAAAAGATCACACCGTCTCTATGTCTCAAATCCTTCTTCGAATGTAAGTCAGTGGGACTTTTTCATGCAAAAGGTATAGATCATACATTTAGTAAAGTAATAGCATATCTCTCCTCATCAAACTGACAATTGAAGGTCAGGTTCATAATACAGGGCCCTAATAAATAACTGAAACCAACTAATATAAATGAAAACAGAATTAAAAATTATGCTGGTGTTCCTGAATTACAAAATCATTATAAAAATGGTTTGGTCAGCAGTCTGATGACAAGGAAGAAAATCACAGTTTATTTATTGTTGTGGACTATTGGCCAGATTTAGTAAACAGGGCAAATGAGCGTGAGACTGCAATCCCATAAAAGCGCCGACAGGAGTGTAAAGTTCTGCAGCTGATCTACTGACATTGAGCAAATTAAAGAACAAAGACGCAGCAGCTCATTTCTATAATGACCAACACAATCTAGAGCAGCACGAATAAGCATAGAGCCGATGATAATCAGGTGCAGGTGATCTACTAACAACACAGACACAGCAAATTAAAAATAGCGTGGCTTGGCAAACGATATGTTTAGATAACATCTTCCTCTGGCCTTCCAAATAAATGAACACGAGTGAAAATATTCTCTCTCCTCTCTCACGCTCTCTGATCTCTGCGGTTCTTCCTCCTACAGCAGCTATCGCAGCAAGTCAAGAGCTAAATGGGTTAAAACATGCTTTTTTGGGGCATTAAAAAAGGCAAAAATATCATTTATCTCCCATAAATTTTTGTCTGAAAGGGACTTGTTTAGTAAATCCTGACAGTAGTTTTTTAACGCCAAATAAGGGAACAAGCTTGCTGAAACAAGCTGTTAGGGGCCGTTTACATGACACCGTTTTCAACTAAAAACAAAAGTTTTTATGCGTTTTGGCCATTCATTTACACAACAATGGCATTTTGGTGGTATGAAAACGCAAATTTTTGAAAACGATACCATTATTATCTCTGTGTAAACTACAAAAACGTGAATTTGTGAAAATGGTGACGTCACGCGCATGCGAGTTACGTGTTCAGTCGCCAAGTGACATCGCCAACTACTGGCCTGTCATGAATAATACAGCGCTTTAGTCGTTTTTGCGGATCCGTGTGAAAGGGGATCGTTTAGACAACCTTGTTGTCTATATGCAGAAAATGCAAAGGAAAAACTTTTCTGTTTTTATTACATCGTTGTCGTGTAAACGTACCCTTAGTAACCCAGCTAAAAAATATATATTCTAAGAATGTTTTGCTAATACTCCCATTATGTTATGAAAATATTATTTCTGAATGTGCTAAGAACATTCAAAATTTCTAGTTTTTAAATGATTTAAAAACGTTTTTTCTCGGTTATACAGATGTTAAGGAAACTTTCCATTATCTTATTCTTCAAACATTATGGGAACGTTAATTTTGAATGTTCTCTGAACGTTCTGAAACAAGTAGTAACATTTAAAAAATGTTAGATCCATCCAACTAAAACACGTTTTTGTGCTAACATTTTGAAAACATTGAAGTCCCCACAAAATCAAAATGGAAGTTTTTTGGCTTTTAGTATAAATATGTTAGCCTTACTGTTAACCAAAAGCTAGTGTGCTCCAAAACAATTCGCATTTAGAAGATATAAGCATTCAAAACTTACAGTCTCTCACTTCCGCCAATATGAATCCATGATTTTGATGACATCACGCTGCACTTCAGCTTCTCGTCAGATTTTCTGACCAATCAAATGCTCTCTAGAATCTAAAGTGTCCCCTACATTACAAATAGACGCTGAAGCTGTGGCTGAAATCGGTCACTTGTTCACACATTTACTATTTTCTACATGGTGAATGGCACATAGTGCACTATATGGGGGATAGGGAACGATTCAGACAGTGTAAATATGCTTTCTATTGAGGCGAATCAAGTCTGGTTTCACATTGGCATCATGCAAACCGCCGCAGCGCACACACAGTCTGCTCCGGTCCAGAGACACGAGAGCACAGAGCGGACATATGTGCAAGTCAGCGCAGACCACAAAACATATTGGACTCATTTGAATTCTGCACAGAATGCTGTATTTTAAAGCAATATTGAGGAGATTTGAAGGAGAAATGATTAGAGATTAGGAGGATACTGCGACTCTGGCCGAGCTGTTATATAAATGAAATGCTGTCAATACCTGGCAGAGTTGGACTCCTGTCGTGATGTCAAAGGCCTGATGTTAAGTTGACTTTTACACTCCGACTGCTTCTGCACCAGACACACAAAACGTGCGTAAGCATGAGAAAGAAAACGCTGATGATGATCTGATCAGATGTGTCATACCATGAGGGCAAGTTGCTGGATCTCTCGCTCCAGCTCTTTGACCTTGTTCTCCTTCTCTGACACCATGAGTTTGAGCTGCTGGATGAGGGAGGCGTGTTGCTGGGCCTCGTTGTGCAGCTGCCTCTCCAGGCCCTGCTGAGCCTCCTCACGCTGGGACCCTTTCTGGCTGAGATGACCGAACATGGCCTGCCACTTCGCCTGTTGCTTCTATTGGGAGAGGGAGTCAGAGTTAGCCCTCAATAGCATCTGCTTTAGATCATTTGTCTGTTTAGGATTTCATGTTCTTTATGTAGACCAGTAGTCTGTATTGGGTATCTGTTACCAATAAGGCGTCGACCAGCTCATCATCATGTTTGCCCTTATCCAGTAGAGTGCTGATCTGGCTCTTCAGGGCTTTGACTTCTGTGCTCAACACTTTGTTCCTGGCTTTGGACCCCTCCAGTTTCTTCTTTATGTCTGAGTTCTCTTCAAGCAGAACTTCATAATCCATAGTGAGCTTCTGAAAAGACACAAAATGTGGATAATGTGAAAAGTTATGACATAATCAGGCCCATAAAGATGTTTAATCAATGTGCACAACCTCCAGTGCCTCCTTCCTCTCCCTCTCTATGTGGCGGATGTGGCTGAGGTTTCTGTCTTGTGTCTTCGGTAGGCCTCCCATTCTCGTGATCTCCTCTTCAAGGCCTTGGTCACATAGCTGCCTCCTGTGAGATGATTGGCTGAGCTGTTGTTCCAGATCTCGCACCTTCAGTGAATAAAATGTTTACAGAGAACCTATTATGATTTATTGTGTAATGTTGCTGCTGCCATGTTTTCTAATTATATCTCCCAAGTGAATGCGGTGTCACTCGCCAGTTGGCCGGTAACATTTTTATGAATTCTAGTGGACAAATTCACATAAAATTATGTCAAAAAATAGCGAGTATTCTGGTAAAGGTAGTCGGTTATGTCTTAAGTAAACATAAACAGTTGAGAAAGTAAACACATGTGTACCAGTATCAGTATATTAGATCCGTGTATCCGCTCTTAAAGGAACACTCCACTTTTTTTGAAAATAGGCTCATTTTCCAACTCCCCTAGAGTTAAACAGTTGAGTTTTACCGTTTTCGAATCCATTTAGCCGATCTCCGGGTCTGGCAGTACCACTTTTAGCATAGCTTAGCATAGTTCATTGAATCTGATTAGACCGTTAGCATCTCGCTCAAAAATGATCAAAGAGTTTCAATATTTTTCCGATTTAAAACTTGACTCTTCTGTAGTTACATCGTGTACTAAGACCGACGGAAAATGAAAAGTTGCGATTGCGTAATATCATTGCGCCTGCTGCACCCATGGTACGGCAGCAAAGTTCCTTGATTATTACGCCAGAATGAGAGTATAGTTCCTAGCCATATCGGCCTAGAAAATCGCAACTTTTCATTTTCCGTCGGTCTTAGTACACGATGTAACTACAGAAGAGTCAAGTTTTAAATCGGAAAAATATTGAAACTCTTTGGTCATTTTTAAGCGAGATGCTAACGGTCTAATCAGATTCAATGAACTATGCTAAGCTATGCTAAAAGTGGTACCGCCAGACCCGGAGATCGGCTGAATGGATTCGAAAACGGTAAAACTCAACTGTTTAACTCTAGGGGAGTTGGAAAATGAGCCTATTTTCAAAAAAAGTGGAGTGTTCCTTTAAAGTGACAGCAGCCTAATATTCCTGTTGCTGTCTGTGTTTTTAATGTTAATCAAACAACAAACAACAAAGAAAAAAATCACTCACTGCTCTTTACTGAATAACTTTAGTAACTTTAATAAGGATTAATTAATAAGGATGTTTAATTTATACAGTGAAGACTATGGAAAACCCTGTCAATGAATTAAAAGTCATCCTAAGAGATGAACATACAGTCTGAGAGCATGTTGACTCACTCTGTTCTGAAGGCCGAGGATCTGCTGAGAACGGCCTCTCCAGCCTCCTGGAGTACACAGTATCTGCTGAATATTGACGTCCTCACCCACCTCACAGCTCAACACCTGACAAAACACCTGGACTAGATCATGTTGTTCACTCTAAATAACTCATACACTGGCAGGATTGGTTGAGCACAAACCTTGTGAGCTATTTTTAACTCTTGTTTAAACGTCTGGATCTGGTTGCGGTATTCAGTCATTTTGAGCTGGGCTGCAGATAGTTTCTCCTGCAGTGACTTCACTACCGGGCTGTTCTGCACAAAAACACATTGAAAATAAAGTCATTTGAAAACAGTTAAGAAATGTCTAATCATGTACCGAATGATGACACAGTATTACCTCAAGACAGTCATTCACAGTTCTTGAAGTCTGCTTTTTGTTTGTCGTCTTTGCAGGATTAAGTAACAGTGTGGCCTGAAGCTAATAAGACAGATGTTTATGAAATACCACACAAATACCAAAATACCAAAACAACTTTCAAGTAAACAGTTCTGTTTCTTCTTTACCTCTTTCTCCAGTTCTTTGACCCGATTGTTTGCTTGTTTAGTTTTGGTCTTCTCTCGCTCCATTTCAGCAGCTAATTCTCGATTCTTTTTTGACAGTTCCACAATCTTGGTTGCCGCTGCATCTCCTGCCAAACCAGCAGTACCTTGGGGGGAAAAAAGGATTGTCACACTCATTATATACCAGACAGATATTCAGTGGACCCCTAAACTATGTGGGCACTTAATGCATGAAAAACATGTTATGACAAGCAACATTTCACAAAATACATTGTGTTATAAACTACTGTTCAAAAATTGTGGACCAGTAAGATTTGTATATATTTTTTAATTATTTAACAGAAATTAAGGATCAGGATTATTATCATAAACTAAAACTGTGTAAATATTAGTTAAAATACTTAAACTAAAATTAGAAATGTTCCCTTGGCAATAAACTAAAATAAGTTTAAGTTGAAGCACTAAAATTATTAACTGGAAATAAATAAAACTAAAATAAATGAAACTAAAATTAACTTGAAAACTAAAAATATAAAAATCAAAGACACTTCAAAATATTAATAAAACTAGAATAAAAACTAAAATAACTGCCAGTGATGCATTCAATTGATCAAAAGTCATAGTAAAGACATTTAAACTGAAATAAAAATAAATTTAACTAAAATTAACTTGAAAACTAAAAATATAAAAATGAAAGCCAATAAAAAATATGAATAAAACTATAATAAAAACTAAAATAACTTCCAATGATGCATTCAATTGATCAAAAGTCACAGTAAAGACATTTAAACTGAAATAAAAATAAATGTAACTAAAATTAACTTGAAAACTAAAAATATAAAAATAAAATCCAATAAAAAATATTAATAAAACTATAATAAAAACTAAAATAACTGCCAATGATGCATTAAATTGATCAAAAGTCACAGTAAAGACATTTAAACTGAAATAAAAATAAATGTAACTAAAATTAACTTGAAAACTAAAAATATAAAAATAAAAGCCAATAAAAATATTAATAAAACTATAATAAAAACTAAAATAACTGCCAATGATGCATTAAATTGATCAAAAGTCACAGTAAAGACATGTAAACTGAAATAAAAATAAATGTAACTAAAATTAACTTGAAAACTAAAAATATAAAAATAAAATCCAATAAAAAATATGATTAAAACTATAATAAAAACTAAACTGCCAATGATGCATTCAATTGATCAAAAGTCACAATAAAGACATTCAAACTGAAATAAAAATAAATGTAACTAAAATTAACTTGAAAACTAAAAATATAAAAATAAAAGCCAATAAAAAAATATTAATAAAACTATAATAAAAACTAAAATAACTGCCAATGATGCATTAAATTGATCAAAAGTCACAGTAAAGACATTTAAACTGAAATAAAAATAAATGTAACTAAAATTAACTTGAAAACTAAAAATATAAAAATAAAAGCCAATAAAAATATTAATAAAACTATAATAAAAACTAAAATAACTGCCAATGATGCATTAAATTGATCAAAAGTCACAGTAAAGACATGTAAACTGAAATAAAAATAAATGTAACTAAAATTAACTTGAAAACTAAAAATATAAAAATAAAAGCCAATAAAAAATATGAATAAAACTATAATAAAAACTAAACTGCCAATGATGCATTCAATTGATCAAAAGTCACAATAAAGACATTTAAACTGAAATAAAAATAAATGTAACTAAAATTAACTTGAAAACTAAAAATATAAAAATAAAAGCCAATAAAAAATATTAATAAAACTATAATAAAAACTAAAATAACTGCCAATGATGCATTAAATTGATCAAAAGTCACAGTAAAGACATTTAAACTGAAATAAAAATAAATGTAACTAAAATTAACTTGAAAACTAAAAATATAAAAATAAAAGCCAATAAAAATATTAATAAAACTATAATAAAAACTAAAATAACTGCCAATGATGCATTAAATTGATCAAAAGTCACAGTAAAGACATGTAAACTGAAATAAAAATAAATGTAACTAAAATTAACTTGAAAACTAAAAATATAAAAATAAAATCCAATAAAAAATATGAATAAAACTATAATAAAAACTAAAATAACTGCCAATGATGCATTCAATTGATCAAAAGTCACAATAAAGACATTTATAATGTTTTTTTAATGCTTTCTATTCTATTTCTATTCATCAAAGAATCCTGAAAAATAAAATGTATGACGGTTTCCAAAAAGATATGAAGCAGCACAACTGTTTTCATCAGAAATGTTTCTTGAGCATCAAATCATCATTTCAGAATGATTTCTGGATCATGTGACACTAAAGACTGGAGAAATGACGCTGAAAATTCAGCTTTGATCACAGGAATAACTTTTACTATATATATATATTTTACTATATATTCACATAGAAATTTTAAACTGTAATATTTCACTGTTTTACTGTATTTTTGATTAAATAAATGCAGCCTTGGTGAGCAGAAGAGACTTCTTTCAAAAACACAATAAAATGGTAGTACTAGTAAAAATATACTGACTTCATACAGCCACTGAAACACCTTAGTCAAGGACACTAGAAAAGCTTTATTTGTTTGCAGATGCCACACATACAATCCAATATAATTACATTCATATACTTTTAAGTGTGATGTAAGTGTCTTAATATCTTTTTGGGCCACTGTATGTACATCAGCCTCACAAACAATAATGCAGCATTTACCTGCTAAAGCCAGCCTGTCCTCCTCTCTCTTCTTCTTCAGGTGTTTTATCTCAAAGTCTTTCTCACTTAGCAGTTTGTGGAGTCGGCCGTTCTCGTCTCTCAGCTCCCTCAGACGATCATGCAACTGTTCGTTTTCATGCTGGATCACTCTGAATTAAAGTACAATTAATATTTTTTTATAATACATGGCATGAACACATGATAAATATGTGGTGGAAGTGTGAAACGACCCAGACCGGATTTGAACACAAGTTGTCTGCACAGGTACACTACCCACCTCTCCATATGGATAGCATTTGCAGAGCAGTGCAAGACGAGCATTTGTGGTTAAAAAGTATATACGTTTTTATTTTCTTTAGAAAATGATCAATGGTTTCTCTAGATAAGACCCTTATTCCTCGTCTGGGATCGTGTAGAGCTCTTTGAAGCTGACCTGAAACTGACATTTGGACCTTCAACCCATTGGTAACTAGTCCAGTCTATTGTAAGTCACACTGTCTGCTAAATTACCAATGAATAATTAAATTAGGTCTCATTTCTGGCATGATGAACTATGGTGTTGACCTGAAAGGATGTTGTTCTGGTAATAACCATAATAATTATATTTGTGACAGCGGCACTGTGAACTCATTGTGTCACCTTGCATTGAACAGATCCATCATGTCTCCGTCCTCTTCCATGAGGTTGATATTGTCCAGGCTGCTGAGAGGAGAAGTCTTATCTTTATCCGTCTGTTTCATCTCCAGTCTCCTCCGGATGCGCTGCACTTGTTGCTCTTGAAGAGTCTGAAACTGAAGCCTCAGGTGCTCCTTTATTTCCTCACTGTCACCATCCATCACTGAGAGATCAGAGATGACAGGACACATCTGACAAACAGCATGAAAGCGTGTGTATGCAAATTATAGATGATTAAACGATGATATAGATGAAGAGACATGCTTCAAAAACACATCTGGATTGTTGTTTGTCTATTAAATGGCTTTTCCTCATCTATTTTCATTAATTTTATATTTGTATAGATGTGTTATTTCGTTTTTAGTATTATCTTTACTCTGTGTATGTTTAAAGCACTGTGAGCTCTGCTGTATTGTGCTAGATGTAAATAAAATCTAATATTTATTATTATTTTTATCACTAATACCACTATCAGCTTCCATGCAGCATGTGTATAATATTAGAGAAAGATCAATGTCGATTATTTGTCGATTAATTAACGTTTGATCTTTATCATACAAACTCTTAACTACAACAAGCAGTCAGTTTAAGACTTACCAGACGAATTTAGTACGATTTCCGTCAAACTATTTGGGGATTTATATGGTTTTAAGTCATTTTATAAAAATACAGTATCGTCCATGATTTAACAAACATACTGAAGGATTCGCGAGGTGTTTTCCGTCCATTTGTATACGCGACCGTCTCTGTGGTAACGCGTCGCCAGGAAGCGCGTGAAGAGACGCGTTTGATAACCTCCGGAGAGTCGCTGGACATCTGAGGCTGTTTCTCAAGACCGGTTTTGCCGGAGTAATAACTGGAAAGAACGAACTTGGAAGAACACGAGGACACAAAGCCTATCTCTGCCCATTCCAGCATATTTTAAGCAGCGGGACAGCAGCACCACCCAGTGCACGATAAATAACACATAACAGATGTCATAACCTATTAAAATATTTGCTGACATTCTTATATTATGAGAATATATATCTGTATTTTACCGCGTTACCGTGTAAATAAGTTTGTATGTGTATTTAATGTTACCTATGCTTTATCTATGTTAAGATTATTTATAAAAGGCCAGTAAGCCAAACATTTTTTCCAAACAACATTTTCCGTGAAATGATCCATTATGCATAAGGCAAAGACACAATATCTTTTTTGAAATAATAAAGCTAAGGATCTGTTCTAATGGGACAATTATTCCTTAAAGGGATAGTTCACCCAACAATGAAAATTATGATTCCATGATTTACTCACTCTCAAGCCATCCTAGGTGTATATGACTGTCTTCTTTCAGACGAACACAATCTGAGATATATTTAAAAATATCCTGGCTCTTCAAAGATTTATAATGGTAGTGAATGGGGGGCGTTTTGAAGCCAAAAATAAATGCATCCATCCTCATAAAAGTAATCCATACGACTCCAGGCCTTCTGAAGTTAAGCGATGGGTTTTTGTAAGAAAAATCCATATTTAAACTTTATAATCTAAAATAAGTAGCTTCTGCTAGACGACCGTACGCATACTGCGCAAGTCGACTTGTGCCAAATGAGTAACCCGCTGACGCGATGTACGACGCAGGATTGTAAGCTTAGACGCCTCTCGTGGTTACAAATACAAATATGGCTAGGCAACAAACTCAAGCTCCTCTTCTTTTATATCGAAATCCTCCGATATTTCTCTTTTCTCATTTTAGACTTCTAATTCGTGACCGGTGTTTTGTTTTGCTCTATCCTCTGCGCTTCCACGTTCGTCACTGCGTCGGGTCAAAGTTCACTCTTCCGCCGCAAATCGCTTCATTTCAGAAGGCCTTTATTAACCCGCCGGGAGCCGTATGGATTATTTTTATTATGGATGGATGCATTTATTTTGGGCTTCAAAACACACCCCCCATTCACTACCATTATAAATCTTTAGAGAGCCAGGATATTTTTAAATATATCTCTGATTGTGTTCGTCTGAAAGAAGATGTCATATACACCTAGGATGGCTTGAGGGTGAATAAATCATGGGATCATTTTCATTTTTGGGTGAACTATCCCTTTAAGAACTTATCGAATTATGAAGGGACCATTGTTGAATGTTTGGAAACTCACATTGAACTCATGGAAACAAACTAAGAGAGGAAACCAAGGACACAGGAACTAAGGCTACGTTCAGACTTTCAGTCCAAATCTGATTTTTGTGCATATCGATTGAAATCTGATCAGATTTAGCAAAATGCGATTTTTACAAATTCGTTTCAAGCTACATTCATATGTGGTTTGAAATCCTATTTGCATTTCTGGAAATCCATTTGTGACTTTATGTGACTTTCTCATGCCATGTAAAACGTAAACGTCAGACACTGTTGTAGGAAACATGCTGAAAGTCACTTCAGAAACAAGGTTGTGTTGTTGCAAACTGCCTCAGAAGACGCAGTATTCCAGCGTAAACATTGTCATGTTGTAAATAAAACAAGATCTGTATTGTAAACCCCTCCGTGCTGCGGTTGATGTTGTTGTTTTTGGCGTATGCCTACCAACGTAACGCAACATTGCTATTGAAACCAATGCAGATATTCCGGAAAACGAAAGAGCGGCATGGACACAAATAATCAGATTTGGACTGATAGTCTGAACGTAGCCTAAACATATGAACAAAAAACAGAACTAAATGTGACAATTTCTGCCTCTGTCCTCCTTTGAGTTTTCATCAAAGTGCAAACCATGAACTGTGTTGTTTTTAGCAGCCTTCCACACTGCTTTCCTGAATTTCTTGACAATGAAATGGATGATGAAAACTTGAAGCCTTGACTCGTTCAGGCTCTTGGTGCCCAAATTGTGCACGACATCAATCACATCTGGCAGCTGATTTCTTTTCTTGCAGTAACACTTCCTGACAGATTCATTTCCTCACAAACGTTATTGTTCTCCGCTTCTGGGATGCCGTGAAGTTTCATGTTCCATGTCACATGTCAGTCAGGGTGGATTGTTCTCATATCTCTACCCATCTTTCAGTGCAGTCAGTCTTTCCTTTCAGGTCCTTGATTTCTGCATGTGTAGTTTTACCCATCACTTCTAGGGCATGGATTCTGCTTTTAATAAGAAAATTTGGTAACAATCTCATCCAACTTTAGGTTGTCCATGAAGAAATTGAAAACTGTAGTTTTTTTAAGCTATTGGAGGCTTATTTTATGTTAAGGTTTATCGTAGTATAACTAATTTGATGCTAAGAGCTCGAAAGATCTCATCTTGGCCTGTCCCACATGTTACAGTATGTGTATCTACTCCAGTCTGCTTGTTAAGTCGTGATGTATCGAATATGGTTTCCGAGTCCAAACTTCCAGAATACCAAATTTCAACAGCTGTTTATGAGCATAATTTACATAGCTCCCATTTAAGCTTTTAAAAACTCACAGTAGACACTACAGTCTCCCGGCTCACAGTGTCCCAGATTCCCATATTTTATTGCTTTTTGGGATATTGCCATTCATGCAAGAGAAGCTCCCTTGACCTGTGCTGCTATTCCAAAGAAGTGCACTATATTTGTCCAAAAGTTGTGAAGTTTTCCACTGGGCCTGTGTTTGAATCCTTGGGAAAACACATTGTTCACATTTGTGTTCGATTATAGAGTATCATTCCTGGTTATCGGAGATGTGTAATCCATCTCTGACATTATCCACCATAAACTGTCGATTAAAAGTACCTTTGATACTAGCAATATCATTTCCTGAGATATGATTCAGTTGCTCAGAAACTAGTCCACGTATGATTGTGTTACTCATCTCCTCCATTCCCAACATCACCCAGCTCGACCTAACTATGTCAAAACTGCCATTACTGTCCGATTTGTGGAATGGATGGTGCTAGTTTATATCTAGTTTGTTTTATATCTAGTATTTCACATTGTTTTGTTTGTCTCCTGTGCTTTAGTCTTATACTTGTTATCACTCCAGAGCAGGATTAGTGCCGCTTTTGTGCTGTTACAGATGGTGACAGAAATGTGACAATTGAAGTTAAGACGTGACATTTAATTTATACCAAATTGTCCGAAAAGTCCATTCAGGATAAACTTGATAGCAGTTGGCAACATATAATATGAGGATGCGCAACACCTTTATGTAAACAGTGCATCACAAATCGAGAAATGATTCTGGATCGATTCTGATATTTTCCGTATGTGTCGCGATTCTCTCTCGATTCGATTCTGAGCATAGTTTTTAACAGCAGATGGCACTGCGTGCTTTAGAAACAGACATACTCTGCTTCCTTCCAATTCCTTACACACACCACTTGAACCTTCTATAAAATAATCATTCATAAAGTCCAAAAAGGTTGAAGCGAATTACACGTCATTAAAGCATTCTGAGGAGCAAGTACATTCTCAGACTCTTCAGCACTCTTCTTCATGAGCATTTGAGCATGCAGTTAAAAAATAGCCTAGAGCACCATCTGCTGTTAAAAACTAAGCTCAGAATCAATTTGGGATGCATTTGGAAAATATCAGAAACGATCCACGAATCGCAATGCATCGATATATTGTCCCAGCCCTATAAACAGGTCTCGTACTGTGTTCGTCCAATCAATCAACATTGACACTGCAAACATGCAAATAAAGACATTAACCCAGGGTTTAGGAATGTAAAGTGTGAAACATCATCTTATAGATACGCAGGATTAATTGTTAACGTAAATAGGCCCTTTTCACGACGTCACATATCTTCTGTTCTGACTCGAAGCGGCGTACGTTTACTTCCGCCAGCATAGTGGAATGCTAGTGCCACCAGCATGAAGCTCACGCAGTCTCTTGTTCATCTGCAACAAATACTGCTAGAGAATGACCGCAGCTGCTGACTCTCTTCTACTTTCAAGGCGAGGTGCTTGGCATCTCAAATGAACATACCGATCGGCGAGATTTCCCGCTTGAAATCAGGAGAGAAGCTGAAAATCAGACACTCTTCCCGTGGTGATGATCACACAGTGTTTGCTGTCTTTACTGCAAATGAAGTTGGTTAGATGTATTTGTCAGCATTTGTCAAATAAATAGACGTTCATTCAATACTTAGCTACTGCTTAATACAATGCCTATATGTACAAGAATAAAGTTCAACATAATAAGCCTATATCTGTAAAAGAAAGAAGAATGAAAAACTAAATGAAAACAGCACATACCAGGAACCAAACATACAAAACAAAACAGATAATCCCCTCCTCCTTCCCTCTCCACCCTAGGGATCAAGTCATGCCACACTAATGAGGCGGTCAATGCCACATAATTACTCAACCTGTGCTATCAAGATAATGGAGAAGGGAAACAAAATCTAATCAAAATGATCCAATTTGTTTAACAAAAAGTAATGAATTAGTATCTTAACCATTTCTTCCAACCAAAGTTTAACAGATGGGACTTGTGTCTTTTTCCAGAACCTTAGAATAGGTTTCTTTGCAGCAATAAGTCCATAGGACAGCAACTGTTGTTGACCTTTTTGAATTGACGCAAGTTTATCCAAGATTCAAAATATCACCAGAAATGGATCAAGCTCCAATACACTATGTAAAATATCTGACATAATTTCAAATATATCAGTCCAGAATGGAATTAACTTAAAACGGAGAACATAATATGCAAGAGAGTGACTTCATCAATCTGACATTTATCACAAATATCACATTTATCACATAGTGGAGTCAATGGATGATCTTAAATTAAATGCCTAATTAACAGAATATTTATGAATGTTCTAGTGCATTAGTCCAGAGCTTGGCACATATCTCCTCCCCAACTTCTTGCTCTGTAGAAGGTAAATTCATAGATAATAGTGAGTTATACAGTAGAGATGTCAAGTGACCCCATATCCAAGCCCCAAGAGATCATCAAGCAGGATTAGCCTCATTAAAACAGGGCAAATGCTTCCTTACATAATCCCTAATCTGCAAGTATCTAAAAAAAAAATTGCTTGTATTCAAAGAGTATTGTTCTTGACACTGACCAAAGGAGGCAAATCTCCCATTGATGTCTTTATGCAATGTTAATATGTCATCATTTTCTAAATTTAGTTTGCTTATATGATCACTTTCTAATTTCCTAATTTGTCTATAATTGTTGTATGTTTTTTCACCAAATTCAAAACATTTTAGTTGTTCTCTAATAATTCGGTCTGAAAAAATTCTTGTTATTCCAAATAACAAATTTGTGTGAACATGTAGCAACTCTGACAGCAATTCAGTGACACAAGACCATTGAAAACATTGATAAAGTTGCTGCTAGATAACCTACTTCTCCAACCATCCAAGGCAGAATGTAAACAGAAATAATCGATAATGTTTAGAATGACCCATCTCTCTGACTTTCTATGTTAGAATATTTGGTGGATTTTATGTCCCCATGAAACAATAGGCTACTGCATATTTTACATAAAATGTTAATCAACTTTAAAGGGTTAGTTCACCCAAAAATGAAAATTCTGTCATGAATTTTTCACCCTCATGTCATTCCACACCCGTAAGACCTTCGTTCATCTTCAGAACACAGATTAAGATATTTTTGATGAAATCCGATGGCTCAGTGAGGCCTCTATTGACAGCAAAGCCACTGAACCTCTCAAGATCCAGAAAGCAACTAAAGACAGTTCATGTGACTGCAGTGGTTCAACCTTAATATTATAAAGTGACGAGAATACTTTTTGGGCACCAAAAAAAAAAAAAAAAAAAAAAAAGGACTTGTCAACAATATCTCGTGATGGCCGATTTCAAAACACTGTTTCGGAGCTTTACGAATCTTTTGTTTCGAATTAGTGATTCGGATCTCCTATCAAATGGCTAAACTGCTGAAATCACGTGACTTTGGCGCTCCAAACAACTGATTCGATTCGTAAAGCTCCAAAGCAGTGATTTGAAATCGGCCATCACTAGATATTGTTGAAAAGTTGTTATTTTGGTTTTTTTCGGCGCACAAAAAGTATTTTTCAGCTTTCTGGATCTTAAGTGGCTTTGCTGGCAAAAGGTAGCTTTGGTGGCTTTGCTGGCAATGCAGGCCTCACTGAGCCATCGGATTTCATCAAAAATATCTTAATTTGTGTTCTGAAGATGAACGAAGGTCTTACAGGTGTGGAACGACATGAGGGTGAGTAATTCATGACAGAATTTTCATTTTTGGGTGAACTAACCCTTTAATGCCACATAGTTTTACCTCAATAGTTACCCCAATTCACCCTTCGTCGAGAGTTTGATTCACAGGTGATCTGACCAATCATAATTTGTCCGACAAACAAACCAGACAGGAGAGTTAGGCCCGGTCACAAAATGGCACCATAAACCCTCACGGTCTTCCTCTGAATCTGCACTTTCATGACGTAATGCCGCTTTGACTGCCGGGTAAAGTCCTCTGCGTAGCTCGCAAACTTGCGGGCTCAGCTGAAGTGCGCATCGAGGGCACATACGGCCGCAAAGGGGGCGCTCACGAGCACCCTTCTGAAACCTAAAATGATGAATGGGACACCCTACGGTCTTGTTGACTTAACAGACACGCACACGCGGCAGCCATTGTAAGTCCACAAGACCGAAAGTGCATAGAAGTGTGCCATTTGGGATTCAGCCTTAGATTAACGTCTGTGGAATTGAACTTGAAAATGATCTGTATTGACGGTTTAAACAACATACCTTCTGATGTTCATTCGTGTTTATTATGTGTTATAGCTAGTAGGAAGAGATGATCGGTTCACAGTGTTGCCAACTGCTTTTAATTAAAAGTAGCTAAAACTTGTTGCTAAATGTTACTAGATGACATTATAATGGCAAATTCATTGATCTATATAAATATGAATATAGATCAGTGGGCAAAATAAGAATCTAGATAAGGTTTGTCCAAGAAGTTGCTAGATTTGTCCCTAAACTTTTGAAAAAAAGTCTTAAAAGGGGCAAGGAAGGCACTAAATATAGTGACAAAATCGCTAAATTGGCGGTTCATGTGCCGCTTGAACTGAGGCACTGCGATCTTAAAGAGACACAAACTTCAACTTTTTGAGGGACTTTACGGGCAATGTCCCCCAATCATGTTTTCTTAACTTTACTTTGAAATAAGGGTTACATATATATTTTTAAATTAAGAGTTTGAGTATTTGTATATACATTTACTTATTCTCTTTGATATATAATACATTTTTTTTTATGTTTAAAACCATTCAATTTATGTCCCTCAGACTCCAGTCCGGCCTGTTATATTGGTGCTACTTGCCCTTTAAAATCTTAAGAGTATGCCCAAAATCACATGACTTGCTAGAAGTGACATCAATGTAAATGTGAAATATTTGGTCAGGATTATTAGGTTATACTAGCCTGAGCATGACCAGTGTGTTTTATGACAAGACAGACATTTTCTTCCTCTGACAAGAGTAAAAAAATAGTTGAGTTTAAAAATGTTTTCAACAAACCTTCTCAGTCCAAAATCCACCAAACTGTCGGAATGATCCATTAAATCTATCAAACAAGGCTTGCTACAGGCAGCTAAACCATCCTTGTGTTTTCAGCGATGCGTTCAGCTGTACTTATAACGTATTCGTTCGTTCAACCAGCAGGGGGTGCTAAAAGACACTGTCCTTTGGATGAGATGTTGAACTGGCCCCGAGTCTCTGAAGTTACTACAAATCTCAAGGTGTATTATTAGTCACTGCTGACTGACGTTTCTGACAAGTGTCTTATTCATTTGTTGTCTTGTGAAATAAATCTGATTAAATGTAATAAATACAGATGGGAGAGAGTGGTTGGACATTAACCTGCAGTTGCTGGATCTGACCGGCTGTTTCAGGACTTCATAAGCCATGATGCAATCTAAATGATGTAATTAGGCAATGTCTGTCAAAACACTGTCTGCGTATGCAGATCAAACTTCACTCATTCTTGGAATACAGAAGCCTATATAATGAAAATACTTTCCATACATGTGTTAATGGTACTGTATATTAAATAAAAATTGGAATTCAATTCAACTTCTATTTAAACTTTCCCATATAATTTGTTCAATACAATTACTTAAGAAAATCCATCCTTTCCTATAATATCAAAAATAATCAAGAAATCCTAATGTGACGTGTCAGATTAAAGATTTCCGTCTCTGCTCTCTATCTTGTTTAGCTTTCTAATAAACCTGGCATTGTAAACTACAAATATTGTTAGCTCTGAGAAAAACTGCTCACGTTGCTTCCTTTTAAGTCACTTTGAATAAAAGCATTTGTGTGAAAACGTCAGAACGTTTGGCAGTCTGATCAAATAATGTTTTAACAAGGCGATCAAAGTTCATTTAGCTACACAAGGTTTAATTTATCAAGGTTCACTTACTATTATTGATCTGACTGCACTGAGCTGATGATGACGTCACTGTTTTATGGATGAAGTGAACTCATTCCGTTATTGATGAACTTTCCACAGTTATTGAACTGAACTGAATAAACAATGTGACTGATTTTAACTGAATAATGACTGTTTATTATTGTCTTTTTAGAGCTGCTTTACAGCAGAATTGAATTCTCTTTGCATCAATGAATTATTATTTTCTTCACAGTAAAGCTGCTTTGAAACAGTGTATTGTATAGGCCTAAGTAAGGGATAATCCACAACTAGCTGTGCATTAAATGATTATAATGCACGACGTGGAATGCATTCAAATGGTTTAATGCACAGCTAGCCGTGGATTATCCCGCTTATACCATGGTCATTTGCCAGCATTGACAAATTTTGTGACTTTCTATTAACAACAAAGCTGTGATTTTAATTACTTCAAAATCAGTGATGTTACCCCCTCATTGCTGAGAAATATAATGTAGCGAAGCTATTTTACTAATAAATCGCGGGACAGCATTGATAAGTTTCGGTGATCCTGAATGCTTCACGCTTATGAGTTATTCGCTGGTGAAGTGGATTTACTTATTGTAGAGTTAACTAAAGTTATCACGAGTAGTAATATGGTTGAAGCAGATGTTATTACAAATGTCAGTAGACCGGGAAGATTTTAAAATGAGTGGTTGATTCATAAATCCGTAAGATCTTTCCTTCCTGCTATGGAAATACAAACCGGAAGAACACAAGGAGCGCAGCGCTGAAAAGGGGCGGGGCTATATAAGGTCTATAGAACGGTGATTAAACTGACTTGGAACTTTCTGTGCATTAAACAGTTTTAATGCGCACCTTCCAGCCAATCAGAATTGAGTATTCAAGGATTCATTGCATTTTGTAATGTAATATTATAGTAGTATGCCCTGCACAACTTGGCTACATAATAAAGCATCCAGGAATCTACACAAAATTGGCATTTCATGTACAGTAGTCAACATTTGAAGTGGATCAAAAAAGTTGTCCTAAGAAGAAGGTTTTAGAACAACTTTGATGAAAGCTTTTGATCCACTTCTACTGTATATGGAAAATCTGCATACTGTATACAAACTAATAAACACCACAGAACATGAGCGCAAACACACACAAACATCTCAGATCTCACACGAGTCTGAAATAAACAGAAGTCTTTGTTGGAATTACAATATTTTTATTGGTAAAGATAAACAGAGGTGTAGTCGAGATCCTCAAAATATTGATCACTCTAAAAGTATAATATTGTGAATTTATTTGAAATATGAAACAAAAGGTGCAATCGTTTTTTCAATCCATCAATCAATCTACAAAAGAACACACGACTCTCGTTCCTTCACTCACACACACAGACACACTTTAAAATGACCGAGCAAACGTGAGAGAGTTGGATCAACTCCTGTAAAGCTCTAAAGAACTAGTACCATTAATAATTTAGCTGTGGCAAAGTCCCCTCATTGTGTTCTGTGCGTTATACATTTCACAAATATAACTAGAATGATGGTTCATTGAAGGTTGTTGTCCTGGAATTTCTTTAGACTACTTAAATGATACAAGAACAAATCTTGAATGACAAGGTACGAAGGTCTTAACGCCACACCTCTCTCTGAAACATCGACATAAATCAATCCAAATATATTCAAAAACAACCATTTTATACTGTGTTCATCAGTTTGTTACTGATATGATACATAAATAGTAGTTGGCAGATACAAAAATAGCTACTTTTCCATCCCTTGCAATGTTTCTCAAACAAGCCAGGCAACATAATGGATACACTAACCTCTTTACTGAGGTTTATTAAATGTTTAAATAGGAAACAGTGTAAAGAAATTATTTTTTAAAAAAAAGTCCTAAATTATGTCAGCAATAAATAAAAAAAAAAATGACACCTTAATATGAGGCAGTATTAAGGATATCTCAGGAATCAAACACATTTCTCTTTACTTTCCCATTGCCTTCTGCTCCAAAGCTTTCTGTGCTTGAGCGGGTTTAAGAATGTACTCTCTGTACATGGAGTAGACCACTCCTGCCGACAAAAACACAAAACATGGCTTTAAACCAGGGTTTTGTCACACAGGGTCTGTGTGATTGAGAGCATCACCTTACCTAAAGTCATGGCTCCCACCACGAAGCCCTGCGCAGCGACACGCATGTGAATCAGGTGCACGGACATCTTCGTGTCTCCTCGACTCTTCAGCTTGTACAGCCTGTAAGCCACAATGCCAAAGAACCCGGCCATCCCTAAACAGACATCAATCACAGCGAGAGATCATACGATGAATGAAACAGCTGGGTTGATGTCAGTGGGGTACAAATGTTTGCATTTTTTTTAATTTAATGCAGAGTTACTGCACACACGTGAGTGAGCAACAGGTTAGGATGAGTTTACCTATAGGGACAAACGGATTCTCTTTGGCTTTTCTGATGAACTTGGATTCATTGTCTTCGTATTCCATGGCGGTCATCTTGACTAAAAGGGAACAATAACAAAACATGATCAGATGTCATAAATGAAAGGCCACAGCACCATTCTCTGATTCTTTACACATTTAATACATTAAATGCCAAATAATAAATGGACAAATATCTGCCAATTAATCAAATGCTAATCACTAATTTGGACAACTGATCTGTTAAACAGTTCTTGAAGACACACATACATATTAACAGATTCGTATGAACCATATTGTACAGTGACATCATCTCCTACCATTTTAAAAGAAAAAGAAGAAGACCTCGTGACTTTGTCATTTCTGAGTCGTAGCAAGAGGAGGTTAATAATACATCAAATAATGTATTACGGTAAAGATCAAGGAAATCAGTCAGTTCCTTTCATTCACCGGCATGAGCAAAAGCGATACTCTTGACATGTTATATGAAGGTCAAACGACGCACATAGGTCATTTAAAAAGTGACTTTATACGGTTTTACTTAAATAATTAATGTGAATGTGTAATGTGAACAGCAATGACAGCCTTTTGATGTAGATCTTATTATCAGCTTCAATTAAACAAGATGCGCCATTTCCTCAAGAGATAGAGATTAGTCTCTGAAAACACACAAAATGTCGTCCTATGTTATTTTAACATAATATTTATACAAGCAAAATATTCAGATATTAAATAAAATGTCTAACATACCTTTTTTTTGTAGTTTTCTGCTGAACGCTGGAGTGAAACTGCTCCTTTCCTGCCGGTTGAACTGCTGTGCGTGACTGACAGCGTGCAGGGGGACATTATGATGTAACATATCTTACGTCAAAGTGACGCATTGTACCGGCAATTCGTTTTACAAAATAAAAGTCTTTTATAAAATGACTGTTCAGCGTAAACAACCAGAACAATACGTTTTGTAGCTATACATTGTATATTTTATTCCAAAAGAAATAAAAAAAAATAGACTATTGAGAAACCCAACACGTAATTATATTTATGTTTTATGAAATTATGTATTTCCATCTGAAATTTTATTTTGACGAAATCGGCGTTTCAAACGAGTTCCTTCTCAGTGAGGGGGCGTGACCCTTGCGTGCTGTATGTGTGAGTTCAGGGGAGTTCAAAGCGTTTTAACGACGGCCTGTAATTTACATTTTATCTTCAGGAAAGGGCGTTTATCTTTGTCCCAACTTGTCCTTTATTTTTTTTTTATTTATTATTACGTTAATTTTTATTTGTTAATAAATTCGCATGAGGTTGTGTAGGATTATTTGGATCATATTTATGGTATTTCATTGTACTCGCTTGTATGAGGTATTTTCCAGTTGAACAAATAAATTATTTACTAATAAATAGTAGGCTATATTTACTGCACCGTTGCTACTGAAACCTGCTGCATCAACTGACTTATGTTCAATCACTGCACAGAATGTTTTATTTATTACAGTTTTACTATTGATGTTATAATCGGGGTTAAATACATAAATAGACAGGTATCTGTATGTATGTGTTGTCCGAACTCAAATATGACCAAATATTCAGTGTTATTTACAACATGAACATATACAGTCGCTATATGGCTTATAGTTTGAAGCTGAGTCATCGTGCAATGACTGTGCGCTGCGATACATGATACACAAAGCGTAACAATAAATGTATTAAATATTTCTGTGACCTTTTATGTAACATATGTAAGCATGCGTTACATTATGTTAACATATGTGGTATATATGTTGACGAAATATATTAGTAAGGATGATTCAGCCAAATTAAAGGATGCAAAGTCATGGTGAAAAAAACATACACACACACAAAACAGGTTGTTACAAGAGCTCTCGCCGTCTCTATAACGTACATCATTTAAATAATACATGTTGAAACTGGAACTTTCTCTCTGCGATACAGGACGATACTGGTCTAAAATACAACAAATAAATAAGTTTAATATCACTTCATGTATTCACACAAATGAAATAAGAGCTATTCATGACCATTCTGCCCTTGAGCAAGACTCTAGCATGCCTTAGTGGAGTGCACTTTGCTTTGGAGTAAACGTGTAGGATTTTTGTCATAACCAATTAAAATATTTGAGGTTGCATTTAATTCCCCACACATGCATGTTATCCAAAGTGTCCAAAACATTTCTCTTTAATTTACTGCTTCTGCTATTCTAAAACAAGACCAATATCGATATGTTGTATTAATAGATTTAAATTTAATTTGAATAGTACATTGTTGGTGACTATAGTACAGCAGAGTGTTGACAACAATACCTGAAATAAACCTCTGCAAATGTATATGTGCCCTAATAAAATGTATGTAAGCTAGCCTGCCCTGGTGTGAGTATTTGTGTAATTCTCTTTATCAACACCAAACTACACGTTTTCCTGTTTTCTCATATTATACTGGGAATTATGTAAAATTATAACTAAAGTAACAAAGTTTCTACATCCAAAAATATTGCTAGTATTGATTCCTTGTTTTGATTTTGTTTTAATCCATCTCTTTTGTCCTCTTTCAACCACTTCTGTCCTGATTTCTTCAAGGGGAGGGTCTATGGGTGGGTAAATGTATGTTTTTTTTTTGTTTGTTTTTGTTTCAGCTCTTTCAATCTAATGGACAAAATAAGCTTGAGCAGTTTACATATGAACGCGCCCGGAGACGACAGAAAAACATACTGAGAGCATCAGTGTTCGTTTCTGCTCTGACAGCCGCGAGACCAGCCGAACGCTGTGTGTTAGAAATCAGTAATGGTGAGAGAACATTGTGCTTGGTACGTTTTTCGTCTCCAAACCAAACTTGGGTTTTCAGCCGACAAAGTTTAAATCCCATCTGGCTCGAGCGCTTCCCATAATGTTTACGCATTAGGTCATAGGCGGAGAGCCACGGTCTTTAGTGGCTGTTTGAACACATGAGCGTCTACACTACGAAAGCAATCCGGCCGAATGCGTTTTTGACTACCTCTGGAAGTGGTCGAAAGTGGACAAGCTCACACCGTTTTAGACCCCGTTTACACCTGTATTTAGCGTCGTCCACTTGTGATCCGATCCATCTTAATACCAGGTGGAAACAGGTCCACAGTCTGCTTCTGGCAGTGGAATGCTCACACCCAAAAATTCAAGTAACTATAGCATTACTTATAGCGTGGAGTTTGAATGCTTTTGTTATCAATGTATGGATAAGCATTTGACTGATTCTTGATTCACCACCAGGTCTCCAGATCAGCTGCGCTGGAAGAATGTAATTTTGTGAACACTTGTATTTCTTTTCTGGCCTGCTTTCTGCCATCTTTCTCTCCCTGTAAGAAGTCGAATGAGTTTCTTTGAAGACATTCAAGGAAAACTACCCTCACCCTGGATATAATTTATAATTAAATATTTTGTTGAATGCAATTGTTTGCCTTGTATATTTTTCCACTGTTGACCAAACTTCTTTCTTAACTTAAACTAAGCAGCTTCTGATTGATATTCACTTGTTGTGCATGTTCATGTGAATGTCTTCTTAACATAACACAACATTAGGATGTTAGTAATTATGACCGAAGCACAAGAAAAATATATACAGTACATACTGTAAATGTATACCTTATGGGAGCAGCCCCCCTTCCCTCTAAAATTAAACACACACACAAAAAATAATTCAATTCAAAGGGCTTTATTGGCATGAAAGTTTTAAGATATATATATATATATATATATATATATATACATACACACATTCATTGGCCTGCAGTGGTGTTCTGAAATGAGGAAGCACATTTTTTAATTTTTTTATGAATCAAATGTAAATTCATGTGCATTACTCTTAATGTTGACACATCTTCCTTGTTAAATGAATATTACTTTACATTACATCAAAAAAGAAAAAAAGAAACCAAATACAATTCTATTTTGTAATTTTACATTAACAATATTAATATTATTGTTAATATTAAAAATATTATTGTAATAAATGTTCTATTTATCAAAACCAAGTCAATCTCATCAAGTTAGTGTTTTAAGCATTTCTGCATTCATTCCAAAATAATAACTAAAGGCAATAATAATTTAAACAATATATTTTATTTGTGTATTGATGTTTTTCTTTTTAATAGTCAACTTTTTAGGCTATTTTGGATCATCAGTAATGCTCCGTAAACACCGTCTGTCACAGACACGAAGATGTATTTTTAATTTCACCAAGCTGATTGCAATAAAAAAACCCCGCAGTCATCATATTTTCAGTCCATTTCAAGTTTGATTTTGACGTGACATAAAGCGGTGATATCTAACTGGGTGATCTGTTTACTTACTTTTCAATTCCCATTGACGCCATCATTTGTTCATTCAAACTGACGCGCGGAACGTGCACGTCAACAAGAGGCGGGATTTATCACACAAACCAATCACATCCAATCATAACCAATTACATCCAATCATAGTGCGATGGAGACATTGCCTCCTCTCAAGTGACTTTCTCCCATTCATTCTCAATTACCCCCCACAAAACCCACCGCACGCTATAGGGGGTCTAATGGTTTTCTATGAGTGGAAAGGGAGGCATGACTCCTGCTGTAACTTTACCTGCGGGTGTCGCTGTTGGGCAGTGTTCCTTTAGAAATACGAGTGACTTGCACGCTTTTTAATGTCATAATTTGTAATATTTGTGTTGTTTTATATGTAATATGGATTAATTTCTCATCCTATTTTTTTTTTTTTTTTTTTTTTTGAGGAGGCACTGCCTCCCTTGCCTCCTCGGAGGAAACGCCACTGATATATATATATATACACTGCCCTCCAAAAGTTCGGAAACGCCCTAGAAAAGTGGGGTTTTGGACAATATTCGCATGAATCCTTTTTAATTTGTGATAATTTTGCACTGATAAGGGACAACACAAACTATGAAAACATATTTTATTACATAAACAGTTTATACACAGAAAAAACTTAAATTTTCGATTCATCAAAATATCCACCATTAGCAGCTATCTGACCTAAACTGGGTTCTAATTGGTTCATTGTATTCTAAACTTAATTGGCAATCAATTGTTGAAGCTATTAAGGTGTGCTGACCCAAAAATCTTTTATAAACCTGGGCCAAGTTTAAACCAGTAACCAGGCATCACAGCTGGCAAAGGGGCATGTCTGACTTTGACATGTATATATTGCCATTATTATGTAATCAATACATATATAGCCTATATATATTTATATATATGTATTTTATGTATTTTAGGTTATGGGAGCAGCCCCTCTTCCCTCCAAAATTAAACACAAAAACTGATTAATGCTGTGTTTCCGCCACTCCCCAGAAAAAAATGTAATGTAAGTGTCAACGTAATAATCAGTGTATATTATGCGTCAATATTTACCGATAATTGCTGCAAATATAGCTGCTGCTGTCTGTCCCGCTTAAAACCATTCAAACTGGTTGACAGCGCGGATTTGTTTGGAACTATTGAGACCTACATGAACCACGTGACAGCGTGGCTGCGAAATCAAAGGGTTTTGCAACTCTTATTTAGGGGCAGACTCATAGATATACATAATAAAGGCTAGATGTCTCGTCCGCGCTGCTGGCCAATGGAGGTCGACGTCCGCACCTGGCGGCCATCTTGTCACAGTCAGCTCGCTCACTCGTAACATTGTGTTTTAATGGTGCATGTACTTTTTAAATAACCATAACTTACTCAATTTTCTACCGATTTTCAAACTGTTTGGTTTGTTATAAACGTCAGAGATGTACTTATGACACTGCATACTTATGAATAATTATAACCATGGAATTCCATATGAAAATAACATTGAACAGAACAGATAGGAGCAATGAATATACACACGCACAAGGTATTTATGTTAAATCAATATATAGGCTACTAAAACTCAGTGTACAGAATGGCAACATGAGATTATATATATATATATATATATATATATATATATTATACACACACACACTTTTATAATATGAATATTACTATTATAATAAAATAATTTGAATTATTACATGTTTATTTTAACTTCTTCAGGGTTGGGCCATTTACTAGGCTGCACAAAAGTCTGGCATCTTCTCCTATAAAGCCAGCAATTTCCTGTATCATAATGTAAGATGTTTTTAACAAACCAAACCGATTGGAAATCATGTGCAACTTAAGTTATATTGAAAAGAAAGAGCAATTCTGCCTCTCCCACTGATGTAAAATTGCTGGGTAGCAGCTAAACTGTAACTACTAGGTCTCACTCAAAGCTTCTTGTTATTAGCCAGCTAATAACTACAACCACATCCACAAAGATTGTAATTTAGACAAAAGATTAGTTGTCATGAAATCGTTATTGGTGTCAGTAAAACCTATATAACTGAACAGCTCGATTGTGGTCTCAGCCTTGATAACTTGCGCAAGTAGCCGTGATACACAACTATGCTGCACGATTAAGTCGTTTTTCGAAAAGAAAAGCTGCAATTTCAACATGTTCAAGCATCCAGAATTATAGCCACGTTAATAACGTTTGTAAGAAACCAATCCATTTGTAAATCCGTCAAGATTTCAGCGAGATAAGAGTATTTGTGTTCGTGCAGATCGCTCACCTTACATCAGGTACCACAGAGGCCGCCAGAAAGCTTGCCTGTGACAAGATGGCCGCCGGTGATGACGTTAGAGACTCCGCCGTAAGACATCTAGCCTTTATTATGTATATCTATGGGCAGACTAGGCTGGATCTACTTGTAACATTCCTCTGGCTTCAAGAAGTAGCCTGTTAACTGCACAACGAAACCTTGAAAAAGGTAAGCATCATGGCCGATATAAATATCATAAATGTATCATTAGGCTATATGTGATTATTCTACATTTTGAAAGTAGCAAACTTTTTGAAATTTTCTTTTTTATCGTAATCGTAAACGCAGTCGGTTTCAAACGTGAAAGGCGTTTCTCTGATCTGAAACTAGTTTTTAACTTTTAACCAAGTATAACTGAATCACAGTGATAAAACAGAATAAACCTTTATTATCATTATTACATTCGTTGTTATGGTTTCAGTTTCGATTCTGCTGCTGAGTTTCGATTCCCTGACAAATTATTTTTACATCCCTCATTGAGTTTGCTTACCAGGGCTGCGTTTCCCAAAAGCATCGTGTAAGCCTAAGTTTATCGTAGAGACCATTAGTGGCAACGGTCTCTACGATCAACTTAGGTTTATGTTGTTTTTGGGAAACGCAGCCCTGGTTGATGATTGGCTATTACAGCCCCTATAGCTAATCCTAAACCTAACCACTGGGGACTGAGGGAGGTAATGATGTGGCGAGCAGCAGACCTCTAGACGTAACATCCCATTGGAATTAGCCTAGGTTTGTTTCATAATGGAAAAGCTGCATAGCTTTTAAAAAAGGGAACACTACAAGGCTACTCTGACATTAGTAAATCCATTAAACTAACA